>WOXC01000279.1:0-409406 GCA_011680675.1 Gymnobelideus leadbeateri
GTGAATGTATGTATATATGTTTACAGTTATACATGGATAGAGGGCACAGGTTGAATTTGATGGGAAGGGATGATACTTAAGGGGTGAAGTTAAGAGGTAAGAGAGGAAAGTGGCAAGAGGAGATGGGGAGAGACAGGGTAGGGTAAACTATCTCATGTAGAAGAAGCAAGGGGAAGTGGTTGCAAGGGAGGGGGAGAATAGGAAGGCAAAAAAGGCAAAACCACATTCTCATTTAATTTGGTTCAGGGAGAGAATGACATACATACTAAATGGGATATCTCAACCTGCAGCAGAATAGGGGGAAGGGGGATGAGAGGAGGGATGATGGATGGGAGGGCATCCTTGGGGGGAGGGGAGATTGGAAGTACCCAATATAGAAGAGGGACAGGATCATGTAGGGAATGAACCAGGTGGGGGCTGGGATGAGGGGGAAGGAATTATAAGCAGCCTTGTACAATATATGTACTATGATAATGTTTTGCACAGCCAAACATGTACAACATATACTGAATGACTTATCTCCCCAGAGGGAATGGGTGACAAGGGAGGAAGGAAATGGATCTGAAATTCAAGGTCTTAAGATTAAATGTTTCAAATATATATATATATATATACATATATATATATATATATATATATATACTATTATTAATACTCTTTTGCTTGTAATTGGGAGATAAGATGTGCAGGCATTTGGACACAAAGATTCACCTTCCTCTAATGGAAAAGTCGAAGGGGCTATGGGAGAAGGTATGGGAGAGAGCAGATTGGAGGAAGCGATATCTTGCAGGACTGCTATTCTGGGAGGGTGGGTAGGGGAAAAACGGGGGGGGGGTGATTGTAACTCAAAATCTGGTGGAAATGAATTATGTAAAACAGAAGTTAATAAAGCATTTATTTAAAAATAAAAGATTATCTGACTCCTTGCCTGAGGTCCTCCTCTCTCCCCCACCATCTGGCTAGCTCTGACCACCTTCCTGTGGGCTCTGCTTTCCTTCAGCAAAACTCCTCCTATGAGAGGTTCCATGTGACTACATTTAGGCTATTAGGGTACAGAGTTTATCTTTACAGCTGGGAACCTTCCTGTGGGCTCTGCTTCATCCTTTAGCAAATACCCTCCATCACAGGCTCTGTGTAATTACATTCAACCTGTTAGGGGGCAGAGTTCACTTTCAAAGCAGGGGAGGTCTTCAAATTCCTCCCTATGTCTATTAAGGGGCAGGGAAGATCTTCCAATTTACACACCAGGATTGCTACAGTTGTAAAATGTAGAAGTTCCAAATGCATTTCCATCTTTATAAAAAGAGAAAACATCTGGACTCAAGAAAGTTGTATTTCCACCATGGTTTTTTTTTGTTTGTTTTTATGATCAAACTTTGAGCTCTTGCTATAAATGTGCTAAGTAGCAGTCATTTTTATCTTTATTTGTGTCTCTTTTTTGGTCCCTTCTGATAAAGATTTTTGTGAATAAGAAAGATAAACATTTGGATAAAATGAGGAATTACAAAAACATTTTTGAATAACTAATTTCTGTCATGTAAAAATGTCCTTATTATAATTCTTATTAGATTTAAAATTAGTCTTGTTGGTGATACATGTTTACTCCTATACACATTATGTTATGGTAATAGTCACCCATAACAACAGTAGTAGATTTCAATGTAAAACAAAATCAAATTTGTGATGCATTCTTTTTAAGCATCTTGCAGGGCAATTAAAGCGGAAAAATTAAAAAAAAATAAACAAACAAAACAATTGGCATTTAGGAATCCAGATGAAAACATTATTTTATAAAAATATTTGCATGTCTAAAACCACTGAAAAACTAGTTTCTTATTAAACCATTCACTTCAAGAATGAGAAGAATTAACTAGATTCCAAAGAAAATTATAAACATTTTTTATCACCTTTGACCAAATCTTCACACAAATATGTCCTGAGACTAACGTGTTTTTTCTTCTTTCTGGCAATTAATTTATCCTACTCTTCTTGTTTTGCAGTTTAAAGGATCCCATTAACATGGAGATTGAGAACCTATACGTAGAGATTAAATTAGAATAGGAAAGTTGTATTGGGATACTATGCATTTCTTGGTTTCCCTTGTTTTGCTTGGTGTCATTCATTGTTAACATATCTTTATTAATTATCTACCAGATGCAAAACATTTTTTATTTTAGTCTTGAGGAAGATGTTGTCATTTGTCTTTTGTTTTCTAAGAGGACCAATGACATCATGGGTGATGTCTTGCCTTGCGTATGAATTGGATTTATGAGGCAGAGTAGGAAAAAGTTGTCAGATGTACTCTCTCTTCCAGAATCATTTATGTCTAGTAACAGGACAAAATTCAAGACAACTGGCATTGACTCAGGATACAGGGACCAGATACAGGTTACAGATGTCTTCTATGCCTGACCAAGCTCTAAGAGCTCCACAGCTCTTGCTGCCATCATGGTCATTGGTATAAATTGTTCTTATCTACCCATTTTACTATGAAAAGTATTCATATGTTTGGAGTAATCAACCTCTAACTCTCCAATGGGTTTGTTTACCTTAAACCTGTATTAGTTTTACCAGAGTGTGCCTGCTGTGCATGTTGCAATTTCATGGAGTCATAGATGGGGGTTAGGAGAAGGGAGAAACTTGAGGGAGAAACATATTTTTAAAAAAGGAGTTGTTCTTTCTCTTTTATAAAACTTGCAATACATAAGGTCAAGACCTTTAGAAATCTTGGAGATTCAAGTTCCTGGACCTGATTTCAAGAAAATGTATTATTAAAGAGTTCTTACAAATAGGCTATAATTTTTACATCTTATTTTCACATTTTTTATTCAGGAAATATGGCTACATGGCATTGTGGATAGAGAGCAGGTCTTTATTTGACAAAGATCTGGGTTCAAGTTCTATTTGTGAAACATACTGAATATATGACATTGAGCAAGTCACAGAGCCTCTAAATCCATCACAACTCTCTAGGACAGTAAGTTGATAAGTCCTTTACCCCAGTGAAATCACAGGTCTTATTTAAAACATAAGTAATCTTTGCACATATATTTCATGCATTGACATGTGTAATTCAAAGTAGACCTTAAGATGAACGTTGGAGTGCTATGCAAGATTAGTCAATATCAGTGAAGGAGATAGGCAGTAGGGATATGAACTAGCATATTATTTTTTATGATCTCCCCGACAAGAAGGCTCAGAGTATTTTAAACTCTTAGAACAGAGTTTCTAGGGCAAAGATTCAGAGGGCTATCTCCATTCCTCATGAGATTTCGGTAAAATTTAAATGGCTTGCAACTTATGACTTCCTAGCATGAAATGAAAAGTTCCAAAATTCTATGGTAGAAATTGCTATACAAATTCCTAAAAAAGCACAGGTTTCATTTTGACCATTGAGGAATTGAAATCTTACCTCATATATGGGAATAAATTTCAGGATCAAAGTTAGTATACCTTAAAGCATCTGCTTTACTTTGAGACATTTGAAATAGTGAATTTAAATTGTAATTGAATATAGTAAGATATGGTCCAAAATATTTGTGAAATGAGTTTCAAGTATAATTTTAATTTTAATATTTCATTTAGTATAGTGTAATATATTGAAATAAATTTCTGAATTAGAGAAATCTAAAGAATTCTCCCTTAATATGACCAGTCTCCCAAACCCTAAAGTAGAAAAAAAACTTTGTCATTTTATGAATGACCTACTACCTGAAATTGATGTACCATATTATTTTGGAATGGTCCCTTTTCTATCTGCCTGATGAGCTGTTAAGAACTTCTGCAATGAAGTTCTTCTATTCAGTACTTGAAGGAGTAGTGGAACTGTTAGTTGCTGGTTATATATGACTGTGGCTGGTACTTTCTTTTCACTGGCTCTTTTAATGATTACATTAAATGTCTGTGATGGCTCCAGTTCAGTTACTGAAAAATTACCTAGTTACTGAGATGATCTTTAATGGCTTTTGAAAGACTACAAATGATCATTCTTGCCTGTACTTGGGTCTTAATGGAAATGACTAAGTGGGATGACTAGATCATGAGGGGATATTTATAATGAGTCTCCTTTCAAATGTAGCATTTTTTCAATTGATTAAAGCACTAATGTCTGATAATAGAAATGAAACCTGCAAATAAAGACTAGAGAATTTTAACTTCCTGAGGGTGATGATCCAGTATACTGATAATAGCATTATTAATTAGCATAAGTGTACAATATGAACACTGAGGAAAGATAAGATAGGATATTTCAAGAGATAACATGTGATAATTCTTGATACAAGCAGATCACAACAATGAGAGGGGAACTATGTGCAGTAGAAAGCAGAGTTGATGTTCTTTTGAAGGAGCAGGAATAATTATCTGATGAATAACCCAACATAAAGTATCATTGTTTTGTGATGAATAGGAGTGAAGCAAAAGGGTCTGTCTTCAAATTATACACACATGCATTCACACACACACACACACACATGCACACACACACACACACCTCAAATAAACATATACACACATCAAAAATTGGGGTGTGTGTGTGTGTGTGTGTGTGTGTGTGTGTGTGTGTGTGTGTGTGTATTTCAGCTTTTGCACCAAGGAGATGCAATTCTTAATATGTCACATATTCAACATAGCCTCCTCCTTGGTATCATAAAGAAACTGAAAATTTTTAATTCTTTAATTTCTTTAAAAACAATTTAAACTTTACTAGCTTCATCCAGGCAATTAATTCTCCTTCATTACAGGGAAGGTAGTACTCTGTTTCATTGTCTTTGGTTCAGCAGTTTTTAAAGCATGTTATTATGCAGAAAATGGATTTGTAATTGAACCAACATAATCTTTTGTAAACAAAATCAATAACATGCTTTTTATTAGATGGCCTTGCATCATACTCTTCAGGTTATATAGTCCACCTGTGAAATGGATCAATGATCATTGAAATAAAATGTCATCAAATTCAAAAGTGGACAAAGACTGAGAATCAGTCTCTATTCTTACATGATAGAGACTGTGGAACATACATGTAAAGGTGATTTCCAATGCCCAATTTATCATTTGCTTCTTTAGTACTAGGCTTCAGAATCCTTGTTGCTAACTGACCATTTCACTGAGAGGATGAAATATCAATGCCTTCAGTTTCTCAGAAATAGATGATTTAGATAGAAACTCATACATATCATTCCAATAGGAGGGGAAAAATAATTCAGTCTTGACCTAGACTTCTTACATCTGTAACCTGATGCTGGTCAATATCCAAATATACAAAATACAGTCCATATTAATGGTGGCTAAGTTAAATATCATTAATATTGCAGTTTACTGTCCTGGTTATTTGAGGAAATATGAATCATTCAAATATGATTCTTTGGCTGCCATCAAACTTCAAAAATGTTATCTGTTCACACCCACATAAACTATTATCTATAGAGGTTTTTCATGACAATATTTATAGTATGATTTGAGATGTTGATTTATTGACATGGTTTTAATTTTTTATGGAAGGCACATGAATCAAATTAAGTTTGATGGTTTTTCATGGATGCATGACTTTATTATTATGAGTGGTGATAGCAACTGCTTTGAATTTTCATCATTTTCAAGTTACCTTTCTTTGTATCCATCCTTTCCATAAGTCATCCATAGAGGATCCTTTCCCCCTCCTCCAAATGCTCTGAATGTCTCAGGTTGGCTCCTAAATTTCTCTACTGATCTTTTTAGCAGAGAACAATAAGTTACTTCTTAGGTTGAATCCCACAATATAAAATTAATTTATGTGACAAGAAAGGCCATCAACAGTGGGGAAAATGATACCAAATATCTCAGATAAGGGTATTTTTGACAGTTACTATTGCTAACTACTTCACTCCATCCTATTTCCCCTCCCAGGTTTATCCAATTCTCTCTTATTTTACCATATCCCTACCCAAAGTGTTTTCTTTTTGACCACCTCTCCCCCAATCCATCCTCCCTTCTATAATACCCTTTATTTTATCGCCTTCCCCTCCTAATTTATTGCATGGTAAATTAGATTTCTATGTCCAACTGATTGTGTATGTTATTCCATCTTTGAGTCAATAATGATGAGAGTAATGTTAAGTCACTCCCACCCACTTCCCCCTACCCTCTCCACTATACTGCTTGTCTTTGATATTTATGTTCAACACCCTTTAACATCTATGGGCTGAGAGCTCCAGAAGCAGCAGATGCTGCTGATGATTTATTGGCTCCTAAGGTTGGGGGTCAAAATTGTGCTGGCATATGCTGAGGCCATGCTCCAGTCTCATCTAGGTGTGAGAGACATTTCTTGCCAAACCTCGAGGTTTTATTTAGTGCCTTCAGAATGAGAGGTCTGGAAATCACCATTGCTGGCACTGATTAAGTTGTCTCAAGGGTTGCTCCTGATTTGCTGGGGTCTGGCCTGTACTGTGGCTGTGTTCCTCTCTCTCCCTGGAACAATAAACATTTCCTGCTGACCTTCTAAGTTCTTTTGGCCTGGAAAATTGTTTCTGTTTGTTCTGTCACTCTAGAATATATTTAGAGTCACTATTTGAAAATATTTGGAGTTTAAGGGAGGGCTCAGGTAATTCCATGCCTTTACTCTTCCATCTTGGCTCCTGTTTCATTGTGCTTCAAATGGTTATTTTATACCAGTGTTTAGCTGAAATGTTTCACCCAGTCATTTTTTTTTCCAAAATGTTTTATTAACTTCTGGTTTACATCATTCATTTCCGATAGATATTGAGTTACAATTTTTCCCCATTTTCCCCTACCCACCACCACAGAATAGCAGTCCCACAGATATCCCCTCATCTAACCTGCTCTCTCCCATATTTCCTCCCATAACTCCTTCGACTTTTCCATTAAGGCAAGGTGAATCTCTGTGCCCCTATGCCTGCACATCTTATCTCCCAATTACATGCAAAATAGCATTAATAATAGTATTTATATATATTTGAAACATTTAATTTAAAAACTTTGTATCCTAGATCCATTTCCTTTGTCCCTTGTCACCCACTACCACTGGGAAGATAAGCAATTCAGTATATGTTGTACATGTATAGCTATACAAAACATTTCCATAGAAGATATATTGTAAAATACTGACTATATTTCCCTCCTAGCCATCACATGCCCCACCTAGTCCATTCCCTACTTTGATCCTGTCCCTCTTCAAAAGAAAGGGTGCCTCCAACCTCCCCTCCCCCCAGAATTCCCTCGGCTCCATCATCCCCCATCTCATCCCCCTCCCCCCTACTCTCCTGCAGGGTGAAATATCCCACTTAGTGTGTATATCATTCTCTCCAGGAGCCAAATTTAATGAGAATATAGTTTTTCCTTTTTGCCTTCCTGTTCTTACCCTCCCCTGCAACCACTTCCCCTTTCCTCTTCTATATGAGATAGTTTGCCCCTCCCCCCCCCGGTCTTTCCCCATCTCCTCTTGCCACATTCCTCTCTCACCTCATAACATCACCCCTTAAGAATCATCCCTTCCCATCAAATTCAACCTTTTCCCTCTATCCATGTATACCTGTAAATATATGCCCATATACCGTTCTTCAATTATTTTCATACTGAGAAAGGGTTCATTAGTCACAGTTATTGTTTTTCCTTGTAGGAATGTAAATAGTTCAACTTTGATAAGTTCCTTTTGATTTCTTTTCCCTGTTTACCGTCTGCAGTATCTCTTGCTTCTTCTGTCTGAATGTCAAAATTTCTATTCAATTCTGGTTTTTTCCTCAAGAATGCTTGAAAGTCCTCTATTCCACTGAATGACTATATTTTCCCCTGAAACAAGATACTCAGTTTTGCTGGGTAGGTAATTCTTGGTTTTAATCCCAGGTCCTTTGCCCTCTAGAACATCATATTCCATGACTTCGATCCTTCAATGTAGAAGCTGCCAAGTCCTGTGCTATTCTGATTGTGTTTCCCCAATATTGAAATTGTTTCTTCCTGGCTGCTTGTAGTATTTTCTGCTTGATCTGGGAATTTTGGAACCTGGCTATAAAATTCCTAGGAGTTTTCTTTTTGGGATCTTTTTCAGGAGATGATCTGAGGATACATTCAGCCTCTATTTCACCCTCTGGGTCTAAAACATCAGAGCAATATTCCTTGAGAATTTCTTGAAGGATGCTTTCTAGGTTCTTTCTTTGATCATGGCTTTCAGGTAGTGCAATAATTTTAAATTATCTCTCGTGGATCTATTTTCTCGGTCAGTGGTTTGTTTGTTTGTTTGTTTTTTTTCCCCAGGAGATATTTCATATTTCTATTTCTATTTTTTTCAATTGATGGGTGGGAGGGAAATATAGTCAGTCTTTTACAATATATCTTCTATGGTAATGTTTTGTATAGCTATACATGTACAACATATACCGAATTGCTTATCTTCCCAGTGGGAGTGGGTGACAAGGGACAAAGGAAATGTATCTGGGATTCGAAGTTTTTTTGTTTTTGTTTTTGTTTTTTGTTTTTGTTTTGTTTTGTTTTGTTTTAAAGCAATTGGGGTTAAGTAACTTGCTCAAGGTTACACAGCTAGTCATTATTTATGTGTGGGTGCTCATTTTCTGAGGCCAGATCTGATCTCGGGTCATCCCAACTCCGACGCCGGTGCTCTTACTCACTGTGCCACCTAGCCGCCCCTTTGGGGCAATTGGGGTTAAGTAACTTGCCCAAGGTTACACGGCTAGATTTTTGTTTGTATGGAATAAGTGTCGGAGGCCGGCTCCGAACTCAGGTCTTTCTGACTCCAGGGCCGGCACTCTATTCACTGCGCCACCTAGCCGCCCCGTGGGATTCGAAGTTTTAAAATTAAATTTTTCAAATATATATATAAACACTATTATTAATACTATTTTGCATGTAACTGGGAGATAAGACATGCAGGCACTGGAGCACAGAGATTCACCTTGCCCTAATGGAAAACTGGAAGGAGGTATGGGAGAAGATATGGGAGAGAGCAGATTGGATGAGGAGATATCCTGTGGGACTGCTATTCTGGCTTTGTAGGTAGGGGAAAAATGGTGGAAAAAATTGTAACTCAAAATCTGGTGGAAATGAATGATATAAACCAGAAGTTAATAAAGCATTTGAAAAAAGAAAGTGAATTTACTTTGAACCATTTATTTCTAAAATAGCTTATTTTATATCATCAAGGGCTTATATGAGAGGACCTGAAGCCTTCTCTGTAGAATGGATTCCTTAAACAGTTTTCTGAGGCATTTGGGCTACTGGATTATTTTTTTTAATGTATAATTGAAGCGAATGCAAAACTTCAGGTAGATGTTAGTAATAAAGATGTAATTATTTTTCCCATCCAAGTTATAGAATCCTTGGAAACTGATCTAATGGAAACACTGGGGATCTGTTGAACTGAAGTTAAAAACTTCTGGGATGTAGGCAATTCTGTTTAACATTGGACTTAATAAGAACCAAGAATGACTTTTCCCCTCACTTTTGACTGGTTTAATCTTTCAATCAAAATAGTGAATCCTACCAGAGAAGTGCCCAGGTACCCTAGTTTACCTTTATTTTGTTGACATTATGGGCACCATAAATATTTGGCTCTTAGATTTAACATTAAGAGGGAGGCATGAAAGACCATAGAGATGCACAATTCTTCAATATAACTCCTAGTAAAAAACTAAAATGACTGAGAAATAATAATTATTTTAATTAAGGGAAAAAAACAATCAAGTTCTATAATTCAGTGCATAACTGAACAAATTCACAGAGGTTAGAAAAGACCTATACCATGGAATCCAGTAGTGCAAGTTCTCTCTCTCTCTCTCTCTCTCTCTCTCTCTCTCTCTCTCTCTCTCTCTCACACACACACACACACACACACACACACACACACACACACACAAATGGAAGAAAAGGGAAATGGATTATGAAGAAAAATTCAAAAATATATTATTCACTAGAAATATACTTGAAACATTAAGACCCACAGAGAGTTAAATCAAGAGTTTGTAGCAGAATTTATTAAACTTTAGGTTAAAGAGTAACCTAACTTCCTTGCTACCACTGATAATAACTTCTGACCAACTACCAACTATTGGTATATAAACCAATGTATTCTATGGGTAACAGTCTGCCTGAGGTCATTCATGGATTCATCTTACTTCCAATCTAATCCCTAAGGAATCCCATGGGTGACAGTCTGCTTGAGGTCATTGATAGTATTCATCTTATTTCCAATATAGTGCCTAAAGTTATTACCATGGAAGCAAGCCTTATGGAAATGCCACTTGGTAACTGCTTCTGCTGGTACTGAAGTACCACCTCCTCTTCTACTGGAGATCCATCAAAGAAAGTTCTCATCATCAATATCCTTAGGATTATTAAGCAGTTCAACATTTGAAAAGATAGATTTTCCCCAGGAAAAAGTCACACACACACACACACACACACACACACACACGCACACACACACACACACGCACACACACACCTGTGTTTATATGTATGAATTATCTCTCCTGGATCTATTTTCCAGTTCAGTGGTTTTATCCAATGCCCATTGCCATCTATTTTTGATATGTTTTATAGCATCTTGATTTCTCATGAAGTCATCCTCTTCCATTTGCTCCTATCTAATTTTGAAAGAATTATTCTCTTCAGTGAGTTTTTGAACTTCCTTTTCCATCTGGGAAATTTGGCTTTTTAATGTATTTTTCTCCTCGTTGGCTTTTTGTACCTTATTTGCCCTTTGAGTTAGTCTATTTTCAAGGTGTTATTTTCTTCAATCAGGTTGTTGATTCTGTTTTCATGATTTTCTTGCATCATTTTCATTCCTCTTCCTAATTTTAACTCTACTTTTCTTACTTGATTTTCAAAATCCTTCCTGAGCTCCTCCATGGCCTGCAACAAGTTCATGTTTTTCTTGGACACTTTTGAAGAAGGAGTTTTGACTTTGTTTTCTTCTTCTGGTTCCATCTTTTGATCTTTTTGTCCCCCCAAAAAAGGTTCTATGGTCTGTTTGTAATTTCTGTGTTGGTTCCTCTTGCCAAGCAATTAGTTGACTCATCAGCTCTTTGCCACTGTAGAACTCTGCTTCCAATTCCTGTGTCCCAAATTGGTGGGGTTGTCAGAAATATGATGTGGGTGCCCTGTTAAAAGCCACCACAGGCTCTGGCACAATAATGTTCCTCATCCCAGGACCACCAACCAAGAACGAGACCCAGATCCAAGCAACTCAACGCAATAGTGGTTATCCTACACATGGAAGCTTGGTTCCCATATGATCTGTAGGCCAGGTCCACCTGAGGCAGCCATGCAGCAGCAGGTGCAACTGCCATGCTGCTGCCACATCTGCTGCCACATCTGCTGCCCTGGAGGTAGGGGCCAAATTCTGCTCTTCTCTCATCCAGTTCCAAGAGAGTTCCATACTGACCTTTTACTTTCTCTTTGGCTTTCATGGGGTGAGGAGTCTGAAAACCACCACAGCTGCTAGTGATTCACTCTCCTGAAGTCTGCCCAGGCCAGAATGGGCTGCCCATTTGAGACTGTGCACAGCTCCCAGTTTGGTGTGATATACCCTTCTTGTCAGCCTGCCAGGCTGCCTAAAGTGGCATATTGGTTTCTCTCTGTCACTTTGTGAGTTCTGTAGCTCTAAAATTTGTTTAAGTAATTATTTTATAGGTAATGGATGTGGTTGGAGTGGGAGCCCAGGAAAGTTCTTGCTTTTGCTCTGCCATCTTTGCCCTGCCTCTGGGAAAATATTCAAAGAAAAGTCCAAATCATGGTTGCTTAGAAGTATCAGACCATCCTCAGCATTCCTATATATTTCTAATGAAATTCAACAATAAAAGATAGAAAGACAAATCTCCTTTAAAGTTCCCATAGACATTATAAAATATTTTGGAATCTACCTGCCAAAACAAACCTATGAACTATATGATCACAACTACAAAACACTTTTGACACAAATAAAGTCAGATCTAACTAATTAGAAAATTATCAATTGCTCGTGGCTGGGTCAAGCTAATATAATGAAAATGATAATTTTGCTTAAATTAAATTATATATTTAGTGCCATACCAATCAATTTACCAAAAAGCTACTTTTTCAAGCTAGAAAAAAATGTTAACAAAATTCATTTGGAAGAACAAATGGTTTAGAATATCAATGGAATTAATGAAAATAAATGCTAGGGAAGGTGGACTAGCTATACCAGATTTTAATCTGGATTATAAAGCAGCAGTCATCAAAACTACTTGGTCCTGGCTGAGGAATAGAGTAGTGGATCAATGGAATAGATTGGGCACATCAGAGTCAGCAGTCAATGACTATAGTAATCTATTGTTTGATAAACCCAAAGACCCCAGTTTTGGGGATAAGAAGGCACTATTTGACAAAAGCTGCTGGGAAAACCAGAATACAGTATGGCAGAAACTGGGCATAGACTATCATTGAACACCATATACCAAAATCAAGTCTGAATGGTTGCATGATCTAGGTATAAAGGTTGATACTGTATGCAGTATGGGAAAGCAAGGAATAGTTTACTTGCCAGATTTGTGAAGAGGCAAAGACTTTATGACCAAACAAGAATTAGAGAGCATTATAAAATGCAAAATAGATAATTTTGATTACATTAAATTGAAAAGCTTCTGTACAAGCAAAGCCAGTGTAACCAAGATCAAGAGGGAGGTGGGAAATTGGGAAATAATTTTTACAGCCTATGTCTCTGAAAAAGGACTCATTTCTAATATATATAGAGAATTGAGTCAAATCTATAAGAATACAGACAACGCCCCAATTGATAAATGGTCAAAGGATATGAACATGTAGTTTTCAGAGAAAGAAATGAAATATATCTATAAGAATATGAAGAAATGCTCTAAATCATTATTTATTAGAGAAATGCACATCACAACAACTCTGAGGTACCACATTTCTCCAGTCAGATTGGCTAAGATGAGAAAACAGGAAAATGACAAATTTTCGAGAGGATGTTGGCAAATTGAAACACTAATGCATTGCTGGTGATATTGTGATCTGATCCAATCATTTTGGAGAGCAACCTGGATTTTATAGCCCCAAAGTGCTATAAATAATTTATACCCTTTGACCCAGCAATACCACTTCTAGGGTTATATCTCAAAGAGATCATAGAAGTAGGAGGAAGACCCACATGCACAAAAATATTTATAGCAGCTCTTTTTGTGGTGGGAAAGACTTGGAAATAAAGGAGGTGCCCATCAATTGGGGAATGGCTGAACAAGTTGTGGTATATGCAGGTAATGGAATACTATTGTGCTATAAGAAATAAGGAGCAGATGGCCTTCATATTTACCTGGAGAGGCTTACATGTACCGATGCTGAGTGAGAAGAGTAGAACCAGGAGAAATTTGCACACAATTACAGACACAATGTATGTGCAATGACCCACCTTGATAGACTGGACTCTTCTCAGCAATGAAGTGGTATAAGTCAATGCAAAAAGACTCATGATGAAGACAGATGTCTACTTCCAGAGAAAGAACTGGTAAGAACTGAGTTTGAATCCAGATTGAAGTAAACTACCTGATCTTTTTCTTTTTCGGTTTTATTTCCTCTTTCCCATTTTCATTACATCTGATAGAATCCATCTTTATAACCTGCCTAATTTCTAATGTGAAAGTATTTGTAGATCCTATACTTTATTGTATGCCATCATGGCAGGGGGAGGGAGAGAAAATTTGAAACTCAAGGAATTGTGGAATTGAATCTTGTAAACTCAAAGTAAATAAACAAATTAATAAAGACCAAAAAAATATCAGACCATTCACTTGAACACAAAATAGGAAAAAAGGATAACTATTTAGTACTAATAAAACCAAAAAACTAAGCAGTAGATAGCTATGTGAATAAATACACTAATAATTGGACAACAGAGAGAAAAATTCAATGGAATAGAATAGTAATTAAACATGGTGATATAGATTACAGTAAATCCAAGACTCTATAGTGTAAATTAGGGCTTCACAATTAAAGAAAAATGACCAAAAAATTTAGAAATTCATCTATTAGAAATTGGGTTTATACCAAAATGCACCATGAACCAGGATGAGTTCCAAAATAATTTGTGATTGAAATAGAAATGGTCAAAACATAAACAAAATAGAGGAACAGGGTCATAAGAGATAAATTATACAATATTTATTATATAAAATGAAATATCTTTTACATGAACAAAATCAAAGCAATTGAAATTAAAAAAGAAATAACTCAGGGAAAAGTATGCATAGTGAACATCTCTGAAAGAGGTCTGATATCCAATTGACTTTGAGAATTTATTCAAATACCTAAGATTAAGAGTCATTCCCACATTAGAGAAAGTCGAAGGATATGCACAGGTAGTTCTCTAAAGAAAAAAAGACAAGCTATTAATAGCCATATTTTTTTAAAAAACGTTCAAAATTTCTTAATCAGAATAGAAATATAAATTAAATGGACTCTAAATTTCTACCTTATACTTATCAGATGAGCAAATATGAAAAAAAAATGAAGGATATGTGAGATAGTAGGCATACCAAGTCACTGGCAGTGAATTGCTGTTTTGAAGTGAAACAACTATTTTGTTCATTTATTTTTTCTTTCAACAAATTCTTTATTGACTTCTGGCTTACATCATTCATTTCTGCCAGATTGTAAGTTGCAATATTGTCCCCATTCTTCCCCTACCCACCACCCTAGAATAGCACTCCTACAAGATATCCCCTCATCCAATCTGCTCTCTCCCATATCTTCTCCAATATCACCTTCGACTTTACCATTAGGGCAAGGTGAATCTCTGTGCCCCCATGCCTCCACATCTTATCACCCAATTGCATGCAAAATACTATTAATAATAGTATTTATACATATTTGAAATATTTAATTTTAGAACTTCAAATTCCAGATCCATTCCCTTTCTCCCTTGTCACCCACTCCCTCTGGGAAGATCAGCAATTTAGTATGTGTTGTACATGTATAGCTATGCAAAATATTACCATAGTAGATGTATTGTAAAAGACTGCTAGTATTTCCCTCCCACCCACCCCACCCCCAACCTAGTCCATTCCCTACTTTGATCCTGTCCCTTTTCAAAAAATGGGTACCTCTAACCTCCCCTCCCCCCAGAATGCCCTCCCCTCTATCTTCCCCCCTCTCATCCCTCTTCCCCCTACTCTCCTGCAGGGTGATTATCCCATTTAGTATGTATGCCATTCTCTCCCTGAGCCAAATTCAATGAGAATATTGACACGGAGGGGGAGGAGTCTCTGCACTCTCCCTGAGGCAGGGGCCGGCCTGGAGGAGTCACCTGGAGAGACTTCTCAGGGGTCATGAAGGCCCCCATGCCGCCCTAGGGACAAGTCTGGCTACAGGAGGCTTCAAGTCTCGGGCATCTCCAGAGCCCGAGCTCTCCCAGTGGGGGGCTCTGGGACTCCTGGTACTGAGGGGCAGGACCCCTTCATGGGGGGCGGGGGGAAGAAGCATGCTCCCGGGATCCCAGAGGACAGTCACCCCGAGGTCCTCGAGCAAGTGGCATCTGTGCCTAGGCAGGGTGCTGGGCAGGGCCCTTTCACATGCACAGCAGCTCTGCTTCCTGGACACAGATGACCCAAGTTCCAAGGGCAATGTGCTCAGGGAGGCTGTTCTCCAGCCCCAAAGCCCTGACCTGGAGCGCCCAACCCTGAGGCCCCTGGGAGCACTGTGATCCTTCTGGGCTGAAACAACTATTTTGAAAAGAAAATGACACTACATTCAAAATGCCACTGAATTATATGGCCTTTGACCTAGGGGTATTACCTAGCTTTAACCCCAAGAGAATAAAAGAAAGAGGGAAAGGAGTTAGGTACAAAAATATCCTCAGTGCTATTTTTTGTTGTAGTTTAAAACTAGAAATGAAATTAGTACTCATTAATGGAGGAATGGCCTAACAAAGTTGATATATTAATATAATGAAATTATATGGATTGAACATAAATGGAATTTAATAAAAACACATTGCTGCACAGATTATGAATGTAATATATTCAGAGAAACCTAAGATGTTTTATTTCAATTGATTCAGAATGGAGTCAGCAGAAACAGAAGAAATATTTATATTAAGATCATACCAAAATAAACATAAAAAATTGTGAGTTAAGATCTAAGATGCATTGACCAGCTTCATTGACTCAAGAAGGCTGATGATGCCTCTTGAGTCCCATTTATTGGCAGAGTGCTGATGAATTATATGTTCAGTTCAACTTATGCATTTTGAAACATGGCTCATGTGCATATTTGTGTTACTATATGCATGTGTTGTGATTATATTTATTTATTACAAGCAAATGTGTTTTCTTTTTCTTTTTTTTGCAGGGGATATAGGTAAGAGGGAGGGAAGAGTTATAGTGAAGCTAATTTAAAAAGTAATAGAAGAATGGAGTGTCAGTGAACTATAAACATAATGATAGTAACAAGTGGAACATAGTAAAGAAACAAAGTGAGGTATATTATATGTCAAATTTGGAAAATACTCCCCACTTGAAAAAAGAGAAAAATACAAAACATATGTTGTAGGTATTTGTAGTTCATATGTAACCTTTTTTATGTTTTTGTATTGAGAAATATTCATATTTGGTCATAATAATCAGAAAATTGTTTTATTTGAAAAATTTAATATATACTATATTTATCTATCTATCTATCTATCTATCTATCTATCCATCTGTGTGTCTGTCTACATACATCATTTTAGTCATCCTTCCTTCACACACAAGGTACTATGGACTACTTCCTGTTTGATGAGCATATTTGGCTAGCCCTGGAGTCTATATTATAGAAGAGAGAACAATGGTTCCATTCTTCACTAGCTACCATTTGAATTAATTGACTTTTTCATCTTGTTCATGCTAACTTTGCATCTACTGTACTTGTTGGTAGTGAAAACAAAGATTTTCTGCAAGTTCCATTGTATGGCAATATAGTCATTTTATAACCTTTTTTCTAGGTGTTTAATGAAGATGGAAGAAGAAAGACACACAGATTAATTTTCCTTTCTTTCTTGTAGGTAAAGACCCTAGCAAAAGTAAACACAGTGCAAAAGCACCTGTTTCGGAGAACTAATCTGACCATTGGTATTTCCCTGATGACCTGAATCACTGACATATCTAAATACTTGAAATAATGAACAACTCTATATTAAGTAAGACTATTTACTAAACCTCTATAGGAGGCATGTTTTCGGAGGTAGAGAGGCAAGATGGCAGAGTAGAAACAGCACTTCCACAGAGCTCCAGCACACACCACTTCCAAATTTATATAAAAGGGAACTCTGAACAAACTCTGGGGCTACAGAACCCACAAAATGACACAAAGAAGATGACCTCCCACTGAGGACAGCCCAGCAGACTGGCAGTGAGTGGCCAGTGCAGACCTCTGAGAGCCAAGCCCAGGTCAGCGAGAGTCTGAGGTTTTAGCAACAGGGTGGCCAGACCAGAAACCAGCTGGAGGGACTCCAGAACAACAGCAGCTGTGGTGTTTCTGGAATTACTAACACATAGACTCCAAGGATAAAGGGAGAGGTCATTACCCTATGGACTTTGAGACCAGTAATTGGGAGTGCATCAGCCACTTCCCCTGAAGGCAAAAAGTCTCTGAATAGCTAGCACAGCTTGCAACTTTGCAGCTTCAGCTTCTGGCCTGTTTACTGCAGGGGGAACGGCTACCAGTCTGGAGGGTGAAGTCATCGCTCTTGCCTTAATCTTCTTGGATCTGGATTGAAGTATAGGGTGGAGGTCTCAGGATCTGTGACCAGCTTACTAGAGCATGTGGGGACTTCAAAGAGGGAACCCAACTAATACCTCCGACAGCTGAAAAAAACCCAGTGTTTGGTACAGAAGCTCCCCTGGCTGTTGGCAGAGTCCTACTGTGGCAACAAGACCAAAAGTCAAGTAATTGAGTAGCAACATGCCTAGGCAAAGGAAACAAAATAAACAGAAAAATACAACATTAGACTCCTAATTTGGGGGCAAAGAGGAACAAAGCATGGAACAAGAGGAGGACTGTGAGGTCAGAACTCGTGCACCAAAAGCCCCAAATGAAAATACGAGCTGGTTGTAGGCCACAGAGGACCTTAAGAAACAGATAAGAGATGTGAAGGAAAAATTGGGAAGAGAAATGTGAAAGATGCAAGAAAAGTATGAAATGAGAGTCAACAGCCTGACTGAGGAAAATAACACCTTAAAAAATACACTAATTGAAATGGCAAAAGAGTCACAGAAAGGCAATGAGGAGAAGAACTCCTTAAAAAGCCGAATTTGCCAGATGGAAAAAGAAACTCAAAAGCTCTCTGAGGAGATTAATTCCTTCAGAGTTAGACTGGAGCAAATGGAAGCTAGTGATTTATGAGAAATCAAGATGCTGTTAAACAGATCCAAACAAATGAAAGAATAGAAGGCAAGGTGAAATATCTCATGGGAAAACCACTGACATGGAAAATAGATCCAGGAGAGATAATCTAAATATTATTGGACTACCTGAAAGCCATGATCAAAGAAAGAACCTAGAAATCATCCTTCAATAAATTCTCAAGGAAAATTGCCCTGATGTTTTAGACCCAGAGGGGGAAATAGAGTTTGAAAGAATCCACAGATCACTTCTTGTAAAAGATCCCAAAATGAAAACTCCTAGGAATATTATAGCTAAGTTCCAGCATTACCAGATCAAGGAGATAATATTACAAGCTCTCAGGAAGAAACAATTTCAATACTCTGGAAACACAATCATAATAGTGAAGGGTCTGGCAGCTTCTAAACTAAGGGATTGAAGGGCTTGGAATGTGATATTCCAGGTGGCAAAGGAGCTGGGATTAAAACCAAGAATCTCCTACCCAGCAAACATGAGTATCATGTTTCAGGGGAAAATATGGTCACTCAGTGGAATAGAGGACTTTCAAGCATTCTTTTTTTTTTATTTTCTTTTTTGTAAATTATTTGTTTATTTTTAGTTTACAAGATTCAACTCCATAGTTCCTTGAGTTTAAAATTTCCCTTCCCTAGCTTGCCCCACCCTCCATGACAGCATATAGTCCAGTATAGGATCTGCAAATACTTTCACAACAGATATTAGTCAAGTTACAAAAGTGTATTGCACTAGATGGGATGAAAAATGGTAAAGAAGAAATGAAACCAATGAAAAGAAAAAGAT
This sequence comes from Gymnobelideus leadbeateri, assembly GCA_011680675.1. Lineage (NCBI taxonomy): Eukaryota > Metazoa > Chordata > Mammalia > Diprotodontia > Petauridae > Gymnobelideus > Gymnobelideus leadbeateri. The sequence goes on from WOXC01000279.1 coordinate 19,156, forward strand.
CAATTAGTTTTCTTCCATCAGGATTGAAGGTCAGTTCTTTCTAGTTATTTCTGTGGATGTGGGCATCTCTCTCCTTCATGAGTCTTTTGGGATTGACTTATATCACTTCATTGCTGAGAAGAGTCCAGTTTGTCATAGTTGGTCATCACACATATGCTGTGTCTGTGAATGTACACAAATGTCTCCTGGTTCTACTCTTCTCACTCAGCATCAGTTTGTATAAGTTCTCCAGGTAAATGTGAAAACTGTCTCCTCCTCATTTCTTATAGCACAATGATATTCCATTACATCCATATACCACAACTTGTTTAGCCATTCCCCAATTGATGGGCACCACTTTAAGTTCCAATTCTTTGCAACCAAGAAAAGAGCTGCTATAAATATTTTTGTACATATGGGTCTTCCTCCCACTTCTATGATCTCTTTGGGATATAACACTAGAAGTGGTATTGCTGGGTCATTGCTGGTATGAAATTAGTTATAGCCCTTTGGGCATAATTCCAGATTGCTCTCCAGAATCATTGGATAAGTTCACAACTCCACCAGCAATGCATTAGTGTTCCAATTTGTCCACATCCTATCCAGCATTTGTCATTTTCCTTTTTTGTCATCTTAGCCAATCTGACTGGAGAGATGTGGTACCTCAGAGTTGTTTTGATGTGCATTTCTCTAATCAATAGTGATTTAGAGCATTTCTTCATATGCTTATAGATATCTTTAATTTCTTTCTGTGAAAACTGCCTGTTCATATCCTTTGACAATTTATCAATTGGGGAATGACTTCTATTCATATAGATTTGGCTCAATTCTCTGTATATTTTAGGAATGAGTCCTTTATCAGAGACATAGGTTGTTAAAATTCTTTCCCAATTTCCCACCTCCTTCTTGATATTGGTTAAATTGGCTTTATTTGTACAGAAGCTTTTCAATTTAATGTAATCAAAATTATCAATTTTGCATTTTATAATGCTCTCTAATTCTTGTTTGGTTCTACAGTGTTTCCCTCTCCACAAATCTTGCTTTCCCAGATTGCTTACAGTATCATCCTTTATACCTAGGTCATGCACCCATTTAGACTTGATTTTGGTATATGGTGTTAGATAATGGTCTATGTCCAGTTTCTGCCATACTGTATTCCAGTTTTCCCAGCAGTTTTTGTCAAACAGTGCATTCTCATCCCAAAAACTGGGGTCTTTGTGTTTATCAAACAATAGATTACTATATTCATTAATTGCTGGATCTCATGCACCCAATCTATTCCATTGATGCACTACTCCATTCCTCAGACTGTACAAAGCAGTTTTGATGACTGCTGCTTTATATTTCAGATTAAAATGTGGTATAGCTAGTCCACCTTTCCTAGCATTTTTCATTAATTCTATTAATATTCTAAACCATTTATTCTTCCAAATGAATTTTGTTACCGTTTTTTCTAGCTCTAAAAAGTAGCTTTTTGGTAAATTGATTGGTATGGCACTAAATATATAATTTAGTTTGGGTAAAATTTTCCTTTTTATTATATTAGCTCAACCCAGCTACAATCAATTGATATTTTTCTATTTAGTTAGATCTGACTTTATTTGCATGAGAAGTGTTTTGTAGTTGTGATCATATAGGTCCTCGGTTTGTTTTGGCAGGTAGATTCCCAAACATTTTAAAATGTCTACAGTGACTTTAAATGGGATTTCTCTTTCTATCTCATGCTGTTGAATTTTATTAGAGATATATAGGAATGCTGAGGATTTATGTGGGTTTATTTTATATCCTGCAACTTTGCCAAATATGTTTATTGTCTCAAGTAGTTTTTTACTTGATTCTCTAGGATTCTGTAAGTATATCATCATATCATCTGCAAACAGTGATACCTTGGTCTCTTCTTTTCCTAATTTGATTCCTTTGATTTCCTTTTCTTCTCTAATTGCTACTGCCAACGTTTCTAGTACCAGATTGAATAAGAGGGGTGATAGTGGACACCCTTGTTTCACTCCTGATCTTATTGGAAATGCTTCTAGTTTATCCCCATTGTATATAATACTTGCTGATGGTTTAAAATAGATGCTATCTACTATTTTAAGGAAGGCTCCATTTATTCCTATGGGATAGAAGCAGGCTCAATAAATTTCCAAAATCAGCTAAGGGATAAGGAACTCCTTACTCCCAGTCTTTTATTTTTCATTTCCCTTTAGCCAATTACAATATACAAGAGCCCATGATGGGCAGATACTGTTATTTGGAATAAATAAATGATTTTGTCTCCTCAATAAAGTGCTCAAGATCCTACCCAGTACCTGCCCCCAGGAAATAAGGGATACCAATTTAGACATCCTTGACACACATCAGAGATTAGACCTTTTCTTTCTAAAAATGGAAACGTCGGAAATTATACTTTGACTTCCATCTTCATGACTTTATCAAAGAAGGAAAATTTCTGTGCTGACCAGAAAATTGCTCGAGACCCAACATGAGATGCTTGTTAGAACAACAGCACTCCTCATTTCTAGCAGAGAGAGCTTCATACTTTGAGAAGGTCAGGTAGGTTTGGCAGTGGAGAGGATTGACAGAAAGACTGAGGAGGGACGTGCCCTTTAACAGGAAAAGTGGCAGGGAAGGGCATGCCAAACATCAGAAATGGTAAAGTATTGTTCAGTTTTGGGAAATTAAAGGAGTTTTGGAAAGAATGCCAGTTTGCCTAGAGAGTTGGTCCTATAAAATGGAGTATGTGAGTAATTTTATCACTCTCCTATCTCCCTTCCACAACTGTTAAATCTTAACAATGTTTATAACAATTCCAATGTTTATCTCTCATATACTCATACATACACATAAATGATGAAATTTGGGGTTTTTTCAAATGATTTTTCTCTTCACTTCTTTGTTTATAAACATTTTTATTAATAGACTGCTGTCAAAGATAAGCTTTTATGTCTCTATTTTTATATACGAGGTTAGAATAAGAAGATAGGTTGGATTTAATTTGTGAAGGTACTTGAAAGTCGAGACAAAAAATAAAATTTTGAATCAGTTTTATCTTCTGTCACTCTCCTACCTTCAGGTTTTCCATGTACTTCCTAGTATCTCTTTTATGATCACTCCCCCACCCCACATCTTTCTTCCAGACTCCTAGTTTCTCCTGTTAAAATGTTTTCCTCTATCCCTTCACTAAGCATACTACTATATCTTTTATTCCCATTAAACTTAAGATGGGTCTTAGATTTGATGGTAATCAACAGGTAACGAGATGAAACTTACAAGGTGATCCATTGCTTAGGGGTGAATTTGGGAATCTTTGCCTCCTAAATTATGCCACAGCATCTCCAATTCAGTCTGATTTTGGCTACATGAACTCTTTAATGTTAATAAACTCTAGGTAAACCGGCCCTTTTGCTCAATTGAAAATGCATTTGGAATTTTCAGTAGAGATTACAGAACCACACAATTGAAAGATGGATATTACCTCAACAGCTATCTCATGTGACCCACAGAAAAATGGAATTTTTTCTATAGCTAACAAGTGTTTATCTGGCTTGTGCTTGATACCTCCAAGAAAAGGAAACTCACTACTTTTCAAAACAGCTGATTTCTTTAAGTCAGCTCCCTTATTTCTATGTCAGTCTTAAGTTGGACTCTTAATAGCTTCTGACATTGGTCCTGGTTGTGCCCTCTTAGACTAAAAAAGAAAAAAAAATCCTTCTCCAAGTGATAGAACTTTAAATTCTTAAAATCCAGCTATCATGCTTTTCACACACACACACACACACACACACACACACACACACACACACAAACCCTCCACCTTTCCCTATATAAGCAGAACATGTCTAGTTCCTTCAACTTTTCTTATGAAATGGTCTTATTATCTGGTTGTCTTTTTCTGGGCACTCTATCTTATACTGATCTTAAATTATGATGTCTATCCTATGATAGTCCCTGTAAGAGAAGAGTGAGATTTGCAACTCTTTGCTCTTGGAAGCTGTGACTTTGTAAATGCAACCCATACCATTGCTCACTCTTATTGAATTTGCTTTAAAAAATGACACAAAAATATGAAAATGGAGAATAATCTTGAGGTTTTGCTTAGAGCCACAGTGAATTTTTAATACTCTAGCACAGTCTCTGTCTAATAAAAATTTCTTTCATATTATTCTTTGCCAAATCAGATAAAAACACTAATGAATAGATGCTTAAATGGTATATTCCTCATGATGTCTTTTTCCTTTCAGAAAAGACTTAATGCACGGAAAGATTATGTCATTTTAAAGTTCAGTTCAAAATTTTCACTTCAATTTTGGTTATTTGATGCTTTAAAGCTACTCCCATCTGTTTATCAGTAAAATGGCCACAAGCTGGATTAAGAAGAGGGAAAACCCATACAACTGAAATCAGGAATCCAACAAAGTAATTATTTATGACTTGGGAACTCTACTTTTTGTCTATTTTAAAATATAAAACCATAGATTACCTTCTGAAAGTCATATTTAAGATTTTTTATTCTTAAATACCCTAAAATCCATTTTAAACTTAATTGAACAATTTAATTGTTTTAGACTGCCCTGCTTTAGATTGCTGAGCATTGAGGCTTCCCTTTCTGAATGAAAGATTTTATATCCTGATAATTTTCTGTCTTGTTTTATATCTTTGAATGGTCCTGGTATTTATTGTGCTGGATTGGATACTTAAAACAGCAGGCCATCATTATGCAGTCTAATTTTATGATAGAGGTTCTCAGAAAAAGACTCCTGAGTTTTCCTTCTTCAACAATGAAGATTGAAACTCACTCACAGATGGTGGAAAGGAAGCAGTAACCTCGCTGAGCTCCTCTGTCACTAAGTCTCAAAGGGTAAATCTGAGCGGATTCCAGAGTGACGGAGCCCAGTGGAAGACAGAGTGTGGCAGAATCCAGCCCAGGAGGTTGCCCAGTGTGTCCACACAGGTCGAGTGCAGAGCGCTTGGGGTCTGCACAGCTCAGACCTAAGAGCAGACAAGCAGACTACACCAGAGAGAGAAAAAGCCCCAGCCTGCAGACTTACCAAGGACGAATCGCAGTCATCTCGCAGAGGGAACAGATCATTGGAGCCAGGTAGGAGAGTCGGGCCCCCAGTGGAGAGAGTGGCTTCTCAGGCTGCATTCAGCCCCCAGCCTGGAAGTTTAGAAACTGCCTGCCTGTATAATACAGGGGCTGGAATGGCAAAGTAAATTCTAGCTGCTCCGATCCTCCCATCCCTCCTTCATGAAGCAGAAAACCCAAAGATAAGTCTCCCACCCAGATTGAAATCCCAAGTTAATGGAAATAGCCTCAGGCTTGAGAATCTCCAAGAAGGGGTGTAACTGAGCCAGCCAGGAATCTGAAGAGAAGAGAGGGAGAGGACCCAACAAGTCCTACCTCACCTCACCAACAAAAGCCCACTTATAGCCCAGGGGTATAGAGGCAGAAATCTGAAGTGGTCAGACTCAACCCCACCTACACGTCTACATTCCTCACTGACTTCCCTGACTTAGCCATAAACTAGCCACCCAGAGGTATTCAAAGTCAAGGATCAGGCCCCAAACTCATAGCCTGAGACACTAAGAAACAGGAAGTCACAATGGGAAGGAAGGAAGCTGAAAAAGAGAAGGGGAAGGCAAGAAAGTCTATTCGAGCATACTATGCAGGGCAAGAACAACAAAACACACAGGACAATATAGACTCTCTGCCCACACCAGAGACCACAGAAGGAAACATGATCTGGTCTCAAGCCCAAATAGCATTCCTGGAGGAGCTTAAGAAAAATTTTAAAGACCAAATCAGGGAGGCAGTGACCAACTTGGAAAAAGAAAATACCTCCCTAAAAAAAGGAACTTCAAAAACTAACTGAAGACCATAATTCACTAAAAATTAGATACAATCAAACTGAAACTCAGAACTCTATGATGCAGCAGGAGTCAATCAAAAAAAACAAAACGATCGAAAAATTGGAAGAAAAAGTAAAATATCTCACTGGAAAAATAACTGACCTAGAGAACAGATCCAGGAGAGACAACCTAAGAATTATTGGTCTACCAGAAAGCCATGATGAGAAAAGCAGTCTAGACAACATCCTCCAAGAGATTGTCAAAGAAAACTGTCCTGAGGTCCTGGAATCAGAAGATAAAATAGCTATTGATAGAATTCACTGGACTCCTCCTGAAAGAGATCCCAAACTGAAAACTCCAAGAAATATAGTAGCCAAATTCCAGAATTATAAGATTAAAGAAAAAATTCTACAAGCAGCCAAAAAGAAACAATTCAAATATCGAGGAACTACAGTTAGGATCACACAGGACCTAGTAGCTTCTACATTAAAAGAGCGGAGGGACTGGAATTTGATATTTCGTAGGGCAAGAGAGCTAGGACTACAACCAAGGATTAACTACCCAGCAAAACTGAGCATAATCTTTCAGGCAAGTAGATGGATGTTTAATGAAGTAAGGGACTTCCAGACTTTCCTAATGAAAAAGCCAGAGTTCAATGGAAAATTTGATCTCCAATTACAAGACTCCAGAAGGGCATAAAAAGGTAAACAAGGGTAACATAGAATCACACATGCAGAAGTGCACACATCCACACCCACAAACACATGCTCATTACTTGGGATGCAACAAGAGCAAAATGTTCACATCCCTATATGTGGAGCTGATAACTGTCAATATTTGAAATCTTTATGATTATCATGACCTGCAAAAGGGTTATACTTAGAGGGTGTGGGTATGAATGCACTAACATGGAGTCTAAAAAAAAAACTATTAAGGGGATCAAAGGTACTGTAATGGGAAAAAGGAAAGGATGAGCTAGGAAAAGGTAAAATATGCCATCTGAAGAGGCATCAAAACACACTATAGAAGAAGGGAAAGAAAGAGGGAGAGGAACATCATTTAAACACTATTCTCACTGGTTTTGGTTCAAAGAAGGATCAAATTAATCAGTGAAGTTTAAGAATCTAACGTGAATAGACACATAAATTCATTAAATACAGGAATTGGAGGGAGGGAGAAGAGCACTGTTTGAAATTTACTCTCATTGGTTTGGAATCAAACGGGGAGTAATTTACTCTGATAAGTATAAAAATTTATTGTGTCCTATAGATAGTGGGAGGGTAAGGGGGGGTGAAAAGGAGGAGACTAAAGGGAGGGATTATAAGGGAGGGAAATAGTAGTAAGGGGAGAGGGTAGGTTAAGAAGGGGGGTCACTGGGTGGGAACACTGAGGGAGGGGGCGGTCAAAAGGGAAAACTTCAAGGAGGGGAAGGGAGAAGGAATAAACAAAAACATAAACAGGGGAGGGAATAGGATGGAAGGGAAGAGACAGATAGTCATCATTACTGTGAATGTGAATGGGATGAACTCTCCCATAAAACAGAGGTGGATAGCAGAATGGATTAAAAACCATAATCCTACAATATGCTGTCTTCAAGAAACACATTTGAAACAAAGGGATACCCACAGGGTAAAGGTAAAAGGTTGGAGTAAAATTTATTATGCCTCAGCTAAAGTAAAAAAAGCAGGGGTAGAAATACTTATCTCAGATAAAGCAAAAGCAAAAATAGATCTAATTAAAAGAGATAAGGAAGGAAACTATATCCTACTAAAAGGCACCATTGAGAATGAAGCAATATCACTACTTAATATATATGCACCAAGTGGTATAGCATCCAAATTCCTAGAGGAGAAGTTAAAGGAATTAGAGGAAGAAATAGATAGCAAAACTAAATCTAACCTCAAAATAAACAAGAAAGAAGTTAAGGAGGTGAATAGAATCTTAGAGAGACTAGATATGATGGATCTCTGGAGAAAACTGAATGGGGATAAAAAGGAATTTACTTTCTTTTCAGCAGTGCATGGTACATACTCAAAAACAGACCATATACTAGGGCATAAAAACCTCACAATCCAGTGCAGAAAGGCAGAAATATTAAGCGCATCATTCTCAGATCATGATGCAATAAAAATTATATGCATTAAAGGGCCATGGAAAGATAGACTAAAAACTAATTGGAAATTAAACAATTTAATCCTAAAAAATTGGTGGGTCAAAGAAGAAATTATAGAAACAATCAATAATTTCATTCAAGAGAATGATAATAATGAAACAACATACCAAAATTTGTGGGATGCACTAAAGGCAGTTCTCAGGGGAAGTTTTATATCCCTGAGTGCATACTTAATTAAAGCAGAGAGAAGGGAGGTCAATGAATTGGACATGCAATTGAAAAAGCTAGAAAAAGAACAAATTGAAAATCCCCAATTTAGTACTAAATTAGAAATATTGAAAACCAAAGGTGAGATTAATAAAATTGAAATTAAGAAAACCATTGAATTAATAAATAAAACTAAGAGCTGGTTTTATGAAAAAATCAACAAAATTGATAGACCCTTAGTCAATATGATAAAAAAAAGAAAGAAGAAAACCAAATTATGAGTATCAAAAATAAAAAGGGTGAATCTACCTCCAATGAAGAGGAAATCAAAAAATAATGAGGAATTATTTTTCCCAATTGTATGCACATAAATATGACAATCTTAGTGAAATGGATGAATATTTACAAAATCACAAATTGCCCAGATTAACTGAAGAGGAAGTGAATTACCTAAATAACCCCATCTCAGAAAAAGAAATCAAACAAGCCATCCATGAACTCCCTAGGAAAAAATCTCCAGGGCCAGATGGGTTCACTAGTGAAGTCTATCAGACATTTAAAGAACAATTGATTCCAATACTCTACAAACTATTTGGGAAAATTAGTGAAGAAGGAGGCCTACCAAACTCTTTCTATGACACAAATATGGTACTGATTTCTAAATCAGGAAGAGATAAAACAGAGAAAGAAAATTATAGACCAATCTCCTTCCTGAATTTAGACGCAAAAATTCTAAATAAAATATTAGCCAAAAGACTCCAACAACTTATCACAAAAATAATACACCCTGATCAGGTAGGATTCATTCCAGGAATGCAAGGATGGTTTAATATTAGGAAAACCATCAGTATAATTGATCATATCAACAACAAAACTAGCAAAAACCACATGATCATCTCAATAGATGCAGAAAAGGCTTTTGACAAAGTACAACATCCATTCCTATTAAAAACACTAGAAAGTATAGGAATAAATGGAGCCTTCCTTAAAATAGTAGATAGCATCTATTTTAAACCATCAGCAAGTATTATATACAATGGGGATAAACTAGAAGCATTTCCAATAAGATCAGGAATGAAACAATGGTTTCTACTATCACCCCTCTTATTCAATCTGGTGCTAGAAACATTAGCAGTAGCAATTAGAGAATAAAAAGAAATCAAAGGAATCAAATTAGGCAAAGAAGTGATCAAGTTGTCACTCTTTGCAGATGATATGATGATATACTTAGAGAATCCTAGAGAATCAAGTAAAAAATTACTTGAGACAATAAATAAATTTGGCAAAGTTGCATGATATAAAATAAACCCACATAAATCCTCAGCATTCCTGTACATCTCTAATAAAACTCAACAGCAAGAGATAGAAAGAGAAATCCCATTTAAAGTCACTGTAGACATTATAAAATATTTGGGAATCTACTTGCCAAAACAAACCCAGAATCTATATGATCACAACTACAAAACATTTCTCACACAAATAAAAACAGATCTAAATAGTTGGAAAAATATCAATTGCTCGTGGCTGGGTCAAGCTAATATAATAAAAATGACAATTTTACCCAAACTAAACTATATATTTAGTGCCATACCAATCAATTTACCAAAAACTACTTTCTAGAGTTAGACAAAATAATAACAAAATTTATTTGGAAAAACAAACGGTCTAGAATATCAAGGGAATTAATGAAAAGAAATGCTAGGGAAGGTGGACTAGCTATGCCAGATCTTAATCTGTATTATACAGCAGCAGTCATCAAAACTGCTTGGTACTGGCAGAGGTGTAGAGTAGTGGATCAATGGAATAGATTAGGTGCAGGAGACCCAGCAGTTAATGAATATAGCAATCTATTGTTCGATAAACCCAAAGACCCCAGCTTTTGGGATAAGAATGCACTATTTGACAAAAACTGCTGGGAAAACTGGAATACAGTATGGCAGAAAGTGGGCATAGATCACTATCTAACACCATATACCAAAATCAAGTCTAAATGGGTGCAAGATCTAGGTGTAAAGGATGATACTGTAAGCAATTTGGGAAAGCAAGGAATAGTTTACCTGACAGATCTGTGGAGAGGGGAAGATTTTAGGACCAAACAAGAATTAGAGAGCATTATAAAATGCAAAATGGATAATTTTGATTACATTAAATTGAAAAGCTTCTGCACAAACAAAGCCAATGTAACCAAGATCAAGAGGGAGGTGGGAAATTGGGAAAGGATTTTTACAACTTGTGTCTCTGATAAAGGACTCATTTCTAAAATTTATAGAGAATTGAGCCAAATCTATGTGAATACAAGTCATTCCCCAATTGAGAAATGGTCAAAGGATATGAATAGGAAATTTTCAGAGAAAGAAATTAAAGATATCTATAAGCATATGAAGAAATGCTCTAAATCACTATTAATTAGAGAAATGCAAATCAAAACAACTCTGAGATACCACATCTCTCCAGTCAGATTGGCTAAGATGACAGAACAAGAAAGTGACAAATGCTGGAGAGGATGTGGGCAAATTGGAACGCTAATACATTGCTGGTGGAGTTGTGAACTTATCCAGCCATTCTGGAGAGCAATCTGGAATTATGCCCAAAGGATTATAAATAATTTCATACCCTTTGTCCCAGCCATACCACTTCTAGGGTTATATCCCAAAGAGATCATAGAAGTGGGAGGAAGACCCATATGTACAAAAATATTTTTAGCAGCCCTTTTTGTGGTTGCAAAGAATTGGAAACTAAAGGGGTGCCCATCAATTGGGGAATGGATAAACAAGTTGTGGTATATGAATCTAATGGAATTTTATTGTGCTATAAGAAACGAGGAGGTGACGGATTTCATAATTACCTGGAGAGACTTATACAAACTGATGCTGAGCGAGAAGAGTAGAATTAGAAGAAATTTGTATACAATCACAGACATACCATATCTGTGACGACCAACTATGACAGACTGGACTCTTTTCAGCAATGCAGTGATATAAGTTAATCCCGAATGACTCAAGAAAGTGAGAAATGCGCCATCCAGAGATATAACTAGAAAGAACTGAGCCCGAATCCTGATGGAAGCAAACTAAATGATCTTGTTCTTCTCATTGTTTGGTTTTATTTCTTCCTTACCATCTTTCATCCCACCTAGTACAATATGCCTTTGTAATTGGAATAATATCTAGTATGAATGCATCTGCAGACCCTATACTGTACTATATGCTGTCATGAGGGGAGCGGGGAGGGACGTAAAGGAAATTTGAAAATCAAGGAACTATGGAATTGAATCTTGTTAACTGAAACTAAACTAATAAATTTAAAAAAAAAATAGAGGGAGAGACTTTGATTGGCTTAAGAGACTCTGAAAACCTTCCTTGATTTGAAAATATGCTCTGCCTCCTAATAGGCTGAATGTGGTCACATGGAGCCTGTGGTAGGAGGCTTGGTTTTCAGTAATGACCACACCTTGATGCTGTGTGATTGAGCAGTGGGTCAAGAGGGTGGTTACATTCTCTGAGCCAGGAGATGGCTATATAAACCCTGATGGGAGGCTTTGCTTTTGGGCTCACTTTGAGAAGTGTTGTGTGATTTGACCAGATGAGACTCTGGGAAGCCGTTGAGACACACCCCCCCCCTTTGAAAACCCAGATATTGATGCTTCCCTCTCTGGTCACTGTTATTTGGTATTGATAATGGTTGGACAGTTTGGAAGCCTGTTTGATCTGTCTGTATACTCTGAAGTTCGGGATGCTGACCTTTTTCCCCTGAACTAGGTAATATATGTTTGATTAAAATAAGCTTGTTAACCAAAAAAAAAAAAGAAAAAGAAACTCACTCACACCAGTTCCACTGTCTACATTCCCCAAACAGATCTTCACCAAAGGCACCTCACCCAATAAGGTGTAAGACACTGACCCTTTCTTTTGACATCTCAAGGATAACAAAGAGGCACTTGGATTGTTCAAATGTCTTCCTTCACCATCACCACATAACTAATTCATTTTCTCTTATGATCACATATATTCCTAATGACATTCTTCAATGCTATTCTTCAAAATTTCCTATTTGTTACATGTACCAGGCAGAGTAACTCTTTTAAGTAGTCACAAAACCCTTCTAGGATGCCCTGTACTATTCTGGGATTGATGCAAGAACTCTGATAAGTTATCTACAAAGAAGAACATCTAGAGGACCTCACTGACCACAGATAACACATGTCAACTTGGGCACTACACTATCTACTCCAGAACAGCAGTCAGCAAATTGTGTAAGTAGCCATCTCCTGTTTTAATTGTTACTTGATCTTTAGTATCTGACGTTTGATGCACAGGGACATTTCTATTGAGACTTCTTACCCAAAGATAATGATAGATGCTATCAAAGTTTCTATGTTTTCATAGGATTGTAATTACAAGAATAATAGTGTCCTAATAAATATAGCTGGAATGTTCCTCATTAAGCTTCTTTGCTATATTTTCTCTTTCTATAGTGAGAAATATTTCCCTCCCACATGTGGATGTCTATCCCTATTCTTGGAACACTGGTTCATCCAACTAAGTAGTTTCTGGTGCTTACACATATAAAATTAAAAATGATAAAATTTGATTATCTTTTATTTTTGTGGAGAGTTAAAATATCTAGAACCATATTAGAGATTTTTTAGGGTCAATTTTTTAGGGTTAATATTCCTCAAAGTATACAGATACCCTAACTTTGCCTGGTCAATATTCCTGCCTCAGGATTCAGAATACCTTTCTCCTATATTTAAATTTATTTTAGTCTTGTTAGAAAACAAACAACTAGGGGAGGGTAGAAGAGGACAGAGAACCTTATTTTAATCTATAAGATACCTATAGGTAGAGATAAAGGGAAAATAAAATGTGTAAAAGAAAATAATTGAATAAGGTAATCTCTAATAGATCCCTTTTAGTTCCAAATTCTTTAGAACCTATGAAACCTACAGATATACGTTAGTAGATGGGAAGTGATAGAAATCTCCAGTTATGATTTATTGCACTTTATGAAATCTGTTTATTCACTAGTTACATATCATCTATAGAATTGTAATGCAAGTAGAAACAAGAACAAGAATCATGTAAAGAACATACTGGGTAGAACCCTTATTGAGGATTTTTGGGTAGCTCTGAACAAAAACCACAAAGGATCAAGGAGGATGGGTTGTAAATCGCATCCTTTAAAGTGGTATCCCCATCATGACAGCACAAGTACACTGAAAGATATGAGAGTTGATATATGTAATATGTTTGTGTATATAGATTATGTATGCATATGTGTATATCTGCATATAATAAAAATAATGCTGTATTAATCTGAGCTAAAAGGCATAATATGGACACTGCAATAAGCAACAGATTTGGCCCAAAATCAGAGAGGAAAATAATAGATTAAGTGGGTTAAGCTGCAAAGATTTTTACGTCTTTTAGTGTTGCCCAACCTTACCCTGAAATAAAGACCTACTTCTTTAAAACTAATGTTCTTTTGGGGATATGTCAGGACTGCAGGTTACAGGATATTAAAGACTCCAAAGAACTGAAGCAGAGGATCATAAAGAGGCATATGGTACACACAGCTCACAACAATCCATTACAAATGTGAAATTGTAAAGAAAAATCATATGAAAGACGTTATCAGAGAAACATAAAATCAAAAAAGAGTGACTGTTTGTATATCAAGAGCAAGGTATAACCATGCAAACCGTTCCTATCTTCAAAGTATAAGGAGAGACAGAGAAAGGCCTAAACAATGTTAGAAAAAACCCCAGTGGGCAGAGCCAAGATGGCGGAATAGAAACAGTGCTTCCAAGGTGCTCTGCCACATACCACCTCCAAACAATGTGAAAGGGGAATCTGAACAACGTCTGGAGCCCCAGCACCCACAGAATGACACAGAGAAGCTAACCTCCTGCTGAGGAGAACCCAGCAGCCCTGCAGGGAGCAGTGAGCTCAGCCCTCTGAGAGCAGGCAGCACAGCACACTGGGGACCGATAGCACTCTGGGAGCTGAGCCTAGGCCCGAGTAAGCTGCAGTTTTAGCCCTAGGGCAGATGGGCCAGCAGCTGGCTGGAGGGACCCCAGAACACCAGCAGCTGTGGCAATTCCAGAATTTTCAGCACAGATATGCCTAGGACAAAGTCAGAGGTTAGTGCCCTATGGACTTTGGGACCAGTGTTTGGGGAACATGTCGGCTTCCTCCCTTGGGGGTGAAAAGCTGCTGAAGAAACTCAACACAGAAGCCATTTTGCAGTGAGACTGGTGGCTCTAGCTCCTGGTCTGCGAAATGTAGGGAGATCCAGCAATCAGTCTGGGGGTTAATTGCTCTTGCTTTAAAATGCCTCGATCTGGATTATGGTCTGGGGGGGGGGGAGTTTGGGGTGGACATCCACTTTGCCAGAGCGGGTGGAGGCTTTACGGAGGCCACCCTATGGGCAGAAGTTGTGAAGACCCCATATTTGGGACGGAAGCTCTCCTGTCTGGTGGCAGAGTCCTACTGTGGCAACAAGCCCAAAAATCAAGTAATTGAGTGGCAACATGCCTAGGCAAAAAATAAAAAAATAAAATAAGCAGAAAATTTCAACATTTGACTCCTATTTTAGGGGCAAAGAGGATCAAAGCATGGAGGAGGACTGTGAGTTCAGAACTCCTGCACCAAAAGCCCCAAATGAAAATACAAGGGGGTTACAGGACATAGAGGACCATAAGAAGCAGATAAGAGAAGTGGGGGAAAGATCGGGAAGAGAAATGATAAAGATGCAAGAAAAATATGAAATGACAGTCAACAGCCTGACTGAGGAAAATAACACCTTAAAAAATAAGACTAACTCAAATGGCAAAAGAGTCTCAGAAAGGCAATGAGGAGAAGAATGCCTTAAAACGTTGAATTTGCCAGATAGAAAAATAATCTCAAAAGCTCAATGAGAAGATTCATTCTCTCAGAGTTAGACTAGAGGAAATGGAAGCTAGTGACTTTATGAGAAATCAAGATGCTTTTAAACAGATCCAAACAAATGAAAGAATAGAAGACAATGTGAAATAACTCAGCGGAAAAACCACTGACCTGGAAAATAGATCCAGGGGAGATAATTTAAAAATTATTGGACTACCTGAAAGCCACTATCAAAGAAAGAAGGTATAAATCATCCTTGAAGAAATTCTCAATGAAAATTGCCCTGATGAGTTAGACCCAGAGGGGGAAATAGAGATTGAAAGAATTCAGCGATCACCTCCTGAAAAAGGTCCCAAAAAGAAAACTCCTTGGAATATTATAGCCAGGTTCCAGAACTCCCAGATCAAGGAGAAAATACTACGAGCAGGGAGGAATAAACCATTTCAATACTGTGGAAACACAATCAGAATAGCACAGGACCTGGCAGCTTCTACACTGAGGGATCAAAGAGCATGGAATATGATATTCCAGAGGGCCAAAGAGCTGGGATTGAAGCCAAGGGTCACCTACCCAGCAAAACTGAGTGTCTTGTTTCAGGGGAAAATATGGTCATTCAGTGGAATAGAGGAGCTTCAAGCATTCTTGAGGAAAAAAACAGAGTTGATTAGAAAATTTGACATTCAGACACAAGAAGCAAGAGATGTTTGAGATGGTAATCAAGGAAAAGAAATCAAAAGGAACTTATCAACATTGAACTATTTATATTCCTACATGGAAAAACAATAACTGTGCTTGATGAAACCTTTCTCATGAAAATAATTGAAGAAGTGTATATGGGCATATGTTTACAGGTATACATGGATAGAGTGCACAGATTGAATTTTATGGGAAGGGATGATTCTTAAGGGGTGAAGTCAAGAGGTGAGAGAGGAAAGTGGCAAGAGGGGATGGGGAGAGACAGGGCAGGGTAAACTATCTCATGTAGAAGAGGCAAGGGGGAGTAGTTGCAGGGGAGGGGAAGAACAGGAAGGGAAAAAGGCAAAAGCATATTCTCATTGAAGTTGGCTTAAGGAGAGAATCACATATATATTAAATGGGATATCGAACCCTGCAGGAGAGTAGGGGAAAGGGGGATGAGAGGGGCATTCTGGTGGGAGGAGAGGTTGGCAGTACCCACTATCAAAGAGGGACAGGATCAAAGTAGGGAATGGACCAGGTGGGAGGTGAGATGGGTGGGAGGGAAATATAAGCAGTCTTTTACAATATATCTATTGTGGTAATGTTTTGCATAGCTATACATGTACAACACTTACTGAATTGTTCATCTTCTCAGAGGCAGTGGGTGACAAGGGAGGAAGAGAATGGATCTGAAAATCGAAGTTTTAAAATTAAATGTTTCATAAGATGTCCAGGCATTGGGGCCCAGAGATTCACCTTGCCCTAATGGCAAAGTCGAAGGGGGTATGGGAGAAGATATGGGAGAGAGCAGATTGGATGAGGGGATATCTAGTGGTACTGCTATTCTGGGGTGGTGGGTAGGGAAAAAATGGGGGAAAATTGTAACTCAAAATTTGGTGGAAATGAATTATGTAAACCAGAAGTTAATAAAGCATTTGTTTTATTAAAAAAAAAAGAAAAAAAGGAAAGAAAACCCCGGTGAATTTCTGTGATAAAATAAATTATGATTAGTAAGTCAAAGCTGGGCTATAATTTAATACACAGCTGAATGGACTACCGATATTAAAGAGAACACAGATCTATTGGCAAAATAGAATGTGTTGTGTACTATGGAAAAATATTTCACCACCTAGTGTCCAACCTGTTGGTGGTAGTGAACATTTTAACAGTTTGACTGGTACTTAGCACTAGCAGAGAATTATTTCCTATTCAGTACTTCGAGTCTTTATATCTCACTTGAACCTGACTCAATTTATGTTAGTCTTATCTAGTCAATAACTATTTTTTAAACTTTTACCAGGAGATTAACTGTTAAAAGATATTGGAGAAGTTGGAAAGTATTATGCGATTTTTTAATAACATACTTAAATATGTTTTGTTTTTCTTTTTTTATTATCACTGAATGAATCTTATTAATATTTCACAAACTATACAATTGAAATGGTATTTTAACAAACAGACCATTTCAACAAATGTCCTAGGGCTAACTTTAATCTTTTTTTTAAAGCTTTTTCATGTGTTTATACAAATGGGGTGAAGGTCAATTTCTCAAGACAATGAGGTCATGTTTTGACTCAGCCTAAAATTTTACTTTAAATTCCTCTGTGTCTAAGTTGATCTGAGAACATTTTATTGGCTTTGTGTGTCAATAAAGTAAAATTGAATATTATTTTACAGAAGTTAAACACTAACTAGCTGCAGACCCTATATGAAAAGACCAATCTTTTAATATGCTATCAAATTGATATAATTGATTATTGAAAGCAATTTCATTTCTTTCTGAAAATTATCATCTTTTATTACCCTATGTTAATATTCTGGGGTTAAACCTGGCTTAGGTAATTGCACTGTAGGTATTTTACCTCTGAGTTATTTAGCTCCTCTCTGCCTTTCTCCACACTAATGCGAGAGGTTAATAGCAGTGCTCTATTTTACCCGCTGCCCAACTTCATTTAATGCAGTGATGCATAGTTTTCATTAAAGCATGAAGGAAAAGAAATTGTGGGAAAAATTAACATCTAGACTCAGGACAAAATAACCTTCCAAATAAGAATCCAGTGGTGGTAATTATCCCTGCCAAGTTGAACTAGGCACAGAGAGTAGTTTATAGAAATAAAAGAGACTGTATTTTGATCATTTTAAAGGCCAGTCTCTCCTACTGGTTTCAATACATAAAAGAGAAGATTAAATCATATCACCTTATTTCCCAAGTGCTTTCTCCAGTATTGCTTTTGATGCATGTATATCTATTAAAAATATTGTACAGGAGAAAACTCTTTCTATTGCCATCCAATCTACTCAGGAGTTGTGCTTTTGCCATTCTAATCTGGAGAAATTGCTCTGCAAAAGTGGTTACTGGTAATGATGCTGAGATAAAAGATGGTATAATTGGCTACATCTACTTTTCAGTTCTCATTTTCAGTTTTCAGCCCTTATACTATCCTGTATTGTTATACATTCCTCACCAGTAGCAGTCATTGCCATGTACATGTTTGCTTTATAGTAAAACTTTGTCTTTTTTTGTGTTGTACCTCAATAATCCAGTATGTGTGAAGAATGGGATGTCCTGATTCACTGAAGGATACAACTTACCTTTTCTGACAGCAGACACTTCACAATACTTATATAACCTTTTTTTGCTGGGGCTCCCAGTGATGCAAAGGATCCTAGTCATCTTTGATTCGGAAGTTATTTGTCCCTTTACTTACTCAGTGCTTACTTCAGGAATACTAAGAAAATATTCTTCTGGACAGCTTAATTCTATCTTTTCACATATACTGACTACAGTGTATTCTAGGAACAAACAATGTATGAAGGAGAACAGAGACTAAGTACAAAATGTCTTGCTGTAACCCTTTCCCAACTTAACCAATTCCACTGTCTTTACATTAATTCTAGAATAAAATAAAAATTCGTCTAGCGTTTTTGTCTCTCTACAATCTAGACACAACAAACTTTGGAGGACTTACGGGACTTTACTTCCTCTTTTGTACACTGTGGTCCATCCAAATCAATCTTTCCTCTGCCCCTTAAAATATTCTATCACCCATGTCAGGCTCTTCTCCATATCTCTAATGTGGTCCCTGATTACCTGTAATTCATTGATACACTCTTTTCCTTTAAGATATACTGAGGATATACATCCCTATATCATCCTTTCCCAATTCCTCCTAATGCTAGTGTCTTCCCTTTCAAATTATTTTGTTCTTAGTTGCATGGATATATGTTGGCATATATGAAGTATATCTATCTTTATCTACACAAACATGCACATATATACATATACATATATGTCTGTATATATAGACATGTGTGCTTGTGTATTATATATAAAAATATATTTATTTGTTTGTTTATTCTCCAGTTACTTTTAAGTCATGTTCCAAATCTTCATGACCCCATTTGAGATTTTTTTCAGTATAGATACTAGAGTGGTTTGCTATTTACTTCTCCAGATCATTTTACAGATAAAGTGACTAAGGCAAACAGTTTTAAGTGACTTGCCCAGCAGCATAGAGGTAGTTAAGTATTTGAGGTCAGATTTAAACTCAGGAAAAGAAGTCTTCCTAATTCCAGGTCTCATACTCTATCTACTGTGCCACCTAGCTTCATAGGTAGATTGATAAAATATGTCTATCTATCTATCCATCTATCATCTATCTATATATCCATCTCTCTATCTTTAGGTAGATATTATATATTGATATAGATAGATAGATATATAGATAGGTAGGTAGGTAGATATAGGTATATTTAGATAGAGATTGAGATATAAAAATAGAGATAGCTATATAGAGATACAGATATATACAGATATACATACATATATACAATCATGCACCCATATATTTACCCAATTGTTCCCTTGACATCCCCATTAGAATGTAAGCACATTAGAAGTAGGTATTCTTTCATTCTTCATACTTGTATTCCCAGTGCCTGGCCTAAGACCAAAGAGGGAGAAAGTACTTAATAAATAATAATTGAGGGGGGCGGAGCCAAGATGGCAGAAAGGAAGCAGTAACCTCGCTGAGCTCCTCTGTCACTAAGTCCAAAAGGGTAAATCTGAGCAGATTCCGGAGTGACGAAGCCCAGTGGAAGACAGAGTGTGGCAGAATCCAGCACAGGAGGTTGCCCAGAGTGCCCGCACAGGTCGAGCGCAGAGCGCGTGGGGTCTGCACAGCTCAGACCTAAGAGCAGGCAAGCAGACTACACCAGAGAGAGAAAAAGCCCCAGCCTGCAGACTTAAGGAGGTGAATAGTTAAGGAGGTGAATAGAATCTTAGAGAGACTAGATATGATGGATCTCTGGAGAAAACTGAATGGGGATAAAAGGAATTTACTTTCTTCTCAGCAGTGCATGGTACATACTCAAAAATAGACCATGTACTAGGGCATAAAAACCTCACAATCCAGTGCAGAAAGGCAGAAATAGTAAGCGCATCATTCTCAGATCATGATGCAATAAAAATTATATGCAATAAAGGGCCATGGAAAGACAGACTAAAAACTAATTGGAAACTAAACAATTTAATCCTAAAAAATTGGTGGGTCAAAGAAGAAATTATAGAAATTATAGAATTATAGAAACAATCAATAATTTCATTCAAGAGAATGATAATAATGAAACAACATACCAAAATTTGTGGGATGCACTAAAGGCAGTTCTCAGGGGAAGTTTTATATCCCTGAGTGCATACTTAATTAAAGCAGAGAGAAGGGAGGTCAGTGAATTGGACATGCAACTGAAAAAGCTAGAAAAAGAACAAATTGAAAATCCCCAATTTAGTACTAAATTAGAAATACTGAAAACCAAAGGTGAGATTAATAAAATTGAAATTAAGAAAACCATTGAATTAATAAATAAAACCAAGAGCTGGTTTTATGAAAAAATCAACAAAATTGATAGACCCTTAGTCAATATGATAAAAAAAAAGAAAGAAGAAAACCAAATTATGAGTATCAAAAATAAAAAGGGTGAATCTACCTCCAATGAAGAGGAAATCAAAAAAATAATGAGGAATTATTTTTCCCAATTGTATACACATAAATATGACAATCTTAGTGAAATGGATGAATATTTACAAAATCACAAATTGCCCAGATTAACTGAAGAGGAAGTGAATTACCTAAATAACCCCATCTCAGAAAAAGAAATCAAACAAGCCATCAATGAACTCCCTAGGAAAAAATCTCCAGGACCAGATGGGTTCACTAGTGAATTCTATCAAACATTTAAAGAACAATTGATTCCAATACTCTACAAACTATTTGGGAAAATTAGTGAAGAAGGAGTCCTACCAAACTCTTTCTATGACACAAATATAGTACTGATTCCTAAATCAGGAAGAGATAAAACAGAGAAAGAAAATTATAGACCAATCTCCCTCATGAATTTAGACGCAAAAATTCTAAATAAAATATTAGCCAAAAGACTCCAACAACTTATCACAAAAATAATACACCCTGATCAGGTAGGATTCATTCCAGGAATGCAAGGATGGTTTAATATTAGGAAAACCATCAATATAATTGAGCATATCAACAACAAAACTAGCAAAAACCACATGATCATCTCAATAGATGCAGAAAAGGCTTTTGACAAAGTACAACATCCATTCCTATTAAAAACACTAGAAAGTATAGGAATAAATGGAGCCTTCCTTAAAATAGTTGCTAGCATCTATCTAAAACCATCAGCAAGTATTATATGCAATGGGGATAAACTAGAAGCCTTTCCAATAAGATCAGGAGTGAAACAAGGGTGTCCACTATCACCCCTCTTATTCAATCTGGTA
This sequence comes from Gymnobelideus leadbeateri, assembly GCA_011680675.1. Taxonomy (NCBI): domain Eukaryota; kingdom Metazoa; phylum Chordata; class Mammalia; order Diprotodontia; family Petauridae; genus Gymnobelideus; species Gymnobelideus leadbeateri. The sequence continues at coordinate 40,667 of WOXC01000279.1, forward strand.
CTTGAAACGTTAGCAGTAGCAATTAGAGAATAAAAAGAAATCAAAGGAATCAAATTAGGCAAAGAAGTGGGAAAGGATTTTTACAACTTGTGTCTCTGATAAAGGACTCATTTCTAAAATTTATAGAGAATTGAGCCAAATCTATATGAATACAAGTCATTCCCCAATTGAGAAATGGTCAAAGGATATGAATAGGAAGTTTTCAGAGAAAGAAATTAAAGATATCTATAAGCATATGAAGAAATGCTCTAAATCACTATTAATTAGAGAAATGAAAATCAAAACAACTTTGAGATACCACATCTCTCCAGTCAGATTGGCTAAGATGACAAAACAAGAAAGTGACAAATGCTGGAGAGGTTGTGGGCAAATTGGAACGCTAATACATTGCTGGTGGAGTTGTGAACTTATCCAGCCATTCTGGAGAGCAATCTGGAATTATGCCCAAAGGATTATAAATAATTCCATACCCTTTGACCCAGCCATACCACTCCTAGGGTTATATCCCAAAGAGATCATAGTAGTGGGAGGAAGAACCATATGTACAAAAATATTTTTAGCAGCCCTTTTTGTGGTTGCAAAGAATTGGAAACTAAAGGAGTGCCCATCAATTGGGGAATGGCTAAACAAGTTGTGGTATATGAATGTAATGGAATTTTATTGTGCTATAAGAAACGAGGAGGTGACGGATTTCATAATTACCTGGAGAGACTTATACAAACTGATGCTGAGCGAGAAGAGTAGAATCAGAAGAAATTTGTATACAATCACAGACATACCATATCTGTGACGACCAACTATGACAGACTGGACTCTTTTCAGCAATGCAGTGATATAAGTTAATCCCGAATGACTCAAGAAAGTGAGAAATGTGCCATCCAGAGATATAACTAGAAAGAACTGAGCCTGAATCCTGATGGAAGCAAACTAAATGATCTTGTTCTTCTCATTGTTTGGTTGTACTTCTTCCTTACCATCTTTCATCCCACCTAGTACAATATGCCTTTGTAATTGGAATAATGTTTAATATGAATGCATTTGCAGACCCTATACTGTACTATATGATGTCATGAGGGGAGGGGGGAGGGAAGTAAAGGAAATTTGAAAATCAAGGAACTATGGAATTGAATCTTGTCAACTGAAACTAAACTAATAAATTAATTTAAAAAAAAGTGAAGAAAAAAAAATAATAATTGAGAGATTTATTAAAGTGCCTTAGAACTATTATAAATACCCAAATTAACTATAAAGAACCTATGAAGAAAGATGCTATCTGCATCCAGAGAAAGAACTGATAAATAAAAGAATATACAGAATGATTTTACCTACACACACACAGACACACACACACATAAATATATATCTATATACATATATGTATATACACAAATATATCTGTAACTATCTATCTGCCTATTTCTCTCTAATGGTTGTTGTTGCTACCATGGTGGGGCAAGGAAGCAAAAGAAAAAGGAAAAATAATAACAATAATTTTATTATTTGTTTGAAAGGAATAGAAAGTTGTGTATTGTAGAAATGCAGTTTCAAGCACAATTGTATTTTTAAATTTAATATGTTATGGAAATGATTGTTTTATTCCCTAAATTAAAAATAATTTTAAAAGGCTCATTAGAGACAATTTGCCATAATTATGTACATGTGAGATATATGCAATATACATTGGAGTTAATTTCATGGGGGAGGCTCTAGCAATGGGTTTCCTGAATAAAATCAGATTTTATCTAAATCTTGACAAAAGCCAAGAAATCTGAGTGAGAGAAATGAGTATGTTGAGCATTCCAAGCATGGGAAGCAGTTAGTATAAATGCATCAAGGTGGACTCTTTACTGACACTTTGTCAACATCAATTGATATTTTGTATCCTCATATCACCTGATATCAGTCTCCCAAAGGTCATAATAAAACAGTAAATTCCGTGAAATAATTTGTGAAGAACAATTCCCCAACTCCCCACTTTACCCCCACTCATGTTTACTGGAATTACATTTGCAATGGGCTAGATCAGGCTTTTGATCTAAATTGTTTGCCCTGATATCACTTTATATTTGACCTTGGATTAACATATACAGAAAGTAGCCCCCAAAATAGGCCAATCATCCCTGCCATGTTTCAGTAAAAGTTACCAAGTGGCTCCAAGGTCTTTGTGTGTCTTTCCCCCTATCCCACTGCCAGTTGTTCTATAGTCTAAATGGCATTGTAATAGGCGAAATAGAACAGGATTTCTAGGTCATTGTCTGTCATGAAGTAGGGAAATGTGCCTCAGTTATAGCAGTGGTTTCCAGGGTTACTAGAGATGAATTTCTAGAACCAAGCAGAATATATTGAAGCCCATATAGAGATGTGACACTATCTAGAGGTCTGGCAGTGATGCCTAGGAACTGGAGTAAAAGTGGCAGATCCTCTAAGAGAGTAAATGGTGAAAAACTGGCCACATAGTGAATACTTTAGAGTAACATTGCTTATGTTGTACTGTATGTTTATTTTTTGGTGAAATATTTCCTAATTAAATTTGAATCACTACAATTGTCTAGTGGGCTGTGAGTTTGAAAAATCTTTTCTAGGGTATAAAAGAGAACAAACCTTTGGGAAGAGGAGGAGGGCAGCTAACAGTGAACTGGTACTAGAAGTTTAAGAAATTGGGACTTAACAGAGTGATACCGGATATTTTATAAGAACTATAAGTGAACTTTATGTGGGGGTCTTGATCAAGGAAACAATACTCACTAGAAAATGGAATATACCTATTTGGTAAATTGGCCCAGGCAATAGCTATATCCTGACTAAAATGTTTACATTTAAATGCTTATTGGTAGTCTGGAGGGCTCCTGTTAGAGAACTAGAAATAATCCATATTCATATGTTGCCATGTTTCCCCTTGGTGTGCACAAAATTCTATGAGCCATAAGGTAATTATTGACAATCCTTCACTATTGATCCTGGTTTGTGAGAGCCCAGAGTTACAGTTATGGACTATAGGGTTACATATATAAAAAAAACAATGTCTTTATATTTTTAAATTTAACACATATCTATCTATCACTCGTGAAATATTGGCAGTGTAGGAATACAATGTTCTCTATTAGGGGTTTATAATAAAATCCATTTCTCCTGATTTCTCTAAAAGAGATGATAACTGATAACCTCCTTTAATCAGCTTGTTTGTCTTCCACGAAATGCTGGTTACAGACAAAATAATCTTGCATATTAAACAAATAAATTTGCCCAAATAATGTGAAATCAAATAAGTTATATAGATTAGGGCAGACAATAGAATTCACAGTAGTAAATGAACTCTTTGACTCATAAGTGAAAGACAATTCACTTCATTTAAGGAGATAACAGTATCACCAAGGAAGTCAACTCTCAATTGTCTCTGAGGTTGTAGATATTGAGAACTGATTTTTCTCTATCTATGGCTCCAAGGAGATCTCCCATGTGCCTTTCTAAAGTTCACATGTTGCCTCTAATTTGTATCTCTCATAGGCCATTCCCATCTCTCTCTAAAGTCTTTCAATTGAAGAAACGCTGCTCAGTTTCATGGGCTCAGTATTTTTTCAGCTAAACAGAAAGTACAACCCTTTCTCCACATAAGAAGCACTTAATATCATAGGGCTATTCTTCAGGGAAGTGCCTTACTTACCAGGGGTAGGATTTATACATAATTATAAAACCTATTGCTCAGTGTTGTTGTGACCTAATATATGTAAAACACTTTGTAAATATTAAAGAGCTATATAAATCTTATTATTGTTATCACCAGAACTGTAGTGTAGATGTCTAAGAAGTAGAATTCATTGTTATCAACACTATTTGCTGAATCTGCTTGCAGTTATGTTTAACTTTCTTGATTTCAGAGATTTTTTTTCCTCCTGAAATGTTTTTCAATTGAACAATAGATTATTTTGTATTTAATTTTACCAAAATTCATGCATGACATGGAGTATGATATTGGAATGAGCCCCATGAGTAGAAAGTAAATGAACTTCCAGATTAATTTTTAACCTAATTCAAAAGGAAAACTACCTATAACTATATCTGGATATTGAGAATATAATTTAGTACTAGGGTCAAACACACAACTGTATTCAATGAAAGATGATGCCAGATTAACTGTACCTGAATTTTGGCACTGAATGACAAGTTCATAAATTGTGAGCAAATAAAAGTATGAATTTTATGAATGAAAAACACATTCATTAAGCACTTAAAATATGAAAACATTCTGATAAAATCACAGCAATTGACATCAGTGAGGTTGGGGAAGACAACATGTATAGAAGAATAGTAAGTATACAAGTGTTTTGGTCTTAGAAGTCAATAGTGTGTAGAACAATAAGGAAGTCCATTTACATGCCTTGTCTAGAAACAATGGTAATAATGATTTAATTATAGTTGTTAGAGCAAACTATAAAGGGAGTATACACATAGGACAGTAGAAGGGAAAAAAGGGCCTGGGTGAAGATGAGGACGCATAATAACATAAACTCATCAACAGTTCAGATGTAAATAGTTTAGCTTCTCCTGAGTTGGATCTGTGGAAACCCAGTATGGAGCAGCAATATAGTCTCAGTAAAGGTTAGTGTGCATGGCTTAGGAAGTTCAGAACTGAGTGGTTTAGCTCCACAAGGGAATAGGGGGATGAATGTATATACATATGCATATACACACATACACATACATGTATCATATATACACATGCATACACACATACATATATAGTGGAAACACTGAAAGAATTTCCTTTTCCCTAGTTCCCCAAAAGCTGTCTTCCACCTCTGACCCCTCCAAATGAACAAAGAGATGACCTCCAAATCACACTCCCAGGAGGAAAAAGACAGAAAGATCCAAGTGAGTTCTTCCTAACTTGGTACTTCTAGTCTATTCAGGTCACGTGTGAGAGAATTAAATGCACATTATTTTCCTTCATGATACTATATGCATATCCTCCTTGGATGCAATATCACACTTTATTTTAAATTTCATACTAACTCTAATCAGGGCAAAAAGGCTCTTTACACGGATTTACTAAAGGTAGGTGAGACCCATAAGAATCTTACTCATATCTGAATATATAGCTATTTCCCAGTCCAATTACTCATCCTATAGAGAATCCTCAAACCTTTCTCAAGACTATTGTTCTGATGGGAGAAGAAACTTCCAGGTATTTCAAAAATCATTAGCATAAGAAGGCATAGCATGTAAAGATCTTTCCATACAAAGCAAAGACTTCATTAATATGGCATATTATAATACTATACCCTAAAATCTCCATCTATATTAAATGTCCAGATGTAAAATGTATCACACAGTAGACAATTAATTTAAAAGATAACCAGAAACACTAAAATGGGTTTTGTAAATATAGCACTGTGAGTTTACCACCTGTCTTACCATGATGATGGCATAGAATAAATTCAGGAAAGGTATCAGGAAAAAATATGAAACAGGAGATTAAGATAGTTAAAGAGACTGAGTGGAAATAAAAAGCAATTGCTGATCTTTTGAAAGTCAGCAATGCGAACAAATTGAAAATCCCCAATTTAGTACTAAATTAGAAATATTGAAAACCAAAGGAAAGATTAATAGATTTGAAATTAAGAAAACTATTGAATTAATAAATAAAACTAAGAGCTGATTTTATGAACAAAAAAAACAATAAAATTGATAGACCCTTATTCAATAGGAAAAAAAAAGAAAGAAGGAATCCAAATTATGAGTATCAAAAATGGAAAGGGTGAGTCTACCTCCAATGAAGAGGAAATTAAAAAAATAATGAAGAATTATTTTTCCCAATTATATGCACATAAATATGACAATCTTATTGAAATGCATGAATATTTACAAAATTACAAGTTGCCCAGATTAACTGAAGAGGAAATGAATAACCTAAATAACCCCATCTCAGAAAAAGTGATCAAACAAGCCATCAGTGAACTCCCTAGCAAAAAATCTCCAGGGCCACATGGGTTTATTAGTGAATTCTATCAAACATTTAAAGAACCATTGATTCCAATACTCTACAAACTATTTGGGAAAATTAGTGAAGAATGAGTCCTACCAAATTCTTTCTATGACACAAATATGGTACTGATTCCTGAATCAGGAAGAGATAAAACAAGGAAAGAAAATTATAGACCAATTTCCCTCATGAATTTAGATGCAAAATTTTAAATAAAATATTAGCCAGAAGACTTCAACAACTTATCACAAAAATAATACACTTTGATCAGGTAGGATTTATTCCAGGAATGCAAGGATGGTTTAATATTAGGAAAACCATCAGTATAATTGGTCATATCAACAATAAAACTAGCAGAAACCACAGGATTATCTCAATAGATGCAGAAAAGGCTATTGACAAAGTACAACATCCATTCCTATTAAAAACATTAGAAAGTATAGGAATAAATGGAGCCTTCCTTAAAATAGTAGATAGCATCTATTTTAAACCATCAGCAAGTATTATATACAATGGGGATAAACTAGAAGCATTTCCAATAAGATCAGGAATGAAACAATGGTTTCTACTATCACCCCTCTTATTCAATCTGGTATTAGAAACGTTAGCAGTAGAAATTAAAGAAGAAAAATAAATTAAAAGAATAAAATTAGGCAAAGAAGAGACCAAGCTATCACTCTTTGTAGATGATATGGTGATATACATAGAAAATCCTAGAGAATCAAGTAAAAAACTACTTGAGACAATAAATATATTTGGCAAAATTGCAGGATATAAAATAAGCCCACATAAATCATCGGCATTCCTGCATATCTCTAATGAAACTCAACTGCAAGAGATAGAAAGATAAATCCCATTTAAAGTCAATGTAAACATTATAAAATATTTGTGAATCTACCAGCCAAAACAAACCCAGAACATATATGATCACAACTACAAAACACTTCTCACACAAATAAAATAAGATCTAACTAATTGGAAAAATATCAGTTGACTGGGGCTGGGTTGAGCTAATATAATAAAAAGGAAAATTTTATCCAAACTAAATTATATATTTAGTGCCATACCAATCAATTTAACAAAAACTACTTTTTAGAGTTAGACAAAATAATAACAAAATTTATTTGGAAAAAAAAAAACGGGCTAGAATATCAAGGGAATTAATGAAAAGAAATGCTAGGGTAGGTGGACTAGCTATGCCAGATTTTAATCTGTATTATACAGCAGCAGTCATCAAAACTGCTTGGTACTGGCTCAGGAGTAGAGAAGTGGATCAATGGAATAGACTGGGTGCAGGAGACCCAGCAGTCAATGAATATACTAATCTATTGTTTGATAAACCCAAAGCCCCCAGTTTTGGGGATAAGAATGCACTATTTGACAAAAACTGATGGGAAAACTGGAATACAGTATGGCAGACTGGGCATAGATCATTATCTAACACCATATACCAAAATCAAGTCTAAATGTGTGCATGATCTAGCTATAAAGGGTGATACTGTAAGCAATCTGGGACAGCAAGGAATAGTGAACCTGTCAGATTTGTGGAGAGGGAAAGACTTTAGGACCAAAGAAGAATTAGAGAGCATTATAAAATGCAAAATAGATAATTTTGATTACATTAAATTGAAAAGCTTCTGTACAAACAAAGCCAATTTAACCAAGATCAAGAAGGAGGTGGGAAATTGGGAAAGAATTTTGACCACCTATGTCTCTGATAAAGGACTCATTCCTAAAATATACAGAGAATTGAGTCAAATTTGTAAGAATACAAGTCATTCCCCAACTGATAAATGGTCAAAGGATATGAACAGACAGTTTTCACAGAAAGAAATTAAAGATATCTATAAGCATATGAAGAAATTCTCTAAATCACTATTGATTAGAGAAATGCAAATCAAAACAACTCTGAGATACCGCATCTCTCCAGTCAGATTGGCTAAGATGACAGAACAAGAAAATGACAAATGCTGGATAGGATGTGGGCAAATTGGAACACTAATGCATTGCTGGTGGAGTTGTGAACTTATCCAACCATTCTGGAGAGCAATCTGGAATTATACCCAAAGGGCTATAAATAGTTTCATACCCTTTGACCCAGAAATACCACTTCTAGTGTTATATCCCAAAGAGATCATAGAAGTGGGAGGAAGACCCAAATGTACAAAAATATTTATAGCAGCTCTTTTCTTGGTTGCAAAGAATTGGAACTTAAAGTGGTGCCCATCAATTGGGGAATGGCTAAACAAGCTGTGGTATATGAATGTAATGGAATATTATTGTGCTATGATAAACGAGGAGGAGATGGATTTCATATTTACCTGGAGAGGCTTATACAAACTGATGCTGAGCAAGAAGAGTAGAATCAGAAGAAATTTGCATACAATCACAAACACTTCATATGTGTGATGACCAACTATGACAGACTGGACTCTTTTCAGCAATGCAGTGATATAAGTCAATCCCAAAAGACTCATGAAGGAGAGAAATGTGACATCCAGAGATATAACTAGAAAGAACTGAGCCTGAATCCTGATGGAAACAAACGAATTGATCTTTTTCTTTTCATTGTTTGGTTTTATTTCTTCTTTACCATTTTTCATCCCACCTAGTACAATACATCTTTGTAATTGGACTAATGTCTAACATCAATGTATTTTCAGATCCTTTACTGGACTATATGCTGTCCTGGGGGGTGGGGGGAGGCAGGTAAAGGAAATTTGAAATTCAAGGAACTATGGAATTGAGTCTTGTTAACTGAAACTAAACTAATAAATTAATTAAAAAAATAAAAAAGAAAGTCAGCAATGCATGGAGGAAGTTTCTTTAAGTATACATCTGAAGGAAATCATTGAAATTCAACATAAATAGAAGAGAGAAAAACACTTATAGGTCCCTTCCAGGAACTGCATAAGTGCAAGTATAGTGGAGACCAACAGGACTGGAGTTAAAAGAAACCCATCACTGAGATATTATTGTCCTTGAGTCCCATTAACTTTAGTCACCCAAAAGGGTAACTGACAATCACAAAGGCTGGTGGATAAAAGTGCAGAATAGATATGGAAATAAAGTCTTCATATTTTTTTATCATTATCATTATTATGGTCCAAAGGTGAAGCCTTGTTTCAAAACCATGGTTGTCATTTTGAAGTATGGATGCCATAGGGAAAGAGTTATACGAAAGAAGAGAATAAATTTCTTTAGGTCAGTAATTCCACTGATAAATCAAAGAAGAAGCTAAGAGTCACACTATGAAAATGTTGAGGTTTCAAGGGCTACAAACATCTTCTGGGTTCAGTCCAGAAAGGCCAAAATATATTTTCATGGAAAACTTGGCAGTGGTTTGAAAATCTCCTAAAAGGCAAAGGTTTCAGATGCTATTATTTGGTGTTATTTAAGGAGTAGTCAAGCCTTATGGTTGGAAAGCACTATTAAAAATGAAGATTAATAAGGCAAATGACCTTTCCTCATTCCTATTTTTTTTAATGTTTTTATAATCCTGTTAAGCAGACAACCTGTCTGCGTGGGTGGGCTTGCCATGAACTAGAGTCTCAAATGAGATTATATACAATAAACCCTTCTAAATCAGAAAGTGACATCAAAGTTAATTAAAAATATGAAAATAGAAAGCTCTATACAAAATAGTGATAAATTTTAACAAGCTGATGATAGATATTGGTAGAGTGTGCTTAATTAATTTAAAGATGGAGAATGAGACAGAAGGTACCCAACTATAACAAACATTCTCAATAGGCCTTATTTATAAAATGTATGGTTTTAGGAACAACTTTTCATCTCATAAATTTAGTTGACCTTTTGAGAGAAAAGCATATAGAAAATCCTGCTTTTGGAAAGCCATTAGGATCATTAATTTTAACTGATACTTTATTTCTGGGATTGCTAGATGCAGGAAAGAACAGAAAACATTCCAGGATTTTCAGAGAGCAGGAACACAACTCTGTTCTCTGGAGTTGTGAAACAGTCCTTTATTTCCTTTTTTCTTCCACTTAGTAGGAGGGCTGCTGATAATTATGTATAATATTTAATAGTTTATTTCTCCTGAGGAATACAATCTGATTCTAAGTCACCTGAATTGTTCAACAGTTGGTGGGAACCATAAGAAGTGTTCTTGGCTCAGGGCATCGTAAGTTGTCTCCAACTTCCACATTTGGTTTTGACTAGAAATAATATATTTTTTAATAAAGGCATTTAGGAAAGTACAAAATGCTATGAATAAAATAAATTTGTTGACAGAATCAAGAAAATTCATTGTTAGAATTTATTACTCTTCTGTTAGGTGTATTTATTGACTCAATGTTTTTCAATATCTGCCAATTTCAAAATGCTGGCGTATATGGTAAATTATTGGTTTAGACCTACAATTTCATCCATATGGGGAACTACATTGCATGCTGGGTGAAAGATCCCACTTCTGATGTACACAAGCAAGTCTGCTAGAGCAGTCTCAGTTGCCCAGAGGTGTTAAAGATTAAATAACTTCCTCATGGTCATGTAGCCAAAATGTGTCAGAGCTAGGAATTAAGCTCGGGTCTTGTTGACTCCCTTTGTCCACTAAATTACACCAATTCTCTGAAGGATTCAATGTGTGAATAATACTTATGTGTATGTATATATTATGTGGTGTATATATCATGTATATTATATCTATATCATAATATGTAGATATTATATGTTATATCTCTATAATTATAATTATATGTGTATTGGTTTTTACTTCTTTTTTTGCATTTTGGAACTTTTGTGAATGTTGCAATTAGTTGATGAGCCAAATATGAAATAAGCAAAAATGAGAGGAGAGAGGTTGACATATCATATCTGGCTTCAGGCCAGTTTTCAAAGAGATATCCTGTAAACTCCTTGAGAGCAGGGACTATTGTTTGTCTTTCTTTGCAGTCCCTTTTGCTTAGGACAGTGGTAGAACATAGGGAATGCTTAACAAATAATAATCTGGCTGACTGGCTTAGATAGGAGATTGTTTTCATGACTTGGTTGGACTTCTGAAAAACTCTTCCCTTATATGATATGATGAGTTCATATAGTCAACAAAGGTACAAAAGTTTGTCCATGGTTTGCGTTTCTGATTTAAATCTTTCCTTCCACACCAGTCTCTGGACTCTAGTCTAAAGCATGCTATAGGTCAAATGAGTAGGTTCATATTCTTGGGACCTTTCATTCAATACTTCACGAATTTGATTGTATTGGATTTATAAGAAGGGAAATAACAGATTCTAATACAGATGGGAATGAATGTATTAGAATATAATAATCTAAATAATTCACATTTCCCATTTAATATAATAGTTAAGATCCAGTCTAGATTTATATGCATAAAAAGCCAACAAAGACAAATGCTTTTAGCAAAGAAAATTAATCTCATTTAGTAAAATAATTTCTCAGGGTCCTAATTACATTTCTAATGTTAACAATGCTATTTTTTTTTCTTTTTAAAAAGGTCTTTCTTCCCCAGTCCGTCAGTAAATGACAGTGTTTTAAAATTTCTCACGCGTGTTGGAATTTCAGATACTTTGAAATTCAAGACAAGGAGAAGGAAAAATCCTTGTGTTCCAAAAAATATGTAGCAGCAATTTTGTGATATTCTCCTTTAACTCTTCACTTTCCATCAATGTACTCTACCTCTCATGGATTTAAGACCAGAAAATAAGGCAGTGTAGTTACATAATAAAAGTGAGGGAAGGACAACAACTTCATGTCTCACTTATATTCATATAATCCCAAGTGATCTAGATAAAGGTCTTCTACATGTTGGATGAAACCTTTGTAGCAGATTTATTAGAGCACATGAATCAATGTCATTCAGGATGGGTAGGAATAGATCGACTAACTTATATATTGTTGTAAGGCAGCTTCTACTTCATTTCATGCTCCATGACTTAATGTAGCCTCACAGTCTTCAATGCTTTTGTGGGTAAAATCCATGCTAAATATTGCTGAAGGGTTAAGAAAAAAATATATATGCATAAAAATCTGCTGATATATTTTAGATTTAAAGCATTTCTATTTCATACATGTATATATGCTTTAAAAAGACAAAATGATGGTAGAAACATTGAATTAAAGTTTTCCGATGTTGAATTATGCCTTTGGTAAAGCATATATTTTATCTTATTTATATTTTAAGTATGAATGCTATGGGAGATAAAATCAAGTTTTGTTGGACATAAAAGTAGATTTTTTTTTTCACAGTTTCACTTCTTGCTGAAGGTAACCTCTTTTTTCTGATAAGATTACAATCAATCTTCTTTTGCAACATTGCCTTCAAATAATTCTTTAAAAATAAAATAAGAGTTGAACTTCAGCAATGTTAAAATGATGTATTTCCATCTAATACCCACAAATTAAAAGATTTGATGCATTACTTTCCTCATATGCTTGTAAGATTCTGAGATACTTTCTTTTCTGCCCTATATTGGATCTTAGCGTATCCTGCCCTTCATAAAACTGTGAAGGATATAAAGCCCATTGCAGGCCCTCCTTCCATAACTCTTCTTCCTCACACCTTTTTATCCTAATATTCTCACGATGCCCCTCTGAATATCTTCTTTACTCCTCAGTTCACACAGTAAACCTCATGTATTTAGGATTTATAGCATATTTGCTTTTATAAGATTTGACAATGCACACATGCAAAAATGCCTGACAGCCCAATAGGAAGAAGTAGCAAGGGGAGTTAAGACTTTCTTTTCCCTCACTCAGTCATCCCCTACCCACAGGGCCCAGTACTCTCTTTTGGATACAGACCTTTTGGGAGATTATTCTCCATCCTGGACCCTTCTATTCAGTTCCCATCAGGTATTGAACACTCCTTCCCCTCTGAATCCTAAGCACCACCACCCCCACACTAGTAAGAGATGAGAGGGAGCAAACATTCCTATCAAAGGGAATAGTGAATGCAAAGGCACTGAGATAAATGATGAAACTCCCTGTGTAGAAAACAGTATGTATTCCAAGAGGGTTGGAATGTATCTCATGTATGTAGGGGAATAATGTCTAAGAATTCTGAAAGGGCAGAAATGGATCAATGTGTGAAGGGCTTAAAAAGCAATCACAGGAGTTCATTTTGGACATGTAACTAAAAGGGAACTATTGGAATATTTTGAGCATGTGTGTGAGGGGACTCGATATGTGGGATGAGAAAATAAAGAATCAAAGGTTATTCTAAGTGAATGGAACTGAATAACTGGAAGGATGTTCTTGCCCTTAACAATAACTTGGAAGTTTATAAGAGAAGTGGGCTTGGGGGAAATGTAAAGGATTCAGATTTAGATATGAGGAGATAAAGATGTACATGGGACATCTACTTCAAGATTCCCATGTCCCTGGTCAAGTCCCTGTTGGACTTGCCCTCAGGAAAAAAGACTAAAGCTGATTGTACATATCTGAGAATCAATTTCATAGAGATGATAATTGAACGTTTGTTGTTGCTCACTTGTTTTTGAGTTATGTGTAACTCTTTGGGGTTTTCTTGACAAAGATCCTGGAGTAGATTCCCATTTTCTTCTCCAGCTCATTTTTACAAATGAGGAAACATAGACAAATGGGGTCAAGTGACTGGTCCAGGGTCATGCCACTAGTAAATATCTGAGGCCAGATTTGAACTCAGGAAGATAAGTCTCTGCCATCTAGCTGCCCTTAATTAAAGCTATAATATCTTATGAATTAACTAAGTAAGTGAGTATAGAAAACAAGTAGACAATATCCCAGGACAGAGTTTTGGAGGACAACTACAGTTTGTGAACATGGCATGAATGAATCATATATGTAGGAAGAGAAGAGAGGATTGTAGATGGCTTTTTCAAGGCGTATATCTGAAGAGAGGAGAAATACATTATGATAACTGCTTGACATACTATGGTCTAATTAGAGACTTTTTTTTCAAGAATAGAGGAGACTTGGTGGTGGTTTTTCTAGGAAAAAGGGAGGAATAGTAGATAGTGGATGCAGGGAGACTGAATTTTAGAGAATGACTTAATGATGGTGGTGGGAGGGTAAATCCACTAGAGAAGATGTGAGAATATGGGATCAAGGGTTTGTTTAGAGGGGTTAGATTTGGAAAGACGTTAAGGGCTGCTTCATCTTTAGGGATTGGAGTAAGGAGTGGATAGAGCAGGATTATGTCAAAAGGATGTCAAATGAGGAGGGGTGAAGATGGAACTCTCAGTGAATGTTATTTTTAAAATGATCAAATAAGGTAGGTGGGTCCAGGGAAGGGGAAGTGGTATCTTAAGCAACAAGCACATTTGTCTTGTATATAATAATTGTTTAATAAATTATTTTGGTTTTAATTCAATTAATCAGATACAAAATGAGATATTCATTCACACGTATAGAGAGAATATAGACATTAGCTGCTTGAGTGAAAATATATTTCAGAATTTGAGTTGGAAGGGATTTCAACAGTTATGTAGTCTTGCCCCTACCTTAATACATTTTTGTGTAAGGAAATTTTGAATTCTTGCAAAGAGAGGTTTAATAAATTCACTAGCCAGGGAAAACAGAACTTTGTCATTTTGACCCTTTTTACAGTATCAAAAAAGTCACAGAAGACATTTTAGAGGTCATCAATCAATCGAAAATAATTTATTGAACTTAGTTATAAGTATTTGGTTTCAAATTCCACTTTAGATTCTTATAATCTGTGTGACGCTGCACAGAAATTTTCACCTTTCTCCATATCTCAGCTCATTCATGTGTGAAACTAGAGGGCTTGATTCAGTAACTTACAAAGTCTCTTTCAGCTTGAAATCCATAACTCTGCAATCCTATGTTCCAAGCAGCATACCAAGTATGGTGGATAAAAAGATGAAAACAAAACTATCTCTGCACTTGACAACCTTATATTCTAGTGGGGTATTCTAGTACATACAGAATGATGTACAAAGTAAATATAAGGGAATGTTGTGTAGGAATGTGATAGCCGCGGGGGGGGGGGGTGGGAGGAAGACATATGGAATGAGGAAGACCACCTAGAGAAGGTAACATGTTGTAAGGGTAATGGACTTTGAAAATCCCCTTGTATTGGTAAGCCAATAGGTATTAATACTTGGTTTCAAGTGAATTATATCAAGCCTCTGCTAAGAAACAGAAGGTATGAAACCCTGTTGTCGATGTAAGAGGAAGGGGCTAGAACAGGGAGGAATTAATGCCTTGTAGAAGGAAAAGTACAGGCTGGAGGGTGAGAATTTCTTGAAGTAAGCAGTGTGGAAGCTGAGGAGGAGAGGCCCAGGCTGGAGAAAATGATTTTGATTTTTAGAACAGAGTTTATGGTGGGGGAGCTTCTTCTGAGTGCTAGATGGAACTTCCTCTGAGAGTTTTCTTCTGGGAACTTCTGCTGAGAGCTTCCAGGAACCAAGCTGAGGAGAGAACTTCTGAGAACTAGCTGGAGCTGTTGAAGACTTCAGAGGGTCAGCCAGAGCTGTAACTGTGGTGTTAGTACATTGTCTATATGTTTTGTGTCTATGTTGATTTCACAGGCAGAAAGTGATTTTGATAAGGGCGCCTGCAATGTGCATGAATTTTATTGTGGCCTTATTAAGCCTTGTCTTCCCAGGAACAGAAACTGTGAAGGACTTAAAGTGAACTGGATACTGTGAGTTTGGATATAGAATGGGAACTAGACAAGGAACTGGGAGCTGCCTTCCTTTGAACTCAGGTGAGACTTTGGAGGATTCAGGTAGGAGCTGGGACCATGGAAGAGTAACAATGGAAGCTGAGAGCTTCCTCAAGTCGAGATGAAAAAAAACCTCTCTTTGGGTTTTTAATGCTGACTGATGAGATTGTAACTTACTTATGACCTAGGGGTGGATGGCCTTTGTACTTTTCACTACCCCTTAAGAGGGTACTGAATAGTGACTGATGATATTGTAACTTGATTGTACCCCATGCATGGAGGACTTTGACCTTTGTACATTGTGTCAATTAAGGAGGCTTGCCTCCTTAAGGGTAATTGAATTAAGGATTTACTAAATGAAGGACTTATTAAATTAATGTTATCTTTTGCTTAAAACTATGTGACCATTTTGCTGAAAACTATGTGGCCATTTTAGTGATAAGTTGACAAGTTATAACATTCAGAATGCTGTACTTTTTTCTGTGAATGTTTTGCTTTGATTTGTTACTGAATAAATAGAGAATTCACTATACTGTGTAATCAGAACCCTGAAAGCTGTTCATAGCAGCAATCCTCTGGAAAGCTGTTTGTGCTTGGCTTTACACATGTGCATTCAGTTCTGAAGGAAACTAGATATACTAAGAGGTGGAGGTGAAAGAGAGACATTTTCAGATATGAGGATAGTCAAGTATTCTGGAGCTTTTATAAGGACTAAGCTTTCATCCTGGGATGCAGGGTACTGTAAAACCCATGTAGAGAATACTCACAATAGAGAAATACCTCAAAACTCCTAGTCCTGGAAATCCTTTATTTCATTTGTGAGATAAAGAAGCAATTCCACCTTAGGACAATTCTAGGCTGAGGTCTGAGCACTGGTGCATTTCTGGAATCTATTTTCTTAATTACCCCTTGTGATGATGTTATCCAGCCCTACCCACACTCTAGATCTTCCTTTTCCTGTCCTTGGAAGACTATTCTTGTCCATGTGCTTCTTCTGTCATTGGTCAATACTACTTAGGAGTACTCTTCTCTTCTCTTGTTTCCTTTTGGATTTTTTATGACACCGTTGAATCTCTCTGTCACTTGGCCACTCATTTTTTGAAACACTCATTCCATAAAATCAGGAAAGAATAAGTACTAAAGAAATGGAGAGGATGAATGTTCACAATCACTTGTTGATGAAAGTAGGATCACCAAGCTTCCAGCTAAAACGGAATTTAGGCAAAGGATATTTAACTAAGTTTTTTATAACACATCAGGAAGAGCAAATGTGATCATTCCCTAAAGAAAAAGCCCTCAGTATCCAGGCCCCTTGTTCCAAATGCAAAAGCTTCATTTGTGGAAAAAGAAGATTGAGAAAGTAAAAAGAATGTATATATCCATGAAAGTTTATGGGCATTTATTACAAATAAGTTTTCAAGATGTTGTCATGAAAAAGTCTACTCTTATTTCCAGAAGAAACAAAAACTGATTTCCTCTCACACAGCACTCACACTTCAAATATAAACACTGTGTAGCAGAAAATTTTTAAACATATAATCTAGTACATCAGAAAACTTTATGGTATCATTTATGGCATGATTATCATCTATGACAATAAAGTTTTGCCATTTACGATATTTGCCTGTAGTGCTTCAAAAATACTACTGAATGAATGAACAAATACAGTTGAAACCTCAGAATTATACAAGAGGTATTTAAGAAGCAAAGCATTTTAGTTTTGTGACCCATCTCTCTACTCTCTATAGAAAAGAAAAGACAACCCATTGCCTTAACTTTGGACAAGGAAAATGACTTCTGATGCCATTATATGCTTTGAAACCAAGTTTTTATAAAGATGCTTATCCAGTTCACATTGGCTAAGACGGTTTTTTTCTCTCCATTTCCCCATGTTTAGAAAATGTAGGGATGTTGACTATGACAGTTATCCTTTGGTTATCTCTTCTCGGAGATGACTGAGAATACTGTAACACCTACTATTCAAAAACTAAATTTTTTTCCAGATTATATATCCAAAACCTTGTGTAATGCTGTTTTGCTAGAATTCCTTGCTAGGACAAATTAAGCCAGATTTAGTATCATCTAGATCAGTGGCCCCAACTGTATGCATTGTTGCCAGCCAAATCTTTGTTCCTCTTTACAAATTCACGTTCATAAACTCATATATTCTTCAGAATAAAGACACAAAATGGGACTGGGAGAAGGAGAGCAAGATGTAGCTTCCAGGAACAACTTCACGTTTCAGATTTTTCATCTGTATTACCTCAAGGACATTTAAGTAGATAATATCTGTCTCTTTATGTTTCTGTCTTTATGTCTATCTTTGTCTCTTTGTCTTCTGTCTCTGTTTCTCTCTGTCTTTCTAAGTTTCATCTTCTGCAAATTAAGAGAATTAAACAAGATGATCTCTCAAGTGTTTTTCACCTGTATGATACTATGACCTTAAATTTAATTGTTGGACTAAGAATAACAAAATAGTTTGGGGATGGGAACAGAACAGCAATGGAACTGTGAACCAGAGAATCTTAAAACTCCAAGCATTTCTACTTGTTTAAGGCCTGCAGTGAATAAAATTTAAACACATCGAGTGCTGTTAACGTTCCTGGTATACCTCAAACCGGCGGTCTTAGAAATTAATGATTGTAAGCAAAATGCAAGTACCTGGGTACAAACAGCACTCATGGGATGAGGGAAAGAGTATTTAGTTAATAATACTGGTTTGGACATTATGAGTGCATGTAGTGCCAATGCAATATTCACAATGCCTGTGATCATGATAAAGAACATGATTATAAGTATCACATGACATTCAATTTAAAAATAAACCAAACTCTCCAAATAGAAGATAGAAATGAAAAAAAATTTCGACACCAGAAAACAGCATCCCAAAACCAGTAAACTGATTCCATCATAATACTAAAGATATTCAGAAGCCACAATAATGCTGAGAGTCACAGCATTCTTGAACCTTCTGTCAAATAAATACAAGATTAATATCTACTCACAAGCCTATCTGACTCCTTGCCTGAAGTCCTCCTCTCACCCTCACTTCTTTACCACGTCTATGGTGCCAGTAAACTAATCACTGGGAAATTTCATCATCTATCAGTATTGATATGTTTACCTCATTAGTACTCTCTTGCCCCACTGATTGGGGTGTGGAGCCATGAATTGAAACTCCATTTGAAAAGTGGGGGGGGTGACAGAGGGGTGGAACTAAGATGGTGCCATAGGAACAGAATTTGCAAGGCACTCCTGCCCGCACCACTTTGAAAACTTAAATAAGGGGATTCTGAACAACCTTTGGAGCTCCAGAACCCACAAAATGACACAGAGAAGCTAACTTCCCACTGAGGATAACCCAGTAACCCTGAAGGGAGTGGCCAGCCAGCACAGCACTCTGGCAGCCAAGGACAGGACGAAGTGAGTCAGAGGTTTTAGCCCCAGGGTGGCAGGACCAGCAGGCTGCTGGAGGGATCCCAGAACACCAGCAGCTCTGGCATTTCCAGAATTATGAACACATAGGTGTCAAGGACAAAGTAAGAGGTCAGCGTAGTATGGACTTTGGGACTGGTTAGGAGATCGTGTCAGCCTCTTTGCCTGGGGGCAAGAAGCTGCAAAGTGCATCCACCTTGTGGCAGCTTCAGTTCCTGGCATGTGGACTGCAGGGAGACTGGTGATCAGTCTTGGGGGTGAGGGGCAGTAATCACTCTTCCTTTAACCTTTTGGATCTGGATTGCAGTCTGGGGTGGAGGTGTTGGGCTGTGTGACCAGCTAGCGAGAGTGCGTGGGGGCTTCAGAGAGGGCACCCAACTAATACCTCTGGTAGCTGAGAAAACCCCAGTGTTTAAGACAGAAGCTCCCCTACTGTGGCAACAAGACCAAAAGTCAAGTAATTGACTAGCAACATGCCTAGGCAAACGAAACAAAATAAACAGAAGAATATGATATTAGACTACTATTTGGGGGGCAAAGAGGACCAAAGCAAGGAACAAGAGGGGGACACTGAGGTCAGAACTCATCACCAAAAGCCCCAAATGAAAATACAAGCTGGTTATAGGCCATAGAGGACCTTAAGAAGCAGATAAGAGAAGTGGAGGAAAAATTGGGAAGAGAAATGAGAAAGATGCAAGAAAAGTATGAAATGAGAGTCAACAGCCTGATTGAGGAAATAACACCTTAAAAACAGACTAACTCAAACGGCAAAAGAGGCTCAAAAAGGCAATGAGGAGAAGAATGCCTTTAAAAGGTAAAATTGCCAGATAGAAAAAGATTCTCAAAAGTTCACTGAGGAGAATCATTCCTTCAGAATTAGACTGAAGAAAATGGAAGCTACTGACTTTATGAGAAATTAAGATGCTATTAAGCAGATCCAAAGAAATGAAAGAATAGAGGGCAATGTGAAATGTCTCATGGGTAAAACCACTGAACGGGAAAATAGATCCAGGAGAGATAATTTAAAAATTATTGGACTACGTGAAAACCATGATCAAAGAAAGAACTTCAAGAAATTCTCAAGGAAAATTGTCCTGATGTTTTAGAACCAGAGGGCAAAATAGATATTGAAAGAATCCACGGATTACCTCCTGAAAAAGATCACCCAAAAATAAACTCCTAGGAATATTATAACCAGGTACCAGAATTCCCAGATCAAGGAGAAAATATTAGAAGCAGCCAGGAAGAAACAATTTCAATATTGTGGAAACACAATCAGGATAACACAGGATCTGGCAGCTAAGGGATCGAAGGGCGCGGAATATGATATTCCAGAGGGCAAAGTAGCTGGAATTAAAACCAAGAATCACCTACCCAGCAAAACTGAGTATCATGTTTCAGTGGAAAATATGGTCATTCAGTGGAATAGAGAACTTTCAAGCATTCTTGAGAACAAAACCAGAGTTGAATAAAAAATTTCACATTCGGATACAAGAAGCAAGAGGTGCTTTAGAAGGTAAACAGGGAAAAGAAATCATAAGGAACTTATCAAAGTTGAACTATTTACATGCCTACATGGAAAAATGATAACTATAACTGATGAAACCTTTCTCAGTATGAAAATAGTTGAAGAAGGGTATATGGGAATATAAATATATATGTGAATGTGTGTATTTATGTGTAAAGGTGTACATAGTTAGAGGGCATAGATCGAATTTAATGGGAAGGGATAATACTTAAAAGGTGAAATCAAGAGGTGAGAGAGGGGTATAAGAAGAGAAGATGGGGAGATACAGTATGGGGTGGACTATCTAATATAGAAGAGGCAAGGGAAAATGTTTACATGGGAGGGGAAGAACCAGAAGGCAAAAAGGCAAAACCTTGTTCCCATTGAATTTGGCTCAGAGAGAGAATGGCATACATACTAAATAGGATATCTCATCCTACAGGAGAATAGGGGGCAGGGGATGAGAGGGGGGTCATAGAAGGGAGGTTGGGACGGAAGTGGGGGAGGGAATTTGGAAGCACCCACTTTTGAAAAGGGACAGGATCAAAGTAGGGAATAGACCAAGTGGGAGGTGGGATAGGAGGGAGGGAAATATAGTCAGTCTTTTACAATATATCTAGTTTGGTAATGTTTTGCAAAGCTACACATTTACAACTTTAATAAGTTTCTTTTGATTTCTTTTCCCCATTTACCTTCTCAAGTATCTCTCCTTTCTTGTGTCTGAATGTCAAATTTTCTATATAACTCTGTTTTTTTACCTCAAGAATGCTTGAAAATCCTCTATTCCACCTAATGGCCATGTTGTCCCCTGAAACAAGATATGCAGTTTTGCTGAGTAGGTTATTCTTGGTTTTAATCCCAGGTCCTTTGACCTCCAATCCCTCAATGTAGAAGCTGAGAGGTCCTGCACTATTCTGATTGTGTTTCCACAATACTCAAATTGTTTATTCCTGGCTGCTTTTAGTATTTTCTCCTTGATCTGGGGATTCTGGAACCTGGCTATAATATTCCTAGGAGTTTTCTTTTGGGGATCTTTTTCAGGAGGTGAACGGTGGATTCTTTCAACCTCTATTTCCCCCACTGGGGAAACATCAGGGCAATTTTCCTTGAGAATTTCTTGAAGGATGATATCTAGGTTCTTTTTTTGATCATGGTTTTCAGGTAGTCCAGTAATTTTTAAATTATCTCTCCTGGATCTATTTTCCAGGTCAGTGGTTTTGCCCATGAGACCTTTCAAATTGCCTCCTATTCTTTCAGGTGCTTGGATCTGTTTAACAGTATCTTGATTTCTCATAAAGTCACTAGTTTACATTTGTTTCCTTTTATTCCTGACAGAATGAATCTCCTCAGTGAGCTTTTGAGATTCTTTTTCCATCTGGCAAATTTAGCTTCTTAAGGCATTCTTCTCATTGCCTTTTTGAGTCTCTTTTGCCATTTGAGTTAGTCTATTTTTAAGGTGTTATTTTCCTCAGTCAGCCAGTTGATTCTCATTTCATACTTATCCTGCATCCTTCTCATTTCTCTTCCCAATTTTTTCTCCACTTCTCTTATTTGGTTTTTAAAATCCTTCTTAAGGTCCTCTATGGCCTGTAACACACTCATATTTTCATATGGGGCTTTTGGTGCAGTATTTCCAACCTCCCAGTCCTCCTCCTATTCTATGCTTTGATCCCCTTTGCCCCCCAAATAGGAATCTTATGTTGAATTTTTCTGTTCATTATTTTCCTTTGCCTAGGCATGTTGCCACTTAATTATTTGGCTTTTGGGCTTATTGCCACTGTAGGACTCTACCACCAGAAAGAAGCACTTCTGTCCCAAACATTGGGGTCTTCTCAACTGCTGGAGATATTAGTTGGATGCCCTCCCTGAAGCCCACACACAGTCTGGCAAGCTGGTCACACACCCCAAGACTGCCACCCTGACCACAATCCATATCCAAGAATGGGAAAGCAAGAGCAATTACCCCCAAGAATGATTGTGGGATTCCCCTACAGTCTCCAAGCCAGAACCTGAAGCTACAACTGAAGCTGCAAAATAGTGGCAGTGCCACGGCTCCTAAATGGTTTCTAGCCCCCAGGGGAAGAAGCTGACACACTCCCAAATACTGGCCCCAAAGTCCATAGGGCACTAACCTCTGACTTTGTCCTAGGCATCTATGTGTTGATAATTCTGGAAATGCCACAACTGCTGGTTTTCCAGGGTCCCTCAAGATGGCTGCTGGTCAGTCCACCCTCGGGCTAAAACCTTTGACTCACAGGGGCCTGGGCTCTGCTCCCAGAACACTGAGCTGACTGCTCCCTACTGGGCTGCCAGGCTATCCTCAATGGAAGGTTAGCTTCTCTGTGTTCTTCTATGGCTTCTGGAGCTCCAGAGGTTGTTCAGAGTCCACTTTTACATAATTTTGAAGTGGTGTGGGCTGGAGTGCTGTGGAAGTGCTCTTTCTACTCTGCCATCTTGCCCCCCCCCACTGCTTTTTTTGTGAGATAACTACTCTATTCTTTTTCTTCCTTTCCCTTTCTCCCAGCACATTCCTTTCACCTCTTAAAGGTTTTGTTTTTTTTTTTTTTTTTACTGTAACAAATGTTTTCATTTCATTTTTATTTGCACTCTAATGTCATATTTACTCCCATGCCATAAGCTTTTGTTTCTTTAGTTTCTTCTGGGATATCTTTTTCTTTTGAGCAACTTCCTCTTCTGACTTAGGAACAAATTGTTCCTTTTCACTAAGTATCATTTCAATACGGCAAGGAGAACTCATGTATGGGTTCATTTGACCATGAGCCCTGTAAGTGCACCATCGCATTTTGGGAGCCTTGTTAACCTGGATATGCTCAATCACAAGTGAATCGACATCCAAACCCTTAACTTCTGCATTACTCTCTGCATTTTTAAGCATATGAAGCAAGGTTTAGCACTCTTTTTGGGCCACTGATCCTGCATCCAACCCCACTGCTTGCCTGGGGCACACCTGCCAACTCAACCATTATATTGATGGAAAGGAACACACTGTTTCTTCAATGTGACATCTTTCAAATACTTGGTAGCTTTGTGGATATGCATGCCCTTGATAGCTTGGGCTGTTTCATGGGTGTTCTTGAAGTAGACCCAGAGATTTGAACCCTTTAACTTGCATGATTTTGTGAGGTTTTCTGGATCAAGAGAAAACCTCACTATTTTGAATGATTACCTAGGATGGCTAAAAGGAAGAGCCACCTCTTAAAAGTTTTAACTATCATCCCTTCAAATTAAATTCACATTGTGCCCTCTGTCTATATATATATACTGCTAACTATTCTAATGATGAGAAAGTTCTAATGCATTACATGTATTATCTTCCCATTTAGCAATGTAAACATTTTAACTTTTTTTTTTCAAAATTTACTTTATGTTCAGTTCAAGGAACAAAACAATCATTTCCATAACACAATACAACAAAAAAGATGATTGCACATGAAACTGCAAGTATACCAAGTTCATACAACCTGCTATTCCCTCCATATATACCACAAAGTTATCAAGCAATTTTTCCCTTGTTTTTCTTCCTTCCCTCTCCAGATAGTTATCATTAGACACAAATTGGTATATGTGTAAAATTATTCTATTTATACTTTTATTTATCAGTTCTTTCTCTCAACATAGATAGCATCTCTATTATATGCCCTTTATTTTTAATTTGTGTTTTTTTGTTTATTTTTAGTTTACAAGATTCAATTCCATAGTACCTTGAGTTTAAAATTTCCCTTCCCTGCCTCCCCCTACCCCCCATGACAGCATATAGTCCAGTATAGGCCCTACAAATGCTTTCACATTAGACATTAGTAAATTTACAAGGCCAATTGTACTAGATGGGATGAAAATGGTAAATAAGAAATAAAACTAAACAATGAAAAGTAAAAGATGATTTAGTTTGCTTCCATCAGGATTCAAGCTTAGTTCTTTCTAGTTATTTCTCTGGATTCCTCCTAGTTATTTCTCTGGATCATTTTAACTTTAATAAGTACCTTATGATTCCCCTTTACTATGTACCTTGCCATGCTTCTCTTGAGTCTTATATTTGAAAATCAAATTTTCTGTTCAGTTCTGATATTTTAATCAAGAATGATTGAAAGTAGGGGCGGAGCCAAGATGGCGGAGTAGAAACAGCTCATCCAAGCCACTCTGCCCCCAGATTCCCCCAAAACTATGTAAAAGGGGAATCTGAACAACTTCTGGAGCCCCAGCACCCACAGAACGACACAGAGAAGCTAACTTCCCACTGAGGACAGCCCAGGAGCCCTGCAGGAAGGACCAGCGCAGTGGTCTGGGAGCCGGCAGTGCACAGCTCGCAGAGCGCGGGAAGCCGAGCCGAGCAGGAGCCGAGGTTTTAGCACCAGGGCACCAGGGCCAACAGCCGGCTGGAGGAACCCCAGAACACCAGTAGCTGTGTCGACTCCAGAATTATCAACATAGACATGCCTAGGACAAAGTAAGAGGTTAGTGTCCTATGGACTTTGGGACCTGTATTTGGGGAATGCGTCATCTTCCTCCCCTGGGGGCTAGAAGCCATTGAGGAGACACTCCGTTTTGTAGTTTTCAGAGGCAGCTACAGCTCCTGGCCTGCAATTAATTGTAGGGATATCCAGCGATCAGTCTTGGGGGGTAATTGCTCTTGCTTTAACCTCCCTGGATCTGGATTGTGATCTAGGGTGGAAGTCGTGGGTGCGTTTACACCTTGCCAGAAACGGAAGTTGCCCCACACACGTTCGGGACGAAATTTCCTCTAGCTGGCCTTAAAGCCATAGTGTGACAACAAGCCCAAAAGTCAAGTAATTAAGTGGCAACATGCCAAGGCAAAGGAAACAAAAAAATGCAACACTAGACTCCTATTTTGGGGGCATAGAGTGGGAAAAGGACTGTGAGGTCAGAAGTCCTGCTCCAAAAGCCCCAGGGGAAACATGATTGTGTTGCAGGCCATAGAGGACCTTAAGAAGGACTTTAAAAATCAAATAAGAGAAGTGGAGGAAAAATTGTAAAGAGAAATGAGAAGGATGCAGGAAAAGTATGAAATGAGGGTGAACAGCCTGACTGAGGAAAACAACACCTTAAAAAATAAAACTCAAATGGCAAAGGAAGCCCAAAAGAGCAATGAGGAGAAGAATGCCTTAAAAAGTCGAATTTGCCAGATGAAAAAAAGACTCTCAAAAGTTCACTGAGGAGATTCATTCCTTCAGAGTTAGACTGGAGCAAATGGAAGCTAATGACTTTATGAGAAATCAAGATGCTGTTAAGCAGATCCAAACAAACGAAAGATTAGAAGGCAATGTGAAATATCTCATGGGAAAAACCAGTGACCTGGAAAATAGATCCAGGAGAGACAATTTAAAAATTATTGGACTACCTGAAAGCCATGATCAAACAAAGAACCTACAAACCACCCTTCAAGAAATTCTCAAGGAAAATTGCCCTGATGTTTTAGATCCAGAGGGCAAAATAGAGGTTGAAAGAATCCACTGATCACCTCCTGAAAAACATCCCAAGAAGAAAACTCCCAGGAATATTATAGCCAGGTTCCAGAATCCCCAGATCAAGGAGAAAATACTACAAGCAGCCAGGAAGAAACAATTTCAATATTGTGGAAACACAATCAGAATAACCCAGGACCTGGCAGCTTCTACACTGAGGGATCGAAGGGCATGGAATATGATATTCCAGAGGGCAAAAGAACTTGGAATGAACCCAAGGGTCACCTACCCAGCAAAACTGAGTATTTGGTTTCAGGGGAAAATATGTTCATTCAGTGGAATAGAGGACTTTCAAGCATTTCTGAGGAAAAAACCAGAATTGAATCGAAAATTTGACATCCAGACACAAGAAGGAAGAGATGCCTGAGAAGGTAATCAGGGAAAAGAAATCAAAAGGAACTTATCAAAGTTGAACTATTTACATTCCTATATGGAAAAGCAATAACTGTGACTGATGATATCTTTCTCACTATGAAAATAATGGAAGAAGGGGGTGTGGTCATATGAGTACATATGTGAATGTGTGTTTAGATTGTTACAGTTATATATGGATAGAGGAAATAGGTTGAATTTGTTGGGAAGGGAGAATACTCAAGGGATGAAATTATGAAGTGAGAGAGGAAAGTGGCAAGAGGAGATGGGGAGAGACAAGGTAGGGTATAGGATAAACTATCTTATGTAGAAGAAGCAAGGGGAAGTGGTTTTAAGGGGGGGAAGAATAGGAAGGCAAAAAGGCAAAGCCACATTCTCATTGAATTTGGTTCAGGGAGAGAATGACATACATGCTAAATGGGATATCTCAACCTGCAGCAGAATAGGGGGAAGGGGGATGAGAGGAGGGAAGATGGATGGGAGGGCATCCTTGGGGGAGGGGTGGTTGGAAGTACCCACTAGAGAAGAGGGACAGGATCATGTGGGGAATGGACCAGGTGGGGGGTGGGATGAGTGGGAGGAAATTATAAGCAGCCTTGTACAATATATCTACTATGATAATGTTTTGCATAGCCAGACATGTACAACATGTACTGAATTATTTATCTCCCCAGAGGGAATGTGTGACAAGGGAAGAAGGAAATGGATCTGAAAGTCGAGGTCTTAACATTAAATGTTTCAAATATATATAAATACTATTATTAATACTCTTTTGCTTATAATTGGGAGATAGGATGTGCAGGCATTGGGACACAAAGATTCACCTTCTTGTAATGGAAAAGTCGAAGGGGGTATGGGAGAAGGTATGGGAGAGAGCAGATTGGAGGAAGCGATATCTTGTTGGACTGCTATTCTGGGAGGTTGGGTAGGGGAATAATGGGGGAAAAATGATTGTAACTCAAAATCTGGCGGAAATGAATGATGTAAAACACAAGTTAATAAAGCATTTGTTTAATAAAAAAAAGAATTATTAAAGTATTTAATTTCATTGAAAATACATTTTCCCCCAATAGATCATACTTAGTTTTTCTGAGCAGAAGTTTTTGGTAGTAATCCTAGCTCCTTTTTCCTTCAGAATATTATATTCCTAGCTTTCAGATCATTTAGTGTGGAACCTGCTAAATCTTGTGCTTTCCTGACTATCTTTCCATAATACTTTACTTATTTCTTTCTAGATGCTTGAAATATTTTCTCCTTTACCTACCAGCTCTGGAATTTGGCCATAATATCCCTGGGAGTTTTCATTGGGGCTCTCTTTCACGAACTGATCATTGGATTCTTTCAATGTCTATTTCACCCTCAGGTTCTAGAATATCAGTTCAGTTTTACCTGATAGTTTCTTGGAAAATGACATCTAACTTTTTTTGTTTTTATCATGACTTTCAGGTATTCCAATAATTTTAAATGATATCACCTAGATTTATTTTCTAGATCAGTTGCTTTTCCAATAAGATATTACCTTCTATTTTTTTTTAGGTTTTGTTTCATTTTTCCTGGATTTTTCATAAAGTCATTAGCTTACATTTGCTCAGTTATAATATTTAAGGAATTATTTTCTTCACTGAGTTATTATACCTCTTTTTTATTTGGCCAATTCTACTTTTTAAGGAGTTCTTTTCTTCAGTAAAATTTTGTACCTCTTTTTCCATTTGGCCAATTCCTCTTTGCAAGGCTACTTAACCCACCCACTCTCTGCAAGCTGAGAACTTGGGAAGCAGCTGCTGTCACTGTTGATTCACAGGCTCCCAAGGCCTCTTTCTGATTTGCTAAATCCTGATCTGTGCTGGCATGTCCTACAGTGGCCTACACTCCAATCTCACTCAGCAGCATCAGAACATTCCTACTGACCTTTTAAGTTGTCTTTGGAGCCTGTGTGTTGAGTTTCTAGAGCCATCACGTCTATTACTGATTTAGTTGCCCTGAGGCCTGCTCCTGGTTTATTTGTGACTGGTCTGCATTGACATGACTTGAACTGGCCTGTGCTACTCTCACTGTGATGCAATATAATCATCCTGCTGATCTTCTAAATTGTGTTGGGCTGGAAAATTGTTTCACTCTATCTTATTTTGGGTTCTACCACTCTAGAATTTCTTTGTAGTCATCATTTAAAAATAAGTGGAGGCATTTGGCAGTGCTTTCAGGTGAGTTCCTGTCTTTGTTCCACCATTATGGCTCCACCTCTTGTCCTGGAAATCACAAGAAATCCTCTCCCTTTAGATGTCTCCCAGCAAAGGCTGGATAAGTCCTCATCTTACATATTATACTATGGATGCTTTTAATGTATTGGTGGATTAGATGATAATTAAGATTCTTTCTTGCTCAAAAATCCTGTTATATTAATTTAGGTGCAAAATAATGTAGTTAGAATCCTGACTCTCCTAATTACTTTTACTTACATATGTAAAATGAGGTGTTTGGAATCAATAACCTCTGAAATCTATTCCAATTCTAAATCTATGCTTCCATGCAATTAGCTTCTATGATGAGCATTGCAGGCAAACACTATAAAAATGTGAAAGGGGAACAGTATTTTATCACCAATTTTTATAACACATCACCTCTTCACAGTGTTGAAATTCAATATTCTCTAATAATTTTTATTTGATTCCAAAAAATATATAAAAGTAAACTGAAACGTAGCCATAATGATTCTCTTCTAATAAAGTGTGATTAATGCATAGGTTCTTAACCTGTGGCCCATAGACCTGTTGCAAGTCAATGTGGGGGTAGGGGGGAAGCCTCTGAAACTGATGAAAAAATTACATATTGGTTTTAATTAATCTCTAAATTATATTTGGCATTTCCTTCAATCATATACTAATTATTTTGAAAAGGGTTCCATGGGTATCATCAAACTGCCAAAGGACCCATGATACATATATATATATATATATATATATATATATATATATATATATATATATATATATATATATATATATATATATATATATATGTGTATATACATATATATTTATGCGTGTGTGTTATGAATGCTTGGTGTAATGTATGAGTTATGACTATACATAATTTCTTATTTCACTTAAATACAGAGAAAATTTTTATTCTCTTATTAAAGATCTCTAAATATTAATAGCAAGTGAAAAATAAATTATAAACTAGGAAAAAACACAATAAGATAATTAATGCTCAAATATATTTCACTTAGTCTAAAGATAGCAGATATTCCATATATTTTATGTGTTCCTTCCCATATTCTGCCTTGAGGATAAAATTTTGTTGATTCCATTAAGCTGTAAAATCCCATAATATCTTCTCCCTGAAATTCATGTGTACTCAATAGTAATTTGCCTAATAATCCACACAAGAATAACTAATTTAATGAAAAAAATTATTATTTCTGGGATATGACAGATTGTTGGGCAGACATCTCATTGAATTACTCCATTTGAGTATAAATCTTGGAAAAATACTGCAAATAATTTGGGCTACTCTGAAATCATGACATGGCAATTCACTTTACTTCTTTTGTTCAGTGTCTGGTAGTCTATATATATTTATATCTTTCTGGTCTTCTGTACTCTCACTATGAGTTTTGAATTCAGAGTGTTGGCCTGTGGGTTGATGTTATTTCAGAGAGTTTGAGGGAGAGCTGTGTACATAATTATTTCTGGGCCTGGCTCCTTATACAAGTTTCTGAAATTAATTTATTCAGCACATATTGCAGTCTACAGCTATTAGCTTATAATGGATGGAAGCTCCCTCTGACAAAAGTATGTTAACACTCTTTATACTTCACACATAGGTAACAAAAGCCAAGCAGAGTGTCCCTAAAATAGGATTGATTTTTTTTTTAAACAAGAATCCTCTATCTAGAAAAATGTTGTTGGGCAATGTTACAGGCGGTTATCTACATTAGTATTAAACATTCCTCAAATCTTCTCTGGATTAGTATACAAATAAATTTCAGTCTGACCAAAATGTAAGTTACTGGAAGCAAGGTGATTGTTCTCTCCCCACATATGTTTACCTTCGTTATGTGCATATATTCACCGTCAAAAAACCATTTTCCTTTTATATTTTCATCAGCAAAGTCACTTCCAATCAATCAAAAACATTTATTAAGCAGCAACTAACTGCTAGGCATTTTGCTAAGGACTGGTGATGCAATACAAGGGAAAAATACTCGCCTTCAGGGAGTTTAAAATCCAATGAGTGAAACATCATACAAACTAATATGTACAAAGAAATCCCATAAATAGGATGAACAAGAAATAATTACCAGAAGAAAGACACTGCAATTAGGAGGAGTCGTAGAAATCTTCCTGTCCAAGGTAAGATTTTAGTTGCAATTTAAGAGAGCCAAGGAGGTTATTAGTCACAACAGAGAATGGAGAACATTTCCAAACTTAGGGGTTGGTTAGAGTCAATGTCTGGAGCCATAAGATAGAGTGTTTCATTCATGAAAACAGTTAGGAGATGAGTGACAATGGATAGAAGAATACATGTTGGGGAATAAGATGTAAGAAGACTGAAACTATAGGAATGGGGTAGGTTATGAAGGGCTTTGAATGCCTAAAAAAACATTTTGTAATTTGCTCCTTGAGGCAATGAGAAGCCACTGGAGTTTATTGAGTATTGAGGGGGGCAGGGATTGACATTATCAGACCTGCACTTCAGGAAAATTACTGTCTGAATGGAGAATAGAGTGGTGTAAGGACAGATAAGGCAGATGGAATCATCAGCAGGCTATTGCAATAATCCAAGCATGATGGGAAGTGGGACTGCTCTAGAATGTTTTACCAAGGCATAAAGATGAGAAGAGAGAGTGGCTAGTGCAGAGGAAATAGTCTGGGTGAAAATTGAAAGGGTCAAGGGATTGGAGTCATAGAGCAGATAAAGAACAGGCTTATATAAAGGCAGGCAGCAGGAAAGGTAAAAAAGAGGTGAATATGGTTGGATAGGGGGATTTCAGAATTCTTAAACAGAGAGGTTGTACATTTATGGGAGATGACAATATCAAGGGTATTACTATCTTTGTTGTGTGGCTGAGGTGGGATGGAAAAATATTTCATGGAAGTGTAACAACAACCACACTGTCATACCCAGGATGGTTACTAGCACAGGTTTTTTGATCCGTTTTTCTAAAGGAAAGCAACTTTAAAGGTGTCAACAATCTATGTATCTATCTATCTATCTATCTATCTTATCAATCTCACTTAGTTAAGGGAAAAAGTCAGCAGCCTGAACTACAGAGAAAATACAAGCAGAAATTATAATCAGGGAAAATAGCCCAGATCAACAGACAGGACTTCTAACCTTCTGAGAAATTAGCATAGCTCAACAGGAAGATCCAATTATCTGACCATAACAATATATACATAGTTATCAGATAGAGAAGCAACAACATCTGAGTTTTCAAAGCAAGGAAGCTTCTTAACAACTACCCAGCGTCTTGTCTGGCCAAATCACAGAAACATTCTTCCAATTAGTGAACCCCAAAGCAAAATGCTAAGCTCAGAGTATATACGGACTTCTCAGAGACAGAGGGCATCACAAACCTCTTGACCTAGTACCTAAATAGAAATTAGTAAAAGGTGTGGGCCTTCCTACAAAACAAACTGCCCCTAATCAAACTTCCTTTAATGGGCTCCATTTGAGCCCTATTAAATGGGAGAAGATATTTAATTTCCATTAACATTATAGGGAGACAGCAAATTGAGGAAACCAGTAGTTAAGGTATTTAATTGAGAATCTATATGCTTGTTGAAGTCCCCTACTATGAGGGCATATTGTAGAGGAGAAAAAAAGTAAGTCAAATATCAACCTCTTTAAGGAAAGACCAGAAGTAACCTGGGAATCTAGACGACAGCTGTCAGTATTTTAACTGAATGGTTTATATGAATAATTTGAAGCTCAATGAAAGAGATTACTGAGTGATGAAGGAAGAGGGAGAATGTGAAAGTAGAAATGGGGAGTAAACATCATTCTAATTCTCTCACTTCAACCAGTGAGTTGAGGAGAATTACTATCAAAAACATTTTCCTGTCATACTGATAAAAATTCTTCTCTCCTCTCTCTCTCTCTCTCTCTCTCTCTCTCTCTCTCTCTCTCTCTCTCTCTCTCTCTCTCTCTCTTTCTCTCTCGTATACACACACACACACACACGCACACGCACACGCACACGCACCCAGTATCCCCAGGGTGGCTGCCAACACAGGTTCTTAGATCTGCTTTGCTAAAGGAAAGCAACTCAAAATGGGTTAACAAGCATACTTTAATCAATCAAACATATAGTTTACCTAATTCAGGGGGGAAAGGTTAGCACCCCAAACTTCAAAGTATACAGAAAGAACTTACAAAACAGAGAAACAAACAGATCAAGCAGATAGGCTTCCAAATTGTCCAACCTTTACATCAATACCAAATCACAGTTACCAGAGAGGGAAGCATCAAAATATGGGTTTTCAAAGCCGGGGGGCTCTCAACAGCTGCCCAGAGTCTCATCTGACCAAATCACACAACACTTCTCAAAGTGAGCCCCAAAGCAAAGCCTCACATTAGGGATTATATACCCTTCTCCTGGGTCAGAGAATGTAACCACCCTCTTGACCCACTGCCCAATCACACAGCATCAAGGAGTGGGCAATCCTGAAAACCAAGCCTCCTGTCACAGACTCCATGTGACCACATTCAGCCTATTAGGAAGCAGAGTATATTTTCAAATCAAGGAAGATTCTCAGAGTCTCTTAAGTTGATTAAAGGCCTAGGGGCAGGGAAGATCTTTAAATTTGCATTTCCATTACACACACACCTACATCTATACACATACATAGTATTGTGTGTTTGTGTGTGTATGTATGTATATCCCAGATCCATCAATGTTCCTTGCAAATGATATGGCAAAGTATATGGAAACTCATTAAAATGAAGAATACTTTTGTCATATATAATAAATTACACACATATAATTTGATGTTAAAACAGGCTATTATTATATTACCATCAATTTAAATGGGGTTTTTAGGAAGAATTGATTAATTTGGCTGATTGAACACTAACTCTCCAATAGATTTGTGAATTCATGGGTATTCCCTGCAGCAAATACAGAACTCAAATCATCCAGGTCTGCCAATTCTGTGTGATTATGTCCCATGTATTTCAAAGAAGTCTACCTAGCATGTTTGAACTATGCCCCAAAGGCTAGAAAATGGTCCAAACCCAAGAATACTATTACTAGAACTATATTCCAAACAGACCAAAGAAAAACGAAAAGGACCTTTTTTTATATGGCAAGTCTTTTTAGGGTGGCAAAAATTTGGAAACTGAGGGGTTGCCCATCATTTGGGTGGTGACTGAACAAGTTATGGTATATGGTTACAATGGAACACTATTATGTTACAAGAAATGACAAGGTGGATGGTTTCAGCAGGAAAAAAAAAGAAAAACAAACAAAAAAAACCTTTGAAGATGTATATGAACTGATTCAGCAAAGTGATGTGAGCAGAACCAATCTAATTATTCACAACAATCCTGAAGGACTTGTGATGAAAAATGCTTTCCATTTTTTGGTAATTAACTACTGAACTCTGAGTATAGATTGGTGCATATTTTTAAGTCTTCATTTTTCTTCAGTTTTTTGTAACATGGCTAATAAGAAATTATGTTTTCATGACTATATATGTGTGATGGGTATTGTATTTCTTGCCTTCTCATTGTGTGTGGAAAATAGTGGAGCAAAGGAGAGAATTTGAAACTGAAATAAAAAATAATTTTAAAAATAAAAAAATGTTATACCATTCTTACAAATTGAATTTTATCTAGATAGTGTTTGAGTAATTTACTTTCAGATTTCTCTGCATGTGAATTTATGTATATGTATGAAGATATGCATACTTCTATAAATGTGACAAGTGTAAAAATTTCCATTAGTTGATAAACAATAAGTTATTAGTCTCATTACATAGGAATTAATGTTTGATTTAACTGCTCATGATGTTTAAAGTCTCTTCCTTCTCCAAATCTCTAATCATGTATGTATGTATGTGTATCATACACATATATGTATGTGTGTATATACATGTGTATACGTATACATGTACATTTACATATATGTGTATATATATACAATACTACTACAATGCAGTATATATAGTATATAGAAATATAAATAAAAATAAAAATTTGAATATAAATTTATATATATATATATAAGTAAATAGTATATACTGCTATGAGATGTTATTAGACTCAAAATATAGGAGGGGCTAGATTATGAAGGTCTTTGAATGCAAAACAAAACATTTTGTAATTTGTTCCTGGAGGCAATAGACAGTCACTGGAGTTTTTAGCTATATAACATTTTTTTTTTTACTATATAGCATCATGAAGGTAGAATTACCTTACTTTGGTTTGAATTTATCTTTTGTTTCAACATTTTTTCAATTTAGGCACTGAAAAACAAACTAAATGCAGAGACATAGTGTCATTTCATCTTTAAGAAAATTTCAGAGAAACTCGAGCATGAGGTCCAATTCTGCTATTCTACATACTGAAAGACTCCAAATAATATTTTAAGTTCTGTTTTTGGGGGGAGGTGGAAGTAGTATAATTTTTCATGCTTTTTCAGGGAAGAAAAAAAAAAAAGCTTTCTTCCTCTGTTTCCTTAACATTCTAGTATTTCATCAGAGACTCTCCAAAGAATGAAATGATATATCATATGCAATGGCTACAAACATCAGATATCATCTTTCTGACAATTCTGTCTGCTATAACCTTACAACTACTTCTTTCATCGTCAATGCTACTGTCAATGATGAAGCAATGGATGGCAGCCCCAGCATGACTCTTTTAAGCATGTTGGACAGCTACTTATGTGTTCTCTGATTTGACCAGTGCTGAATATAGGAAAATTGAATAATGCTGTTGAATCTCTGATTTGAAAACTTTCCTGTAAAAGTTTCATTTTCTATGTGCCAAATAAAGTCTTCCAGACTAAAATAATTCCTCGTTTCTTATTATAATAGTATTATTACTGATATTTTAGTTCTCTCTCAACCACTGAATTTCAGAACTAGGAAGATTAGACAATCCCCATATCTGAAGTGCATCCCTTATGATTTGGTTTTATTCAGAAACAGTGTTTCAGTCGAATTAGTAAGGATTTTGTTTAGTATATTTTGGGTGCAATATGCTTAAGCTTATATAGCAGTAAAGGGTTTTATTAAGGCAAGTACTTTTGTAAGGGATACCAAAACTGAGACTCAATATTTAAATGTAATTAGGGAAAGTTGAAGAGATAGAAGTCTGCTCCAGGGACTTAAAATTATATAAATATTAAAGAAGGATGAGGAGTCAAGGTTCAGCTGTTACCTAAATTGCCTGTAATAAATTGAGGCAAGGTCTATAAAGACAAAATTGCTACTTAAAATGGAATAAATTCACAAAGATTCCACAAAATATTTCTGCCCAGATTACTCAGATAAAAGTTGTGTAAAAATATTGGTTTTATCTTTTGTGTATAACTTTGGAATGCCTATGATAGGAGATTTAAGAGCTGAGCATTTCATTTCTATCTCATCCTCCTGTCTTTTGAATCCTCTAATAGCTTTATTTTCCCTAACTTCTTTTCTATCTCTTGCTTTCATATTTTTTGTTATCCTCTTGAGTAAGTGGGAATAAGACATTTCTGTGATCTTGTTAACTGTCTTGCAATTGTGACTATTTATTTATGCCCTTACATTTTCTTTCTAATTTCAGGCTGTTTGGAAGAGCAAATATGAGTTTGAAATGATACAAAATCTGACTCTGAAATATGCTGAATGATCAGATTTCATGAGCCCTCTCTCTATCCCATCCGACAGTATGCCAGAAAGGTAAATTGTCTCCAAAGTGTGTGTGTGTGTGTGTGTGTGTGTGTGTGTGTGTACATTCTGTAAGAATTGCTGTGTTGTGAATCACAGAGGTTGTTGCAAGGATGGGTAAATAGAAGTGTCAGCTCAGTTTTCCAAATTAACACCAAGACATTGATTTGGTTTTGAGCATCAAGAAGGAACATCACCATTTGCAACATTATTAGGTATTTGAATAATTATCTGTTCTTATGTTTTAATACTCAGAAGGTGTATAAGAAATAATTTAGTATGTGTATATTTTGCAAAGTCGATATTTAAAATTGTTTATGATGTATAGTTTCCAATTTTCTTCAGGACCAATGAACCAATTCTGTTTCTCTTTTCGTATTACAAATACACAGTACACTGTATGTATGTGTGTGTATATATATATAGTGTGAGTTTGTATATATGCATTTATGTACAGTTATAAATATATATATATATAAATTTGAATATAAATAATTCTGTTTATAACTGCTGAAATACCACAGGTATGGAGACATGGAGAAGTAAATACTTGACTAGAGAGTGAAAATTGATAATTTACAATTATCTTTAAAAGTATTTGAAATCATTTTATTTAAGAAAATATAAAATAGAAGTGTTATTTTTTCTTCTCATACAATGTATATTTCTGAAGTCTATACCTCTCCATCCACAAATTGTGCACATTTACTATAAAACTAAAAATGACCAAATTAAATTAATTGGTCGTCTTGTTCCATGAACAATACGGAGATCACTGTAAAAGCATTGGAAATACCTGGGAGAGCATGAGGTATAAGAAGACTAGAAAGTTATTAGGGGCCATGGAGGGCTTTGAATACCAAAAAGAGGATTATGTACTTGATCCTGAAGGTGATAAAGATCATCCTTTACTGTTATATGGTCAAAAGTGTATGTTAGTAAGATTAATATGACATCTGAGTGGATGATAGAGCTGCATGGCATGAGACTGATGGCAGAGAGATGAACCAGCATGTGATTACAATAGTCCGGGTATTAGGTAATGAAGACCTGCAGTAGAATTATTGTCAGCATGGCAGAGGAGACAAGAAAATTTATACAGGAAATATTTCAAAGGGAAAATTGACAAGAAATGGTAACAGAGACAATATGGGCATAGAAAGACACTGAGAAGTTGAGGATGACACCTTGCTTATGATTCTGGTG
The DNA here is from genome assembly GCA_011680675.1 of Gymnobelideus leadbeateri. NCBI lineage: Eukaryota > Metazoa > Chordata > Mammalia > Diprotodontia > Petauridae > Gymnobelideus > Gymnobelideus leadbeateri. The sequence goes on from WOXC01000279.1 coordinate 78,201, forward strand.
AGAGATATGATGATGATATTTTCTGTAATAATAGTAAAATTAGGAAAAGGAAAATATTTGGAGAGGATTCAAATTTGGTCATATTGTGTTCAAGATGTTTACAGAACTTCAGTCCAAAACATCTAGTAAGCAGTTAAGGGTTGAGAATATGGAGGTTAGGAGAGAGCTTTGGGCTGCATATCATTACCTAATACCTGGACCATTGTAATCACCTGCTAGTTGCTAATTCCAAAAATAATCAACATAGAGATAATAATTGACTCCATTGTGGCTAATGAGATCACCAAAAAAAAAAGTATAAAATACAAAGAGAATAGGACTCAGAACAGGATAATGTGCTAACCACCCTCTTTTCCATGATATTCCATTCATTTCAGATTTCATGACACTACTCTATCCTGGTTCTTCTCCTACCTATCTGACCATTCCTGATTTTCCTCTGCTAGCTATTCATCTGGATCACATCAGATTAACAGGGACAAAGGCTTAAGAGAAGGAAATATGAATGAGGATTGTGAAAAGAACATTATATTTGGCTTTTAAGAGATCAGTGGTAATTTTGGAGAGAGTAGCTTCAGCTAAATGATGAAGTAGTTTGCCAGACATTAGAGTTAGGGAGAGAATGGGAGAAAAGTAAGTAGAAGTATTAAGTGATTTTGAAGGTAACTAAATAGCTGGAGAAGAACCAGAACAAAGAAATGGCAAATTCTGGGGATCAGTAGACATGAAAAACAGTGGGGAGAATCAGATTCACCTCCAGCAGAAGGTATTTACAATGAAGAGCAGCATGAAAACATCATTAGGCAATATTGGCATCTCTACAGTTTTAGAAGAGGGAAAGTTTCCTACATATGAAATCCCTGTACATAAGTGTCACTTCATGTTCTTGAGGTGTATATGCCCCACAGGCATAGATATTATGTTTTGTTAGTTCTCTCCACTAAAGATTTTTTTTTGTAGGAGAGTTAACTCCATAATTATGGAGAAAAAAATTGTTACTTTTCCTACAGTACTTTGCTAAGTACTTTTCTTTTTGAATAAATGCAATCTCTTACTCTTTAGTAAAATTAGACATATTGGTGTGCCCCATAAAACATAATTTTAAGAGGGAGTCATCCCCAAAACTTAGAGCATGGATAATTTTTTGTTGGTTAGAATAGTTCAGGGAGTTAAACAGAGGACATGCTTCTGACAGAGGAAAGGAACAAATTAAAAGCACTTCCCCCTTAATTCTGTATAAAGTAAAAATAAAACAAATAAGATTCTTTGTTGTTGTTGTTGTTTTTTACTATAAGCAACATTGATTTTCCTTTAGCTATTTGAAATATGAGAGTTTTGGTCATTTATTTCACGTGTGTACCTATTATCCCTGTGTAAAATTCAGCCTAATTATCTTGTTTTATCAACCATTGAGATAGGTATAATTGGTCAGAAGGTTTGAGTACCTGGGTTTGGTCAAATTAGTTCTCTCTCTCTCTCTCTCTCTCTCTCTCTCTCTCTCTCTCTCTCTCTCTCTCCCCTTCTCTTCTTAATATTAAATCACATATTGTAAGCATAATGCAAAAGAAGTAAACCTTGTATTCTTATTTAGAGCAAATTATCTTCTCTGCATTAACAAACATGAAGGATTTCTGCTTGGCATGTATTTAAAAAAAACAATTTTAAGTTATTGGGTTTTTTTTTCTTCGTATAAAAAAGAGCAGTATATGAAGAATTATTTTTGGACAGTCATGTGTATGGACATATATGTGTATGGTTTGTTTACATGTGTTAATGTGGTTTATGAGTGGAATTGGTAGGTCTCATATGAAATCTGGATCTCCTTTACAGAGAATAGGGGAAAGGGCAGGTCTGTATTACCATAAAAATTGCTAGGGGGGAAGTCCTGGACAGTGGTGACTTGAAAATGTTTCCTCCAGTATTAAATGGCATTATTTGCCTAGAATTTTATTTATATTTTTAATGACTCTGATCTAGGGGCACAAGTCTAAACTCAAAAGGAAAACCACTTCATTTATCACTGTATTTTTTTAGCAAATGCTTTATTAACTTCTGGTTTACATCATTCATTTCTGCCAGATTTTGACTTACAATTTTTCCCCCATTTTCCCCTACCAACCACCCCAGCATAGCAGTCCCACAATATATCCCCTCGTCCAATCTGCTCTCTCCCATATCTTCTCCCATACCCCCTTCACCTTTACTATTAGGGCAAGGTGAATCTCTGTGCCCCAATGCCTGCACATCTTATCTCCCAATTACATGCAAAATAGTATTAATAAAAGTATTTTTGTATATTTGAAACATTTAATTTTAAAACTTCGAATTCCAGATCCATTCCCTTCCTCCCTTGTCACCCACTCCCTCTGGGAAGATAAGCAATTCAGTATGTGTTGTACATGTACAGCGATGCAAAACATTACCATAGTAGATATATTGTAAAAGACTGCTAGTATTTCCCTCCCACCCATCCCACCCCCAACCTGGTCCATTCCCTACTTTAATCCTGTCTCTCTTCAAAAAAATGGATATCTCCAACCTCCCCTCCCCCCAGAATGCCCTCCCCTCCACCATCCCCCCTCTGATCCCCCTTTCCCCTACTCTCCAGCAGAGTGAGATATCCCCTTTAGTATGTATGTCACTCTCTCCCTGAGCCAAATTCAAATAGAATATGGTTTTGCATTTTTGCCTTCCTGTTCGTCCCCTCCCCTGCAACCACTTACCCTTGCTTCTTCTACATGAGATAGTTTACCCTACCCATTCTCTCTCCCCATCTCCTCTTGCCAGTTTCCTCTCTCACCTCTTAACTTGACCCCTTAAGCATCATTCCTTCCCACAAAATTCAACATGTCCCTATATCCATGTATACCTGAAAACATATATACACACATGCACATATGTATTCATATGTCCATATACCCTTCTTCAATTATTTTCATAATGAGAAATGTTTCATCAGTCACAGTTATTGTTTTTCCATATAGGAATGTAAATAGTTCATCTTTGATAAATTACTTTTGATTTCTTTTCCCTGATTACTTACTCAAGAATCTTTTGCTTCTTGTGTCTCAATGTCAAATTTTCTATTCAACTCTGGTTTTCTCCTCAAGAATGCTTGAAAATCCTCTATTCCACTAAATGAACATATTTCCCCTTAAACAAAATACTCAGTTTTGCTGGATATGTAATTCTTGGTTTTGATCCCAGATCCTTTACCCTACAGAATACCATATTCCTTGCCCTTTGACCCCTCAATGTAGAAGCTGCCAGGTCCTGTGCTATTCTGACTGTGTTTCCATAATATTCTTCCTGGCTGCTTGGAGTATTTCCTCCTTGGTCTGGGAATTCTGGAACCTGGCTATAATATTCCTGGGAGTTTTCTTTTTGGCATCTTTTTCAAGAGGTGATCTGTGGATTCTTTCAACCTCTATTTTGCCCTATGGGTCTAAAACATCAGGGTAATTTTCCTTGAGAATTTCTTGAAGGGTGATTTCTAGGTTCTTTCTTTGATCATGGCTTTCACATAGTCCAATAATCTTTAAATTTTCTCTCCTTGATCTATTTTCCAGGTCAGTGGTTTTTCCCATGAGATATTTCACTTTCTTTCATTTGTTTGGATCTGTTTAACAGCATCTTGATTTCTCATAAAGTCACTAGCTTCCATTTGCTCCAGTCCAACTCTGAAGGAATGAATCTCCTCAGTGAGCTTTTGAGATTATTTATCCATCTGGCAAATTCAGCTTTTTAAGGCATTCTTTTCCTCATTGCCCTTTTGATCCTCCTTTGCCATTTGAGTTAGTCTATTTTTTAAGGTGTTATTTTCCTCAGTCAGGATGTTGACTCTCATTTCATACTTTTCCTGCATCCTTCTCATTTCTCTTCCCAGTTTTTCCTCAACTTCTCCTATTTGGTTTTTAAAATCCTCCTTAAGGCCCTCAATGGTTTGTAGCACTCTCATATTTTCATTTGGGGCTTTTGGTAAAGGATTTCTGACCTCACAGTCCTCTTCCTGTTCCATGCTTCTATCCTCTTTGCCCCCAAAATAGGAGTCTAATGTTGCATTTTTCTGTTTATTTTGTTTCCTTTGCCTAGGCATGTTGCCACTTAATTACTGGACTTTTGGGCTTGTTTTTTGGCTTCTGTCCCAAACATTGGGGTCTTCACAACTTCCGGAAGTATTAGTTGGGTGGCCTTTGTGAAGCCTCCACAAGCTCTGGCAAGCTGGATTGCGGTCATGGCAACCCCAAGATCTCCACCCCAGACCACAATCCAGATCCAGGGAGGTTAAAGCAAGAGTGATTAACCCCCACACTGATTGTTGGATCTCCCTACAGTTTGCAGACCAGGAGCTGAAGCTGTACCTGAAGCTGGAAAATAGAGGCTGTGCCTTGTCTCCTCAGCTGCTTCTCGCCCCCAGTGGAAGAAGATGAGGTGTTCCCCAAATACTGGTCCCAAAGTCAATAGGGCACTAAACTCTCACTTTGTCCTAGGCATGTCTGTGTTGATAATTATGTAATCGCCACAGCTGCTGGTGTTCTGGGGTCCTTCCAGCCAGCTGCTGGCCTGGCCGCCCTGGGGCTAAAACCACTCCTCATGTGGGCCTGGGCTTGGCTCCCAGAGTGCTTCACTGGCCACTCCCAGAGCACTGCACTCGCTGTTCACTGCAGGGATGCTGGGCTGTCCCCAGTGGGAGGTTAGCTTCTCTGTGTTGTTCTGTGGGTGCTGGAGCTCCAGAAATTGTTCAGGGTCCCCTTTTACATGATTTTGAAGTGGTGTGGGGGAGAGCACCTTGGACGTGATGTTTCCACGCTGCAATCTTGGCTTCTCCCCCACATCACTTTAAAGAAGACTCTCTTCACTATTTTAAGCCCCTCCTGACCAAACACTAGTCATACAAAGAACCATCATAAATAACAAATAGCAAGTAAACCCATGTATTTAAGCAAATGATCAAACAGAAAGCAGAGAAGTTCTGTGTGACAGAATATACTTGGAAATATGTAACAGTAAGTGGATTCTTTAACAAAGGTAAGATACTAGCTCCATCACTGAAAGAGAGAGCAATCTTATCCAAAAAGTTCCTCTCTCAGTACGAGCAAGAATTTTAGGCAATGAATAGGACCAACTCCCATAAACATTTATAGCTTAATAGAACATAGTCTACCATTTAAAGTCTTTCTCCACCACCCTCTCATGGGTACTTTAGCCGTGTGTTTCTCCAAAAACTATCTGGAACCAAATTTAAGTAAGTCACTTATAGTTAATATGAAGTATAACATTTAGCATCCTATTTGCCAGTAAGAAGTCACATCTTGCTCCACATACACAACAGCATATAAAACTACACCTGACTTGTATTGATAAAGTTTAAAGTCATAATATATTTTTAATACATTTGAATGATGCTATGAAAGACCAGTGATATGTTTATTCAATAAGAAGCAATATTTATGAGAGACTTTTGGCAATATCTAGACAACACATGCATATACACTTCCTATGTGCCAAATAGTGTGATAAGTGCTGAGGAATACAAAAAAGGGAGAATGTTGTCCCTGACCTCAAAGAGTTCACAGTTTAATGGGGGAAATAATATATAAATTACTATGTACATGTAAAGCCAAGCACCAGCAACTTTCCAGAAAACTGCTGTTATGAACAGCTTCAAGGTTCTGATTAGACAGTATAGTGAACTCTCTATTTATTCAGTAACAAATCAAAGTAAAAGATTCACAGAAAACAAAGTACAGCATTCTGAATGTTATAATTTCACAACTTATCACTAAAATGGCCACATCATTTTCACCAAAGTTGTCACAATGTTTTAAGCAAAAGATAACATTAATTTAATAAGTCCTTAATTTATTAAATTCTTAATTCAGTTGCTGTTAAGGAGGCAAGCCTCCTTAATTGACACAAAATACAAAGGTCAAAGTCCTCCACCCACAGGGTGTAATCAATTACAATATCATCAGTCACTACTCAGTACCCTCTTAAGGCATAGTGGAAAATACAAAAGCCATCTACAGCTAAACCACAATTAAGTTACAATCTCACCAGTCACTGCTCAGTACCTTCTTAAGGTGTAGTAAATTACAATCTCATCTGTCAGCATTAAATTCCCAAGGAGAGGTCTTTTCATCTTGACTTGATGTAGGCTCTCAGTTTCCATGGTTCTTCTTCCACAGTCCCAGCTCCAGCCTGAATCTGACCAATTGCCACCTGAGTTCAAAGGCAAACAGCTCCCAGTTCCTTGCCCAGCTCTCTGTGCAGTTCCTATTCCATACTGAAGCTCACAGTGTCTAGTACACCTCAAGTCCTTATTCAAATATCAGGAAATCTAGTCCCAGAACCAGAAAGTCAAAGTCATTACAGTAATCACAAAGTTGGTACACATGGTTAATGCAGTGAACACTCACATTCCCCAATCTTCACAACTGAACAGGTTCTCTCAAGCAGGGATCCTCCTCTCTCTCATGGTAGCTCCTTAGCTTCATTGTTGGAAACTCTCAGCAGAAGTTCCTGGAAGAAAAGTCTCAATAGAAACTCTGTTCTCAAAATCAGAATCATTTTCTGGCCTTTTCTCCTCAGCCTCCACACAGCTTGCCACATGAAGTTCTGTCTCAGTTCTCAGTTATCATTTCTGTTCTCAGTTCTTCTCAATTCTCAGTTCAGTCTTCAGCCCAGCAGTAGTAGCCCATCCTCCAGATGCTCACGGAGAGAAATTCTTGCCTCTCTCAGTTTGGGCTTTGCCTTATATAAAGTATTAGCTCCTCCCTGCCCCACCCCTTCCTGTTATGTCAGCAACAGGGATTCACACCTATTCTTTAAACAAGTTTTTGTATTTACTTTGCATTTTCCTTGTATTTTTTTTCCTTTGCTTTTTGGAGGGTAATTGGGTTTGAGTAACTTGCCCAAGGTCACATGGCTAGGTTTTTTTTGTGTGTGTGAGTTAAGTGCCTGAGGCCAGAACCAAACTCAGATCCTTCTGACTCCAGGGTGCTCCTTCTACTCACTGCACCACCTAGCCGCCCCACACCTACTCAGAGACTTGATATAATTAACTTGAAACTAAGTGCTAAGTACCTGTTTACCTGCTAATACAAGGGCATGGAAGATCTTCAAATCCCATTAACATTACAGTACATATGTTTATATGCAGCATAAATTATAGATAATCCACATAGAGAAGGCACCAGAGTTAAGGGAAATCAGAAATAACTTCTTATAGAAGGTAAGACATTGGGGGAGACTTGAAAGAAGTCAGGGAAACTGGGAGGCAGAGATGAGAAAGAGGCCATTCCAGGCCTTGGAAACAGCCAGGAGAAATGCCCAGAGTTAGGAGATGAAGTATCTTATTTAAGAAACAGCAAAGAGGCCAGTGTCACTTGCATGGTATGTAAAGGGGAGCTGCAAAGTCTAAGAATACTAGAAAGGTAAGATGGGACAGGATCAAAGCCAAAGGGCTTGAATGATAGGATTTTACATTTGATTCTAGAAATAAGGACCCACTAAAGTTTCTTGAGAGGAGAGATAATATTGTCATAGAAGAAGGCCTATGTAAAACCTTAATAAAAGAAAAAAATTCTTATTGATGTCAAAGTTTTGTAAATCTTCCTATTTATAGGTTACAAAATACAACTTATGTCATCCTGAAATTTCATTAGTGAAATCCAGTTAAAAAAAATTAAGATTTCATTTGTCATTCCTAGTGAGAGAAAAATAAAACATAACAATGATAAAATTTTTTTTTCAAATCCCTGTTATTTAGATTATTACATTTTGAGCTAGGTGGCTCGCTGCATAGAGCACTGGACCTGGAGTTAGGAAGACCTGAGTTCAAATCCTGACTCAGATAGATATTAGTTGTATAACCCTGTGAAAGACATTTAATCTCTGCTTGCTTTAATCCACTGAAAAAGGAAATGTCAAACCAGTCCAGTATCCTTGCCAAGAAAATACCATGGACATTGTTGGCGTGTAGTCATAAAGAGTCAGATATGACTGAATGACTGAACAACACAAATCATTTTGTGAGTTCTTTGGAAAGGTCAACAAAGATGATGAATGGATTTAAATTCCTGACATTTGAGGATTAGGTGAAGGAACCAGGATTGTTTAATTGGAGAAGAAAAAACAGAGTACAAATGATAGCAATGTTCGAGTACTTGAAGTAATTCTTTGAGGAATTATCAGTAGTAGTAGTAGTAGTAATAATAGTAGTAGTAATAGTAGTAATGTTTATATAGTTTTATATAATTTGTATAATGTATATAAATATATAAATTATATGTAAATATAGTATATATTAACATAGATAAATGTATATAAATATAATAGAATTATATAATATATAAATTACATACTTTTAATTAGGAACACATACACATATATTTATGTATATATGTATATATAAAATGTATATATATATATATATATATATGTGCGTGTGTGTATGTGTATGCATGCATGTTTATACACATGGAGAACAAAGATATAATGTAGTTCAGTGGAACTGGAAAGCTTATCCAGAAGGCAAGAGCAGCTGGTTTCAAGTCCCAATTCAAAAAGATACTGGCTATGTGACCTCAGGCAAATTACCAAGCTATTGGGACTCTAAAAAAGAGGTGCCAAACATGCGGCCCCTTGGTGCACTCCCTAGTGTTGCCAAATTCACTTTAAAACATAACTGAGAAATATCTAACAAAATAAATAAAACACAGTAAAGCATAAATAATACTACACTTTAAAATTAAGTCAATATGCAGCCTGTAAGAATCCTTAAATTGGATTAGTGGCTCCCATTTCTAATTGAATTTGACTCCACCTTCTTCAACAATTCTGTAAGGTTATAAATTGAATAGAATGTGCCAACTTCAATTGCTAGACAGAGTTTCTTCAATTGGTAATTCTCTATAGTAATGAAATCATAGTCCTAGTCCCTATCCCTGTCTTTATATACACTCATTACCATCAAAAAGTGTTTATCTAAGCATATCCCTGAGAGGAAGACAGAACACAAAGTCTTGTTCTGATTTTATAAATGAGGAAAAGCAGAGAAATTAATTACTTGGTTAGTCACAGAACATGTAATTGTCAGATCTGAATCTCCATACCTCAAATCCTGTTCTCTTTCCTTTATACCGTTCATCCTCTCATATAAATTGCATTAATGGCAGTTTTTAAGATTACAGTTCATAAAACTTTATAAGGCTTTTCAAAAAAAGTAGATAAAATGTTCTATCTTTCATGACTTTAAAAGGTGAAAATGAATTCAAAAATTCCTTGCATGATTAGTGTCATTTCAACGTTGGAAAAGGTAGAAACTTTTACACTCCTATAACATGCCTGTCCTGACTATAACTTGCATGCAACATTGTATTTATTACCCTGATGGAAGGTACATAAAGCCTTCTATCACTGCTTTTCTGTACAGGACATTAACTTTATGGAAACATTAAGCCAAAACACAAAATAATTGTTTTTACTATGTTACAGGAAAAGAAGTGAACAAAATCTTTTTTTGTTAGTTTCTGACCTAGACAGCTGAACAACTGAATTGAAGATGGACCCTGTATTATGCATTCCAGACCCAGAATTCGAGACTTTTGTGTTCTTTTAAGGCAAATATCTAATGGACTGCTTATGTTTATTATTTCACATAAAATACCCTTTACTTTATGTGGAACAGATCTATTCCAATAAAATTAGCTATGAAGTAGGTTCCATTGTTAATCTTTTTGTTGAAAGAGAGGGTAAGATGACAATGAAACATTTGAGTACTTCTGTTTGGACAACGAAACATTTGGACCCTTCTGTCTCAGTATTGTTACTTGCAGAAAGGCCTTTCCTGTGCAAGGGTGTGGGTGTAAACTCAGCCAGCAAATTCAGATATTCAGCTCTCAGGCTCATTATGAGACACATTCTTGACTGACTTCTTCAGGTGTAACCTCAATCTGGCATCCAGCTAATCATTGAAAAATGACAGCAAACAAGCTATTGCCTAGATAATTCTGCTAAAGGAAATGCTGGGCAGAGATGGCTGTGGAACTTCATTGGGATTCAAGACAAAACTCATTTGTCTGGCTTGAAATCTTTTTTAAAAAGTTTCTTCTTGCCTGGCACCACACCCTTACAGACAACTCTGAACCTGGAATAGCTCTTTTTTTCTTTTTTCTTTCTTTTTTTTTTTTTTTTTTGCCTAATACTGATTCCTGAGTTTGATATCGGTTTCAATAGTGCTTTCTCTTTCTGATCCTCCAGTTTGGAGAGATTCCAGCCTAGTTCTTAATACTGGCTTGTTTGTGTCACATTGCTGATTTCCACCTATACCCTTTTAGATGGTCCTTACCTTCAAATCACCAAGAAAGAGAACACCAGCACAGTGAGGATCTATTTCATAGGCCACTGTTAGAACAGTAATATACATAATTATAAATGCTTCTGTAAGGGAATCAGTAGTCAATGACATCCAGAAATATGAAAACATACTGCAAATACCCATGGCCTCAATTACTATTATGCCACTCCCATGACCCTGGCTTAGTCTTTATTACTATGCTCTCCTTACATCATAAATCACTACATACAGGCCATTTGAAAAACCACATCAGTGCTGTTGTCTCATTCATTCCCCATAGAAATTCTCTCTACCTTGTAAATTCCATAAAGATGGAAGTTAGTGTGGCCATCTTTGGTTTGTGGCCCCAATTCCACTTCTCTCTTGCCTCCCCTCGTAATTCTAGGCTATGAATTATGAGTTTATAGCACATTATGATTTTCATGCACAGTTCATTTTTTTTCCTTTTGAAGTATTTTCACCAAACTAGGGAATAATCTTAACCATTATCACTCATATCACATTATGTCCTGGCCCAGTTCATAAGAAAATCTTTTCTTCCTTGTGTTTCTTGAAATCAATCAGTCATCAAGCAGATATTTACTAAACACCAACCTTGTGTTAAAAATAGTGCTACATGTAGGGGATACAAATCAAAAGAAAAACATACAACAGTCCTTAAACTTAAGGTGTGTGCATATATACAGAAATTCTAGAACATTCTTTCTAGAACTTTCCCTATTCACTCAAGGGGCAGTTTTCCATCCTTTCTCATTTCAGAATTGTGCTAAAACGTTCTAAGAATGTTGGTAGTGGTGTATGATTTTGAATTCTAGGGAAAGCAACAAAAGTGCATTTGCCTTAAAGCCAATTATGGAAAAGATGAAAGGAGACTCATGATTATATATCAGTATCATTATTAGGTCCTAGTCTTGGTCTAGTTCTCTGAAATGAAGCTCAAACCCAGGAAATCAGCTCTATTAAATTTTCAAATTGATTTAGAAAGACTGAGCTGAAATATGTGAGTATGAACTTGTGTGTATATATTTCTGTACATGTACACTGGGGGGGGGGGGCAGATATTGTGATAAGGACTGTGTGAGTTTTATATGGTAGGCAAAGGAAGCTGAAGTCTTACACAAATGTGCTAATCTTGGGTAAATAATGACTTTTAAATATACCAATCACATAGATGAAATAAAAATAATCATATTTCTGCAACTGCATTCATGTTTTCTCAAATGATTTTTGTTGTTTTCATTCACTTGTCCTTCCTCGTATCTTTAGCTCTGTGGTTTTCAAACTTTATACCCCTCTTCCTGCAAAAAAAATGAAGAAAAATGCCATACCTTCTCATGTGATTCATAAAACAATCTAAATAATTATCTTCTATAGTATTCATTTTTTTCAAATTTGAAATTCAGTCTTAGACGTATTGGCTACCCTGAACAAGTCATTGAATTTCTCTTGATCTCAGTTTCATCATTCCTAAAAAGTGCGTAATAGCAGCACCTACCTCCCACAGTTATTGTGAAGTTAAATGAAATTACATTTTTAAATTATTTTGGAAACCAAGTTAAAGTATTTGATATTTTAAAAATCATATTATTAGACTGTGATTACCCACTAGAGTAACAACTTTAAAAAGTAACAAGTATATTGGTATTTTTAACTTTGACAACAATACGGTTCTGTGTGATGTTTATAGATTTCATGTTAAAATGAAGGAAATTCATGGGAAAAAAAAAACAGTCCATGTGTATCCTGAACCTATAAACATCAGTATTAATGGAGACAGTTCTTGTCCATGTTAAGATTAAAGAGATGTTTTCTCAAATTTGGTCTTACTTTTCTAGGCTTCTCATAGCCCACAGGGTGATGGACATGAGTCTCCATGTGGCCTTTTAGGTGGTCAAATGCAGCCTTTTGGCTGAGTCCAAGTTTTATGGAACAGATCTTTTTATGAAGGGCCTTTGTTCTATGGAGTTTGGATTCAATCAAAGGGCCACACTTACGGAACTAGAGGGCCACATGTGACCTTAAGGCCACAGGTTCACCATCACTGAACCAGAATATCTGAATAGCTTCTTTTCCCTTCCTCCCCATCTCAGGCCTCCTTTAACCCATTGGGCCCTGCAAAATCTGGGGGAATAAGTGCTTTGGGAAGACCTTCTCCCATACTCTTTCTTCCTCTTTATCAACATTCTTCCTGGACACCAAGCCCTTCCATCATCATCCCTGCTGTAGGTAATTTATGATCCTCATTGCACCTCAGTTCTTCCACCTTGTTCCCAGAGGTGGTGACTTGAACTTTTCTAGACCACTCCCACTGCTCAAAAATAGAAAAACTACTCACACCATTTTGTGGAGAAGAAAGTCACAAATTACAATGCCTTCAGGAAGAAAAAAGGATGACTCTAAATTTTGCCATCTTTTCTGTGTTTATGACCTAAGTCACAACATGCCTTATTATTTGTCTTTCCACTGATTTATTAAAGCATGTAGGTGGCATTAGTCAATAGAACTCTGGACCTGGAGTCAGTAACATCTGAGTCAAAATTAGACTGCATCTAAAGAAATACAAATTAGTTGATCTTTTTTTTACTGACATTTATGTTTTGTTTAGCTATACAAAATGCTTTTCAAAGAGTAAATATTACAAAAATATTTATTGAATCAATGAATTAATCAAAACCATTAGAAGAGAGGTTTAAAATTTGTAGAATTCCAAGACTGTGCATTATATTACATAAGAAAGTCCATGAGTGGAAAGTTAAATTTTAATGTAGATCCACACCTTAATAGACAGATACTCAAGTGTTACCCAAGATAAACAGAATTCAAATTAAGTCTCTTTGATTCCAAGTCCAGCATTTTATTCCCTAACCTGGAGTGATAATATGAAATTAAAGTCTGTAGAAGAAAGAAAAGAGAATGAAGAAAACCAATGGTGTTTTATAATCTGTTCTTTATACTGTTTCAACTTGGAACAAAATAAACTGACATGACAAGACTTTCTTCAGATTTGAGTACTGATACTGTTTCAACACCATACAGTGTCAGTTACAAAATATTGAATTGTTTTTTTTTAATACTTGAATATTTATTTAATCAACTGATTCCATCATTCACACTGGATTTTTCTTTTATTCTCAACACATTAACAAATCAGACATCAAAAAAATTCTCAAACTCATAAATTTACTTCTTTTTGTTTCACAGGATATGGTGAAAATCAAGCCATTTCTTCTCATGAACCAAGTGCTGCTTTAGTTCAAACTATTAACATAGAACTATGAAACTAGAAACCACTAAAATAGAAGTCTGAATGCCACAAATGTCTTGATTAATCTTAATAAAGCCATAAAATCTTGAGAAAGGTGATTGTAACCACATGGATCATAAAAATCTTCTCATACATTATAGGGTTCGAAGAAACAGATGTAATATAATTAGTTCTAAAATTATAAAAAGCCATTCAAATACCTCCAATTACTTTAAGTACAGCCAGCTGTCAAATATCCATGTACTAGGACTCAGAAACAACTTGGATAACTGAAATTCAAAGATGATCCCAAAATGTCATTTCAGGCAGTGTCTAAAATAAAGCAACATTCTATATTCTAAGTGGACACCCTAAAACAGTGCTGTTGAATGGACTGAAAACAAGTGATGAAAACTGCAGTTTCACCTCCTTTCCCTACCCTGCCCACTGTGAGTTGGAGGTGCAAAGAAACAGCCAAAAAATTGAGCAGGAGAATCTGGATAATATGAAACTACACAAGTGGCCCCTTTCTCTTTCTGCCTCATCTATCGGCCTTTGGAGTGGTTATGTCCATTGTTTTAGTCATATCTTCATTGCTGTTTTTTTTTCTTCATGATCAGTATCTTCTTTTGAAGCACTAATTTCTTTTTCTTCAGTCTCAACATCAGAAGATGCATTTGACTGTTTTGTAGATGCCTGTTGACTGGAAAACTTCACTTTGGGGTTATTGTCTATTTCCCATAATCCTTCATTAAAGCCTTTTATTAGGTTTGCCATGTTTATCTTTATTTTCTAAGTAAGGAAATATATCCTTTGGTCCCAAAAAAGCAGTCTCATGAGTTCCAGAAAAGAAAATGGGAAGTTTATTTGTAGGTGGCTTTAAAGCTCCATCAGGAACTGCATCTACTCTGGCTGGCCAGTGGGGGTAACCTTTCATCTTGGCGAAGATCAAGTCTCCCGGTTTGAAATCGCGAGTCATCTTGGGGCCGCGGGGCTGGGGGTCCCGACCCCAGTGAGGAGCTGCTGTGACTAGGCGCAGCAAGGGGGCGGAGGGAGCGTCAGGGTGGGCTTCGAGGACAGCCCGCAGTCTCCGGATGCGCCTGCCCGGGCCTCCTGCCGCCGCTGCGGTTACCGCCTCCTTGGCGCTGGCGCCCACGTGAGGGGGAAGCTGTGCCACCAGATGCCACAGCCCACGCCTCCTCCCTCAGCCCTCGAGACGCAACTGCCCCAAAATATTGAATTGTAAGATGGGTAAATATGCTTTTAAATAGGCACAAGAGTAAAACAAAATGGAGAGTGAGGTAAAAGGATTCCAGTACCCCAAATTGATGTTCCTAGACTTTTATGGTCTCTTATGTCTAATAAACTTGAAGTCTGGAAGTATTAAACTTATCATAAACCACTGAACTAAATAAGACAAAATAGTGACCATTTTAGGAGATATAGTGGACAAGAAGGTAACCAGGATTTTCCTGAGAGGCAAGTAATTTATGCAATTATATTTCCCAGTAATTCTGTTTACATACTTTTAAATTCAGATAGCTCTTTTAAAACCTAAAAGTTATTATTCATTATTTTCACAGTGAATTTACTCCCTCTTGCAGCAACCCTGTAATATTCTTACAATTAAAGTAAATAGATTGTTTCAGCTGAAATTGTGATTTTAGCCTGTGCTAAAAAACAAGCTATTCCATTAGATGTCACATGAGATCAGAAGAAAGTAATGCTTACCACTCTAATCAGTTTTCTTCCCTGCAGAGCTCACTGCCCTACTGGCTTCCTAATTGAACATCAATTTCTGTAGAATTCTTTATTTATATGTCAAGCTTCTTTTTGCCATTTTCAGGGAACTATTGACTACAAACAGCAGCAAGGTGTATTATATTCTTAACTCTCTGTGACTTGAGAGCTTTGGACAAGCATAAATTTTCCAGGAACGACTCAAACATATGAATTAAGATCAGTATTTTCACTATTTAGTACTTTACAAACAAAAACAAAAACAAAACTGCTTGATATAACATTGTACATCTGTAAGTAGTTATTTGTCCCAGATATTTTTTTAATAATGTGATTTCCTGTCACAAGCAACTCTGGATCCAGAATAATTTTCATAATATGCCACTAACTAAAAACGTTCAATTAATTTACATACAGTATTGTCAAAAATAACTTGGTCAAATTAGTGTTTCCATAGCATTAAAATAAAGTAAAAAAAGTCATGTTAAAGATTTAAGGTGATGTCGCATATAAAAGCATTAAAATTATGTAATACAACATTAGGAATATCAGCAGTTATTTGTGTGAATAATTAATACCACATTGATGTTAGAAGCTATAAATCTACTATATTTTAAAATATATGCCTCTGAAAGAAGTGAGGGAAACCAATCATTTCCTTGATGTGGGAAAAAAGACAGACTTTAATTATTATTTTCACATATTTAAGACATTTTATAAAATCTTTAAATTATTTTTAAAAATTGATAGGACAGAGTCAAGATATCTGAGAAAAGGTTAGAACTCTCCTGAATTTTCCACCCAAACCATGCAAATGCTTTTAAATAATGACTTTAAACAAATTCTAGAGCAGAAGAACCACAAAAAAATGGAGTAAAACAGTTTTCCAGCCCAAGAACTTATTGGGTCTGCAGGAAAGGTCTGTTGCAACAAGGTGAGAGAGGAGCACAGTCTAGTGCAGGCCATGGCAGTGCACACCAGGTCCCATCAAACTAGGAAGAGTTATGGCAAGCTGTGCCAGCAAAGACTAGGCCTGAGCAAACCAGGGTGAGGCCTTGGGAGCCACTGACTCAGCAGCACCTTCAGATGCTTCCAGAACTCTCAGTCTACAGTTCTTCATTCCTGAAGAACACAGGATAAAATATTTCTTTTCCCTCTCTGTAGAAAGCTGGGGTACTAATTATGAGGAATGTTGAATACCCTTATATTCATTCACAGCATCTATTGATTTTGATCAACTATTTTTCTTTTTATTGGGTTTGATTCGGGTGGAGGGTGTATGGCAAGAAATGAATAGATAACACTGCAATTTATATAAAGCAGCTAAAGAATGAAAAATGCACAAATGTTGTTTTTGTTTTTGTTTTGTTTTGTTTTGTTTTTAAAGCAATTGGGGTTAAGTAACTTGCTCAAGGTTACACCGCTAGTCATTATTTATGTGTGGGTGCTCATTTTCTGAGGCCGGTTTCGATCCCGGGTCATATCAACTCCAAGGCCAGCGCTCTTACTCACTGCACCACCTAGCCTCCCCTGAATGTTTTAATTATGTCATTCCCTATTCTTAATCATTCGTTGATTCCCAAATGCTTATCTAATAAAGCAAAACTCTTTAGATTGACATTACAATTTCTTTTCAATTTAATGCCTCTGTTTTTCTAACTTTCTTTCCAACTACTCCTACATGTAAACCTGACTGCAAAACAATGACCATTTATTTACCATATTTGCCCCCACTCCATTACCTATCACAGTGCCTTGAACATTCATTGAGTACTCAATAAATATTTATTGAATGAATTCATTTAAAGATTATTGAATATCAGGTGAAAAATGCTAGGATTCTGAAATTTTTCCTAACTTGAGGCTTCACTACTTTAGAACCAAAACTTTTTAACACTAAAGTTGGCCCATTCAACTAGAAATTCAAATAACTAGTTGAATATTGAATAAATAGTGAAGTAACTAGATTATTTTCTTTTCAACCAATTGTTTTGATATTATCAGGACCTAGACTAATATTTGATAAGAAAAACAAATTTAAATACTTATCAAAGTCACCCACTCTGTGATATTTGTGTTTGTAAAGTGACTTCACTGATGGCAATCCTAGTAATATAGTAGTAGGAGTAGGAGTAGCAGCAGCAGCAGCAGTAGGAGTAGTAGGAGTAGTAGCAATGGTAGAGATGGTGATGGTAGTGGTGGTGGCCATGATAATGTTCTACACTGGTTTAGTTAGGGTACTATTACCCTAATCTCATAGACAGGGAACTTGAGGGAAGTGTTAAATTATATTTATAAGATCACTCAGGATAAGAAATGGTGGATCCAAGATTTCAAATCAAGTCATCTGACAGTACATTTAGTATTCTTAGGATAACTCACTAATAAAGTCTATACAGCAACGTTTCTTTTGACGATTTACTTCTATATTACTTTTGTTTGTGTCCTCATGTTTTACTTACTTTCCAAGCAGAGATCTAACTGACATTCATGTTACATTTTGATATCTACAAAGTTCTTTATATGCACTGTCTCCTTTGACTCTCACAACAACTCTGTGTGATAGTCTGTTATAGATATATAATTGTCCCCATTTTGCAGAACATAAAGATAATGCTCAGTGAAACTATTTGATCTGAATAGGATCATACAGCCAGGATTCAAGGCATGTCAAATCTAGTATTTGAATGCAGGTCAACTATTCCATCTCCACAGGACTTTCTTCTACCACAAGCAAAACAAAGGAGATCAGGAGAAGCCTTTGCAAAGGTTTTACTTGGCTGCCTAGAATCTAAAGGTATCCCACTGAACACAGACTGTTTTTCACTAGCATTTACTTAGAAACAATTGCTGATAGTAGTGAGCTTGGTAATCATTTCCTCCTTTCCCAGTGACCTTCTTTCAACTTAGCTTTTACTGAAATAGAAGTACTGTAATAGTAATGAATAACTTAACTCCCCTATAGCTACAGCTTAATTTCCAGGTCAGTAGACACAAGCAACAAAATAACTGCTAGGTGAGTATACATAATTGCATCCTGGTATGTTCATTCCAGATTAAATGGCAACAATTAGAAAGGCTTAATTCAGGAAATGTGTTCAAGCCCTTCATGTCATCCTATTGAAAGAGAAAAAACCAGGATTGAGATTTTCAAGACTTGAGTAACACGATAGTTTTACAATATTTAATCTATTTTGGAGAAAGTATGATTGGCCACCAGTTCTTTTGCCAACTGTCAGCAAAAATGACCTTGAGAAGAAGGAAAGTGGAGCAGGGTGAAATTCTAATTTATGTATTTTTAATTTAGTTCTTTTAATGACATTTAAATAAAGCTCAATTCTAAACAGAAGAATTTTCTAATATATGAGTCCCTGGTCTATCAATTGCTCTTCCTCTTTCTTATGTTCTCAATCTCTCTCTCTCCACTGGTGGCATTCCCTTCTTATCCCCCAAACATATTTTCATGAACTTCTTAATCCTTTGGTGTATTATCTGATTTTTCCCCTACCTTTATTTCACATGATTGAATATCTGGATATCAGTTAGATAGTCTGGTTTCAATTCTTAGCTCTGACAATTACTATCTATGTAGACTTGGACAAGTCACTTAATCTTTCTTGGCTTCTACTTCCTCACTTAAAATGAAAGAATTGGAATATGTGACCACTAATATCCCTTGCAGTTAGGTGAATTAGCAAATGTTTAATAACTGGATCTCCATGGAAATTTTCATTTTTAAATTTAATATATAGTCTTAACATTTTCTATCACTTTCCTCAGTCTAAACAACAACAATAACAACAACAACAACAAAAACCATCCAACAAATTAAGCTACAAATTTTTGTGTTTATTGATTTGTAAGGTTAAAATGTTTACACTGAAAATACAATAATTGCCTCTTGTGAGCTGCTTCCAGTATGACATGAGCTGAATCTTTGTGGCTCTAAATCAATCCCTTTATGTCCAAGGGTCGTGGGTCAGCTCAATAATATTCAGGAATAAGAGGTGTGATAGGGCTACATATCAAGGTCATTCAGTTAAGGTCTTTCTGAAATAGTGCATTTTGTAAGTTGCAATATGACGTTACTGGCTGAGAGAAAGGAAACCAAAGTTATGTGTGAAAAAACAACTAAAAACAGATTCATATAGTATGGATAAGATGTGAGTGGGCTAGAAGAAAGTCTTAAGCCAACTATTTGGTCATTTAGTCCTTCACACATTATTTTAATATAATGTAATGATACCGTCCACTCCTTCAAGAGGAAAAATATTTTCTAGTGGGTCTTGACATAACAACTAGCAAGGACAGTTATTTGAAAAAAAAAATCAAATAATAACATACTTCATAAGTTGTCATTCATTCTCTGCTTGCAGACTTCCAGTGAAGATACCCCTTTTTACTTTTGAATAACTGCAAACCAACATTATAGCATCCACTTAATGTTCCTAATTCTATTCTTTGAGGTTAAACAGAAAAAGCTTCGTTCCTCCTACATAAAATAACCTTTAAAATTCTAAAGCATAGCAATCATATTCTCACTGAGTATTCACTCCTCCATGTTAAAAAACAAATCCCAGTTACTTCAACAAGTTGTCATGTAATAGACTCAAAACTATACTGATTGCTCTCTGCATTTTCAATAGCCTATTAATGTTCTTAAACCTTGGTTTTCAGAACTAAGCCCAATTCTTAATATGTGCTCTAAACAGAACTAAGTACAGAAATATTATCACATCGGTATTCCTGAAAGCTTTGACTCTATTAATGAAGCCCAAGATTATATTGCATATCATACTACTGAATCATATTTAACTTTAATACACTAAATACCCTGATTATTATTTTGCCAGACAAATTGCCTATTCTCTAGTTAAGAAGTTAATTTTTTGGAACCCAGAAGAAAACTACATTTATTTCTATCCAATGTGGTTTTATTAGATTTAGGTTAATGCTGTAGAATTTTAAGAATCTTCCAGTGCCAAATGTACTATCCTTCCCACCCTTCCTCCATTTTCTTATTTCTTCATCTTTTTGATGTTTCTTTACCTTTCTCTCAGCAATTTTCAGTTTCATGCAATCTGAACATTTGCTGAGCATGCCATCTGTGCATTTATCTAGGTCATTTATGAAAAAATTCAATAACATAAGACTTTTAATAGATCTTTTATAAACACACATGAAATTATAAATGACTACACTTTGAATGGGTTCATTCAACCAGTTCCAATAACATTATCATACAGTCTATATTTTTCCATTGTTTACACAAAAATTGTCATTGACAATCAAATACTTTGCTAAAATCTTGGTACACTATTATCTACCATATTCCTCAGTCTACTAGTTTAGCAGGCTTTTCAGAAGATGAAATAAATTTAGCCTGGTGTGATACATTTTTGATGAAACCATGTTTAGTCTTTTTTTTTTAAAGCAATTGGGGTTAAGTAACTTGCTCAAGGTTGGCTAGTCATTATTTATTCGTGGGTGCTCATTTTCTGAGGCCGGATCTAACCTCGGGTCATCCAAACTCCAGGCCGGCACTCTTACTCACTGCTCCACCTAGTCGCCCCTTTAGGGCAATTGGGGTTAAGTAACTTGCCCAAGGTTACACGGCTAGGTTTTTTTTGTTTGTGTGGATTAAGTGTCAGAGGCCAGCTCCGAACTCAGGTCCTTCTGATTCCGGGGCCGGCTCTCTATTCACTGCGCCACCTAGCCGCCCCCATGTTTAGTCTTAAAGTAAGAATAAAGGTTTAGATCTGTTACATTTTAGGCATATGAATTATTGTGCTTCTATATGTTTAACAGTAATTCAAAGAACTATATATACATACTTTAGCCATTTCATTCCCAAGAGATTGAGAAGGCTATTTGTCTTTAGGCAGAAAAATGAAGGAACTTGCTTTTGCTTAACTGTATTCAATAATCCATTATATATTCATATTTTACTTTCATAAAAGAGTCCCACTCACCTTGTTCCACCTCACTGGAACCATATGAAAGTATCAATTTATTATATGAAAAGCTATATAGATTATTAACATAACAAATTTAAATGAATTATCTCTCCCCCTTCCCCAATATTCTAATGCCTCCATTCCTTTGATTATGTTTTCCCTAAAAATATCAGAACTTTTATTGATCCTGAGAGATTTTTGTTATCTGAAATAAATATGAAGTTTTAAAAAATGTCTTCTATATAGGTACACAGATTAATGAATGAAGTTCTCAGGGTCATCATCTCACTAAAGGGAGGAAGAAACAAAATATATTTTTCCCATTTCTCTTGCCAAAGAGATTCATTTTGAGTGTCTTGATTGTAACTTCTTTTATCACTAGATTTTCCTGACATTGAAATATCTGGTTCTCAACTATCTTGCTATCATATACAAGTTCCAAAATGAATGTCTGATGGATTCCTTACCCAATCCCAATATACTTCTAGTGTATCTCCATTTGATTTCATTTAATGGCGGGAAGCAGTTTCCTCTTTCTATATCGATTGAAAAATTTTTGCTCTCAATTTAATCACTTTGATTGCTGGATTGATTCAATAGAAGATAAAAGTATTAGAGATCAAGCATGTAGATAAATAAAGATAAACATAAAGATAAAACACAAATCTACTTGTGTAGAACAAATGTCAATCACAGATATGCACATGGACGTACACACACAAACACTTAATTATTGTCCCTCTTTGACGTCACACTGTGGTTAACTCAGCTCACGTGTTTATATTTGAATACTTTTTTTTTTTTGCTGATTTCTGATAATTAGTCATATTTTTAGGGAATAATACAGGATAGTAAAATTAGTTAGTCTATGATGCTAATATTGACCAATGGGATTGCAACCTAACTCCCTTACAATAGAGAAAGCCTGGTTTCTATAATAATTACCATATGTAGGGCTTTGAGCTGAAAATTCAATCTTTCTGAATCTCAGTTTCCTCATCTGTATGTGCTGTGGAAGGTGACTCTTCCCAATAAGCATCTAGTTTACATATTTCTCAGTGACCAATCATGTTGGAAATAGCTTTGCTCATTCAAAATCAGTCAAAATATTCCCAATCTGTCTTTTCGGCAGACCTAGGCAGTTATTTGACTGAGCAAACTATTGTATTTTCCTGTAATTTTTTCCCAATTCTTTATTTCGTTATTTTAAACAAGGTGAGTTTTATTTATTTTTTCAGATATTTTCTTTTTTCTTAATTTATTTTTTCTAAGTTTACATCTTTCATTTCCACAAAATTTTGAGTTACAAATTTTCTCCCCATTTTTCCCTACACACCTGCCCAAAAAAGTGATCCCACTGAATATCTCCTCCCCCAATCTTCTCTCTCCCATATCTTTCCACATCCCCCCTCTGACTTTCCAGTAGGGCACAGTGGATCTCTATGCCCCAGTGCCTATATATCTTATTTCCCAGGTACATGTAAAATAATAATAACAATAAAAATAAAAATGATACACACACATTATATATATATATATATATATATATATATATATATATATATATATATACATTTGATTTTAAAACTTGACTTCCAGATTCTTTCCCTTCCTCCCTCATCTTCCCTTCTTCCCTCACTGGGAAGATAAGCAGTTCAATATTGGTTGTACATGTATAGCTATGTAAAACATTTCCATAGTGGATATATTGTGAAAGACTGACTATATTTCCCTCCATCATATCCCAACCCCCACTTGTTCCATTCTCTACTTTGATCCTATCCCTTTTCATAAGTGTTTGCTTCCAACTCCCACCCCACCCCCGTCCACCCTCCCTTCCATTGTATCCCCTCTTGTCCCCTTCCCCTCTACTCTCCTGTATGGTGAGATACCATATTTAGTGTATATTTCATTCCCTCCCTAAGCCAAATTCAATTACAATAAACTTGACTCATTCCCTTTTTCCTTCCTGTTCTTCCCTTCCATAGTAACAGTTTCCCCTAGTCTCTTCTATGTGAGATAATTACCCCATTCTGTCTCTCCTCATCTCCTCTCATTATACTTCTCTCTCACCTCTTATTTTCACCTTTTAAGTATCATCCCTTCCTATTAAATTGGTCCTGTGCCCTCTGTCTATGTATATCTGTACACATATATACACACACTCACATTTGTATTCATATGCCCATATACCCTCCTATATAGACATATATATGTATGTGTGTGTATATATACAAATGTATATATACATATATATATATATATATATATATACGTATATATACACAAGTATGTATGTATGTATATATACACACATTTCTATTTCTTTCAGCTATTTTCAAACTGAGAAAAGTTTCATAATTTACAATTATCATTTTTCCATGTAGGAATATAAGTAGGTGAACTTTGATAAGTTCCTTATGATTTCTTTTCTCTGTTTACCTTCTCATGGTTCTCTTGCTTCTTGTATCTGAATGTCAAATTTTCTACTCAACTCTGTTTTTTTCATTAAGAATACATGAAAGTCCTCTATTCCATTGAATGACCATATTTTCCCCTGAAACATGATACGCAGTTTTGCTGGTAGGTGATTCTTGGTTTTAATCCCAGCTCCTTTGACCTCCAGAATATCATATTCCAAGCCCTTTAATCCCTCTGTGTAGAAGCTGCCAAATCCTGTGTCATCCTGATTGTGTTTCCAAAATATTTAAATTGGTTCTTCCTAGGTACTTGTAATATTTTGTTCTTGGTCTGAGAATTCCAGAAATTGGCAAGAATATTCCTAGGAGGTCTTTTTGTTTGTTTGTTTGTTTGTTTTTGGGGGGGGATATTTTTCAGGAGATGATTGGTGGATTCTTTCAATTGTCTATTTTGCCTGCTGGTTCTAAAACATCAGGGCAATTTTCCTTGAGAATTTCTTGAAGGATGATTTCTAAGTTATTTTTTTGATCATGGCTTTCAGGTAGTCCAATATTTTTTAATTATCTCTCCTGGATCTATTTTCCAGGTCAGTGGTTTTTCTAATGAGATATATCACATTGCCTCCTATTTTTTTTCATTTGTTTGGATCTGTTTGATAGCATCTTGAATTCTCAGAAAGTCACTGGCTTCCATTTGCTTCAATCTAATTGTGAAGGAACGATTCTCCTCAGTGAGCTTTTGAGATTCTTTTTCTATCTGGCAAATTCAGTTGTTTTAGGCATTCTTCTCCTCATTACCTTTTTGAGCCTCTTTTGCCATCTGAGTTAGTCTATATTTTAAGGTGTTCATTTCTTCAGTCAGGTGGTTGACTCTTATTAGATAATTTTCTTGCATCATTCTCATTTGTCTTCCCAATTTTTCCTCTACTTCTCTTATTTGGTTTTCAAAACACTTTTTAAACTCCTCTGTGGACTATAACCAGCTCATATATTTCTTGGAAGCTTTTAGTTCAGGATTTCTGACTTCATTGTCTTCCTGCTGTTCTATGCTTTGATCCTTTTTGTCCCCAGAATAGGAGTCTAATGTATGGTTGCCCTGTTTGTTTTGCTTCCTTTGCTTGCTCATGTTGCCATTCAATTACTTGGTTTTTGAGCCTTTTGCCACAGTAGAACTCTGCTACCAGAAAGGGGAGCTTTATCCCAAATGCTGGGGTTTTCACAACTGCTGCAGGTATTGTATGCCCTCTCTGAAGCCTCACAAAATCTGGTGGACTATTTATGCACCCCAGGACCTCCACTCTAGACAGCAATCCAGATTCAAGCTGGTTAAAACAAAAAATTTTTACCCCTCAGACTGGTACTTTGGTCCACCTACACTCTTCAGAAGAGGAGCTCTGAAATAGCCATGTAGTATTGGCTGCATTGTTATGCTGCCTCAGTGGCTTCTCACCCCAGGGGCAAAGGCTTGATCACATTCCCAAACTTCCTGTTCCTACAAAGTCTACACTGACCTTTCACTTTGTCTTTGGAATCTATGAGTTGCTAATTCTGGAAACTGTGACAGCTACTGGTAATCTGAAGTCTCCAGCCAGGGGCTGGTCAGGCTTCCCTGAGGCTAAACCTCTGGCTCCCACAGAGCTGGGTCAACTCCCAGAGTGCTGAACTGGCCACTTCCTGCTGGGCCTGCCAGGCTGTCTTCAGCAGGAGGTTAGCTTCTCTCTGTCATTTTGTGGGTTCTGTAGCTCCAAAGTTTGTCTTGAGTCACTTTTTACATAAATTGGAGGAGGCAGAAGCTGGATCACCAGCTGTTTCTAATCAGCCCTCTTGACTCTGCCCCCAGCAAACTATTTTCTAAAATTGTTCTTGGTTACCACCTGTCTCGTGCTTGTGACTACAAGATAATTAGCAAAGAAAAATTAAATTAAATTAGTCAAGCAACTATAAGATTGAAATATAGTTAAAACAATTAGACTGAACCTGTGATTTCATTGGTAGATGAGTTCCCCAATGAGTAGAAGAAATGGAATATATTAAATTTATTTTAGGTTGAGGTCAACTTTTATTTCTTTACCTACTCCATACCAAGATGTTCTTAGGAATATATGTATAAAAAAACAGAAAACACTGAGGCCCTTAGCATACTTCATCTACCCTTAAAGAACACATGACTTTGGAGGCTACAGGAAAAATAGCCATCTTTCCATGAAGATTCCTTAAAACTCAAGGGAATACTGGTACCGGCAAGGTCCACTTCTCTTTTCTCACAGTGTCATTGCTTTACTTAACTGCAAGATAATGTTACTTCTCCAAGTAACATGATATTCAGGTAATCTCCCTCTAGGAGGCTAATACTGAAAGCTACAACTCAGGAACTTTATAATTTAGACTATAGGGCGGAGCCAAGATGGTGGAGTAGAAACTGCTCGTCCAAGGCACTGTGCCCCCAGATTACCCCCAAACTATGTAAAAGGGGACTCTGAACAACTTATGGAGCCCCAGCACCCACAGAACGACACAGAGAAGCTAACCTCCCTCTGAGGACAGCCCAGCAGCCCTGCAGGAAGGACCAGCGCAGAGGTCTGGGACCTGGCAGCAGAGTGCAGATGCGGAGCCGACCCCAGGTCCGCGTGAGCTGAGGTTTTAGCCCCAGGGCAGCAGGGCCAGCAGCCAGCTGGAGGAACCCCAGAACACCAGCAGCTGTGGCGATTCCAGAATTATCAACATAGACATGCCTAGGACAAAGTAAGAGGTTAGTGTCCTATGGACTTAGAGACCTGTATGTAGGGAATGCGTCGGCTCCCTCCCCTGGGGGCTAGAAGCCACTGAGGAGACACGCCATTTTGTAGTTTTCAGAGGCAGCTCCAGCTCCCAGCCTACAAATTTGTATGGAGATCCAGCGATCAGTCTTGGGGGGTAATCGCTCTTGCTTTAACCTCCCTGGATCTGGATTGTGATCTAGGGTGGAAGTTGGGGGTGGGTTTACAGCTTGCCAGAAACAGAAGTTGCCCCCCACACGTTCGGGACGAAAATTCCTCTAGCTGGCCTTAAAGCCATAGTGTGGCAACAAGCCCAAAAGTCAAGTAATTAAGTGGCAACATGCCAAGGCAAAGGCAACAGAAAAATGCAACCCTAGACTCCTATTTTGGGGCCATAGAGCGGGAAAAGGACTGTGAGGTCAGAAGTCCTGCTCCAAAAGGCCCAGGGGAAAACATGAGTGGGTTGCAGGCCATAGAGGACCTTAAGAAGCACTTTAAAAATCAAATAAGAGAAGTGGAGGAAAAACTGGAAAGAGAAATGAGAAGGATGAAGGAAAACTATGAAATGAGGGTCAACAGACTGACTGAGGAAAACAACACCTTAAAAAATAGACTAACTCAGATGGCAAAGGAGGCCCAAAAGGGCAATGAGGAGGAGAATGCCTTAAAAAGTCGAATTTGCCAGATGGTAAAAGAATCTCAAAAGTTCACTGAGGAGATTCATTCCTTCAGAGTTAGACTGGAGCAAATGGAAGCTAATGACTTTATGAGAAATCAAGATGCTGTTAAGCAGATCCAAACAAATGAAAGATTAGAAGGCAATGTGAAATATCTCATGGGAAAAACCACTGACCTGGAAAATAGATCCAGGAGAGACAATTTAAAAATTATTGGACTACCTGAAAGCCATGATCAAAGAAAGAACCTAGAAATCACCCTTCAAGAAATTCTCAAGGAAAATTGCCCTGATGTTTTAGATCCAGAGGGCAAAATAGAGGTTGAAAGAATCCACCGATCACCTCCTGAAAAAGATCCCAAAAAGAAAACTCCCAGGAATATTATAGCCAGGTTCCAGAATCCCCAGATCAAGGAGAAAATACTACAAGCAGCCAGGAAGAAACAATTTCAATATTGTGGAAACACAATCAGAATAGCCCAGGACATGGCAGCTTCTACACTGAGGGATCGAAGGGCATGGAATATGATATTCCAGAGGGCAAAAGAACTGGGAATGAACCCAAGGGTCACCTACCCAGCAAAACTGAGTATTTTGTTTCAGGGGAAAATATGGTCATTCAGTGGAATAGAGGACTTTCAAGCATTCTTGAGGAAAAAACCAGAATTGAATAGAAAATTTGACATCCAGACACAAGAAGGAAGAGATGCCTGAGAAGGTAATCAGGGAAAAGAAATCAAAAGGAACTTATCAAAGTCGAACTATTTACATTCCTATATGGAAAAGCAATATCTGTGACTGATGATATCTTTCTCACTATGAAAATAATGGAAGAAGGGGGTGTGGTCATATGAATATATATGTGAATGTGTGTGTTTATGCTTACAGTTATATACGGATAGAGAGCATAGGTTGAATTTGTTGGGAAGGGAGAATACTCAAGGGATGAAATTATGAGGTGAGATAGGAAAGTGGCAAGAGGAGATGCTGAGAGACAGGGTAGGGTAAACTATCCCATGTAGAAGATGCAAGGGGAAGTGGTTGTAAAGGAGGGGGAGAATAAGGAAGGCTAAAAAAGGCAAAACCACATTCACATTGAATTTGGTTCAGGGAGCAAATGACATACATACTAAATGGGATATCTCAACCTGCAGCAGAATAGGGGGAAGGGGGATGAGAGCAGGGATGATGGATGGGAGGGCATCCTTGGGGTGAGGGGAGGTTGGAAGTACCCACTATAGAAGAGTGACAGGATCATGTAGGGAATGGACCAGGTGTGGGGTGGGATGAGTGGGAGGGAATTATAAGCAGCCTTGTACAATATATCTACTATGATAATGTTTTGCATAGCTAGACATGTACAACATATACTGAATTACTTATCTTCCAAGAGGGAATGGGTGACAAGGGATGAAGGAAATGGATCTGAAATTCGAGGTAGTAACATTAAATGTTTCAAATATATATAATTACTAGTATTAATACTCTTTTGCTTGTAATAAGGAGATAAGATGTGCAGGTATTGGGACACAAAGACTCACCTTCCTCTAATGGAAAAGTCAGTGGGCATATAGAAGAAGGTATGGGAGAGAGCAGATTGGAGGAAGCGATATGTTGTGGGACTACTATTCTGGGAGGTTGGGTAGGGGAATAATGGGGGGAAAATGATTGTAACTCAAAATATGGTGGAAATGGGGGCGGCTAGGTGGCGCAGTGAATAGAGCGCCGGCCCTGGAATCAGAAGGACCTGAGTTCGGAGCCGGCCTCCAACACTTAATCCGCACAAACAAAAACCTAGCCGTGTAACCTTGGGCAAGTTACTTAACCCCAATTGCCCTAAAGGGGCGGCTAGGTGGCGCAGTGAGTAAGAGCGCCGGCCTCGGAGTTTGGATGACCGAGATCAGATCCGGCCTCAGAAAATGAGCACCCACGCATAAATCAAATGACTAGCCGTGTAACCTTGAGCAAGTTACTTAACCCCAATTGCTTTAAAAAAAAAATATGGTGGAAATGAATGATATAAAACAGAAGTTAATAAAGCATTTGTTTAAAAAATAATAATTTAGACTATACCCTTATTGCTATTCCTACGGCTGGGACTGTCTACTCTCAGGAAAACTACTCAAAGGCAACATACAAGCACTTTTCTACCTCTGCCTGAAACTTCTGTAAAGAACTTGGACCTACTATTTCATTTGTGTAGTAATGTTCTAATGAGAAAATTTTCTCAACCCATAATTATTTGAAGCCATTCTGTAACTCTACAGAACTGTTGTGGCTATTGCCAATTAATAGACAGTATGAGGAAATCTCAAATTCAGGAAACTAGTCTCTGACCTATATTCCCAGAAAGATTATCTAAAAGCAGAATACACTGGGAATTTGTAGTGAAACAACCTCAGATTACCAGAGGAAGCATATTCAGCTCCTGAATAACTTTCCTAAAAGTTTACTCTCTCTTGAGTTTGGTGGAGAGTCCACTGTCCTCCAATCTAAAGTCCATAGTGGGATTTTGGAGAAAGGGTTTATGAGAAAGGAGGGAGAAAAATAGAGAGACAGAGAGACAGAGACAGAGAGACAGAGACAGAGAGACAGAGACAGAGAGACAGAGATAAGGGGAAGACAGAGATGGAGACAGAGACAGAGGCAGAAGCAAATCAAGATAGAGATACAGAAAGAGAATAGAAATAGTGATGTAAAGAAAGATTCAGAGACAGATATAGAGAAGGACAAAGGTTACAGAGGCACAGAAAAGAATTTTTACTCATATAGAAGAAAACACAGAAAAGCAACCTGTGTCATTTCCATGTCTAAATGAATGGCAGTTGCCTTTCATTAGCTTGCAAGAAATGTTTTGACTTTATAGTCTCATCAAATTGAACGTAAAACTCAAAATAAACCTGAGACTCATTTGATGATCCTTTCCTTACATGAAAAATGAATGATTTAAACTACATTTTCTTCAAGTTCCATTCCAGCCATGATCCTATGAACCTGATGATTTCAAGGATATTTTAGTAGGACAAGACTCAGCTGCCCTTTTTTATGATGCTTACTGGATATTTTAATCCCCGATTCATTGGACAGGTTTTGGCAAGTTCTGGTGTATATGAGCAAATTAGAAAGATTATATGGGGAAAAACTACATGATAGGAAGTGGAGGCAAGATGGCAGAATAAAGAAAGATCCCACAAAACTCTCCACATACCTTTAAATAGTGACTCTAAACAAATTCTAGAGTGGAAGAACCCACAAAAAAACCGAGTAAAACAAATTTTCAACTCAAGGTAATGTAGTAGGTTGACAGAAAAGGTCAGTTACAACAGGAAAAGAAAGGAGGACTGTCAAGCACTTACCATTACAGTGTAGACCAGGCCCCAGCAAACCAGGAACTGGCCTTGGGGTGATTGAATCAGTGTCACCAGTGGTAGACATCCCAGCCCACAAAGGCCAAAGGCAATTTATAAGGTAAACAAGATCTACTATGTGTGAGTGGGAGTAGAGCATAGTCCAGTGCAGATCTTGCCACCACAGCCCCACTCAGAGGAAGCCAGGGGCAGACCTTGAGAGGGACTGAATTTGTAGTGACAATGGTTGTTTTCTGAACTCTCAGACCACAGACAGTGAGGGAGAACACATGGTGAGAAGGAGATTATGGGGATTTCAATGTTAGCACTGAGGCAGGACTCTGTAACTGCCCATACTATAAACATGCCCAACATGATTGTCATGTTGCAGTCCTGGGTGGCAGTCCAACAGTGAGGAAGAGTACTAGCATGAAAGAACTTGTGACCACATTAGAGGAGGAACCTTATAGTTCCCCGGAAGAAAAGAATGTTAGTGGTCACTCAAAGACCAGAGCAGAGGACAGAAGTGGAATAAACACACATCTCCTTAGATTATACCATATTGGAAGAACTGGAATTTTATAGTTCCCCAGAAATGTCTCAGAAAACAGCTGCATAAAACCCCGGAAGCTTGGGATAGTGTGTCCTCCACCTTGGAAGCAGAACCCTACTTTAACAAAGAGTTAAAAGTCAAGTAATAGACTGGTCATATGAGCAAACAACAGAAAAAAAATTCTGACCAGAGACAGTTACTATGGTTACAAGCAAGATCAATACACATACTCAGAAGATGACAAAGCCAAAGTTCCTACATCCAAAGCCTCCAAGAAAAAATATGAATTGGTCTCAGGTCAGGGAAAAGCTCAAAAAGGATTTTTAAAATCAAGTAGGAGAGGTAGAAGAAAAATTGGGAAGAGAAATGAGAATGATGTGAGAAAATTGTGAAAAATGAGGACACACAAAAATACCGAAGAAAATAAAACCTTAAAAAATAGACTAGGCCAAATGGTAAAAGAGATACAAAAGCCAATGAGGAGAAGAGTTCCTTAGAAAGGAAAACTGACCAAATGAAAAAAAAAAAAAAAGAGGCACAAAATTCCCTGAAGAAACAAATTTCTTTAAAAATACAATTAGGTAAAATGAAAAAGGAGGTACAAAAAACTCAATGAAGAAAATAATTATTTAAAAATTAATATGAAACAAGTGGAAGCTAATGCTTTCATGAGAAATCAAGAAAGAAAGAAAACAAAAGAATAAAAAAATAAGACAATGGGAAATATCTTATTGGAAAAACAACTGACCTGGAAAATAGATCCAAGAGAGATAATTTAAATATCATTGAACTACCTAAAACCCATGAGCAAAAAAATAACATAGACACCATTTTTCAAGAAATTATCAAGGAAAACTGTTCTAATGTTCTAAAACCAGAAGGCAAAATAGAAATTTAAATAATCCATTGATAACCTCCTGAAAGATATCCCTAAATGAAAACTCCCAAGAATGTTCTAGCCAAATTCCAAAGTTCCCAGGTCAAGGAAAAAAATATTGCAAGTAGCCAGAAAGAAACAATTTATGTGTCATGTTGCCACAGTCAGGATAGCACAAGATTTAGCCACTCCTACATTAAAGAATCAGAGGTCCAGGAATATGATATTCCAGAAGACAAAAGAGCTAGGATTGTTACCAAAAATCCCCTGCCCAGCAAAACTTAGTATATTCTTTCAGGGAAAAATGGATATTAAATGAAATAGAGGACTTTCAAGTATTCCTAATAGAAAGGCCAGAGGTAAATAGAAAATTTGACTTTCAAATACAGGACTCAAGAGAAATTTTAAAAGGTAAATAGGAAAGGGAAATCATAAGGGACTTAAGATCAAATTGCTTACATTGCTACATGAAAAGATAACACTTATAAGTTTCTCATTATTAGGGTAGATAGGGCACAGGTGTAAGTTGATATGACAGGAAGATATCTTAAAAATAAAATTAAAGGATGAGAGATGAATGTTGGGAGAAAGTAATAGAGGGGTTGAATGGGGTAAATTGTCTCACATAAAAGAGGCAAGAAAAAAATGTTAAAGCAGAGGGGAAGAGAGGGGAAATGAGAGAGAACGAATGAAACTTATTCTCATTAATATTGGCTCAAAGAGGAAGAACAAGCAAACTCATTTGTGCATAAAAAAATCTATCTTCCCCTACAGTAATGTGGGAGGGGAAGGGGAAAAGAGATGAAGGGTGAGGTGATAGAAGGAAGGGGGGATACTTTGGGCAGGTGGGCACTCAGAAAAAAACACATTTGAGGAGGGAATGGGTGAAAGGAAAGATAAAATAGAATAAACAGGTGAGAAATAGCATGGGGGGATATAATTAGCAATATAACTGTGAAAAATGTTGAAGCAAGTTTCTCTGATAAATTCCTTATTTCATTTTTTTAAAAGGGGAAGGCAAGGGAATTGGGGTTAAGTGACTTGCCCAAGGTCACACAACTAGCAAGTGTGTCAAGTGTCTGAGACTATATTTGAACTCAGGTCCTCCTCACTCCAGGGCCTGTGTTCTATTCACTGCACCACCTAGCTTCCCCAAAAGGCCTTATTTTTTAAATCTATGGAGAACTGAGTCAAACTTGGAAAAAAAATTGAGCCTTTCCCTAGTTCATAAATGATACAGATATGAACAGTTTTCAGATGAAGTAAACAAAGCTATCTATAGTCATATAAAAAGTACCCCAACTCACTTCTTGTGTGTCTGTTCTGTGTTTTTGAAGAGGACCATGGCATCAGGGAAATATGACTTGCAGTTGACTTGGATTTGAGTGAGGGAAGGCTTGTGAAGTCATTAGCCTCACTTTCTCCTCCAGAGCCACCTGGATCCAATGACCAGATATTCATCAGGATGACTAGAGATGACCCAGGTTGCAATGAGAGACCCTGGCCCTTTTAGGCTAAGGCCTTTTCACATACTCACTTAGAGTGAGGTAATGCCCCTTCAGTGAATAGGCCTCTGTAAGAAGTGAGTCAAAGGATGGCCCCCTTAATTTGAAAAAAAAAAAAAGACAAAAATCAAGCTGGGAGAGGAAGATCCTCAGAATGTTTCTCTTTGGAACAGCAACCTTGAGGGTCTAACTCACTATTCATTGGATAAATTAAAATTAAAACAGTGATGTGGTACCAACTCATACCAACTCATATCTAATAGAACAGAAAAGAAAAATGGCCAATGGTGGAGGCGATATGGGAAAAATGGGACATTAATGGAGTTGGTGGAGTTGTGAGCTGATTCAAACATTTTGTAGAACAATTTGTAACTATACCTAAAGAGTTTTAAAATCATGCAAACTCTTTGAGCTAGGATGATACTACTTGGTCTGTCTATGAAAAGAGATAAAAACCCAAAAGAAGAAGAACCTATGCATAAAAATATACTTATGATATTTTCCCTCAGGGCAAAGAATTGGAAATTGAGGGAATGACTATAAATTGTGGAATGGTTGAACAAATTGTGGAATGTGATTTTAATAAAATACTATTGTGCTGCAGGAAATAATGAACAGGATGCTCTCAGGAAAGCCTGGTGATACTTGCATGAGCTGATGCAAAGTCAAATGTCCAGGGTACAAATTAATAAAAATATTTTAAGATGATCATCTGTGAATGATGTAATAGCTATTCTCAGCAATACAATGATCGAGACAATTCTGAAGTACTTATGATGAAAAATTCTATCTATCCCCAAAGAAAGAATTGATGGTATCTGAATACACATTGAAGAAATTTTTTCTGGCTTATTTTTCTTGAGATTTTCTTTTGCTCTTTGTTGTCTTTCACAACATGACTATTATGAACATGCTTTGCATGACTTACATATGTAAAACAGTGGGGGAAGGTACAAAATTTAGAACTCAAAGTTTTAAAAAATAATATGTTGAAATTTTTTTGTGTGTAATTGGGGGAAACAAAATATAAATAAAAACAAGAAAAAGAAAAACACTATGACATAACATAAAAGAAGTAGAGGAATAGTATGTGAGTCTACATAGATTAAAAGGCTCAAAAGAATTTGGTAAATTGCGTACATTTAGAAATATCCAAGTGTTATGGTATATAGAGTACTGAAAATGGAGTCAGAAAAATTCCATTAGTTCATGAATTATTCAGTTACTTATTAGTTATATGAGCTTTGACATATTTAAACTTTTAACTTTCTCCCTTGTAAAATGGGGATGAGAATAAGGATTAATTAATAAGGTTGTAAAGATTAAATGAGGTTTTATAGATAGATACAGAGAGATAGAAATATTGATATCTAGACTTTGCTATCAATATCTCTATCTCTCTGTCTTTATAAAGTACTCTGCAAATGTTAAAGTACACAAAAGCACTCTTACCATAGTTTATGGCACATAACAAATGCTTAATAAATTTTTTGGATTAGACAGAAATATAGATATATGTGCATATACACACATGCATACTTACATGCACACATATGCATGCTTACACATATACATATGTACATGCATATACGCACATACATACATATAAGTATATATACACATATTATTAGTAGCAACCCTCTTCTTATTAGGATATGAATTTGTTAATATACAGCAACACCATCATTGGAGCCAAATATTTAAACTATATTTCTTTAAGCTCTGGAAAGCTAACACTTTGAATCAAGGATAGCTTTGAAGAGAACTAGCTTCATTTGAGAATTCTGATATTTAATAGATCTCTCACCATTTGATCTCCTTGAGACTCAGTTTTCTCTTCTTTAAAGTAGATCCATTGTACACTGTTCCCTAAAGAATTATAGTCTAGATCTTGACTCAATTGACTTTATGCAAATGTAAATAATCATATTTCACAAATGTTGGGAAAGGGGAGGTTAATGTTGAGATGCAACAGCTACTCAATCATCTCTGAAGAATCTTTGAATTCTGAAATTGTATTTTCCCTGAAGTGCATGTCTCAAAGTGTTGTTGTAAGGATTAAATGAGATAATGTGTATAAAACACTTTGCAAACTAAAGTGTTTAAAGGCAACTTAAAAAAGAAAAAAAAGCAACTTAGAAAGACTTACATAGCTTGATGCAGTGAAATGTAATGAGTACCAAGTAACTGAAATATTGTAAGATGATAAGATGTGAATCACTTAGCTATTCTCAGCAATACAAAGATCCATGACAACTCTGAAGGACTTAATATGAAAAATGCTATCCATCGCCAGAGAAAGAACTGATGGTGCCTGAATACAGAATGAAGAAAGTTTTGTTTTGGTATTCATTTTATTTTTATTGAGTTTTTTGTCTATATTTAATTTTGCAACATGACTATTATGGATATGCTTTATACACATATATAACCCACATAGAATTGCTTCCCTTAACCATGAGAGGGAGTGGGGAGGGAGGAAGGGAGAGAATTTGGAAATCAAAGTTTTAAAAACAAATGTTAAAAATTGTTTTTACATGTAGCTAGGTAGAAATTAAATAATAAATAACAAAACAGCATCAAAAATAAGTAGTTTTGTATACAGAACAAAAACAGAAGAAAATAGGGTAAAACTGTTAATTATACTCTGTGTATGAAAGAATATGATCAAATATAGTACAATAGCTATAATATAACATGAATAGCTCTACCAGGATAGTTTCCTTGCCTAAGATATATATATATATATATATATATATTACATAATGAATTATGTTTGCATAAGAGCCAAATCCATGAGCAGAATGATTTGTATTACTTAGAAAGTAATAGGTGTTTGTGAAGCTATGGAAAAGGGAAAAAATCTAGTATTTAATTAGTTATAATTTATTATAGAATTTATATTAGAACACAGCGTCCTTTTATATAGCCCTTTCATCCGGTATCTGGGCACCTGCTTTGCTATCCATTATCTCTCTTAAGCCAGGCTCTCAAGCTCAGAATATTTTCATATAATTTTTCTTTCCCCTCCTATTTGAATCTTAAAGTGGAAGAAATATTGCAAGAAGTCAACAGATTGGAAAATTATGTCTCCTTTTACTTATATCTAACTTTATTCATTGAAGGTGGCACTTGGGAAGTTCTCATAATAGCTGCAAGTATACAACCATATTGTGGATGATGCAGGGAATCTTGTCTTTTCCTGGCCACCTGTCTTCACCTATGCTACTCATAGCTTCCTTAGTCCTGAGTGGCTTCTCCTTTCTATGACCATGTAGTGTTCTTCAAAAAAAATAAAAAAATAAAAATGTTTATGATTTGCTCTCTGCCTTTTTTCTCCCCAGGTAATTCTTTCAGTTAATGTCTAAATATTTCTGAAATTGGCTTCTCCCAATATAAATTGCAATAGTGAAAGGGGACTTTGTATAGCTTTTGAGTTTTGATCTTAGCAACTGTTTTTGTTTTTTTATTTTTGCAATTTTTATTTTGTTTTATTTTATTTTATTTTGGTTTTTGGAGGGCAATTGGGGTTATGTGACTTGCCCAAGGTCACATGGCTAGTTTTTGTGTTAATGTAATAGAAATGCAAATTTAAAGATCTTTCCTGCCCCTAGGCCCTTTGATTGACTTAAGAGACTCTGAGAACCTTCCTTGATTTGAAAATATATTCTGCCCCTAATAGGCTGAATGTGGTCACATGGAGCCTGTGGCAGGAGGCTTGGTTTTCAGGAATGCCCACACCTTGATGCTGTGTGATTGGGCAGTAGGTCAAGAGGGTGGTTACATTATCTGACCCAGGAGAAGGCTATATAATCCCTGATGTGAGGCTTTGCTTTGGAGCTCACTTTGAGAAGTGTGTGATTTGACCATATGAGACTCTGGGCAGCTGTTGAGAGCCCCCTGGCTATGAAAACCCATATGTTGATGCTTCTCTCTCTGGTAACTGTGATTTGGTATTGATGTAATGGTCAGACA
Source organism: Gymnobelideus leadbeateri (assembly GCA_011680675.1). NCBI lineage: Eukaryota > Metazoa > Chordata > Mammalia > Diprotodontia > Petauridae > Gymnobelideus > Gymnobelideus leadbeateri. The sequence goes on from WOXC01000279.1 coordinate 115,611, forward strand.
GTTTGGAAGCCTGTCTTCTTGATCTGTATGTTTCTTTGTCTTGTAAGATCTGTCTATATACTTTAAAGTTCAGGATGCTGACCCTTTTCCCCTGAACTAGGTAAATGATCTATGTTTGATTGATTAAAGTAAGCTTGTTAACCCATTTTGAGTTGCTTTCCTTTAGAAAAGTAGATCTAAGAACGTGTGTTGGCAGCCACCCTGAAATACAAAATAAGAAAAATGTCATGTATACAGTAGAACATGAAGGGATTCAATATAAAGCAATACATATCCATTTTAAGAAAACCTCTAAAAGATACTAAATATTATTTTCAAAACTGTCATATTTTCTTTGTTTCCTTGCAGGTTTTCTTTTGTTATCTGCTGTGCACTTTTAACTTTATTTTCCCCCCTTGCCTCCCCATTTTCAGAACAGGTTCCTGTAAACCTCATCATAAAGTGCATCATAAAACAGAAGGCTTTATTTTCCTCTAGGGATAATATCGTGTCTGTGTTTTGGAAAAGGTATTTTGGATACAATAAATCAAGATAGTGACCATAATATATCAATATCAAACAGGAAGCAGCTACACAGCTCAGTGGATAGAGCACTGGGCCTGGAGTCAGGTAGATCTGAGTTAAAATATGGCCTCAGAAACTTACTAGCTATGTAACCCTAGGTGAGTCACTTAGCCTCTGTTTCCCTTAATCTACTGGCAAAGGAAATGACAATTCACCTTGGTGTCTTTACCAGAAAAACTAAGAGTCTTAGAGTTTAGATACAAACTACCTTTTCCTTCTTGTTTTATATATAAAAAAATTTTTATGAACTGTAATTAATATATTTTTTCCTGACAGTAACATGTCTGTTTATTGGCAGCTGGACAAATATCTCCCATCTAAAGAAGTTAATGTTTATAGGAAGTCTAAAATTGTGATTCTTAGCACTCTCTCTGATCTCTTTTTTGTCACTGCAAACATCACAGCAGAAGCTAAAGGGAGTCACATGGAAATGAGGTTCATCTTACATTTTTTTTGTTTCATTTTTAATGACCAAAAAAATTGATCACTGATTACAAAGTCTATGTGCGTGCAAAATCTTTGGACACACATTTCAACTGTTAGACTAGACCTCATAAAGCATTCGTAGTCTGTTCTGTGGAATGATATAAAAAGGATACTGTCTCGTGAAAGCAGAGAATCTGGATTTTAATCCTACTTGTAACCATGAGCAAGATACATCACTTCACAGAGTCCCAGTTTCCTTACCTATAAAATAAAGTGAATTGAGTAGAGGCACTCTGGTTTCCCTCTTAGGAAAACTTTGGGGGGCGGAGCCAAGATTGCAGAGTAAAAGCAGGGACTTGCTTGAGATCTCTGCCAAGTCCTTTTAAATACCTGTAATAATGGCTCTAAATAAATTCTAGAGCTACAGCACCCACAAAATGACAGAATGAAACACATCTCCAGCCTAAGACAGACTGAAAGGTCTACAGGAAGGGTATATCATACCAGATTGGGAACAGAGTGGAGTCTGGCATGGGCCATGCTGCCTCCGACATGGCTGGAGCAAGCGTCAGCACACTGAATCACTGGCAGTTGTGGAGGTTTCCAGGCTTTGCAACCCACAAATGCCAAAGACAACAAAGAAGGTCAGTAGGAAAACCCTGCTACCTGAGTGAAACAGGAACATTGCCCAGCTGGGGTCCAACTCCAGCTCCAGATTGGCAGAGGTGGTGACCGTGGTTGAAGAAGAAGCAGCACCAATGAATGCTTCCAGACCTCTGGGCCCACAGGCAGTGGGGAATCAAGGGACGGATTCAAGGCTCCTGAAGCCTGTGACAATACACTGACCACCCACTCTTACCAGCACCCCAACAGGAAGCAGAGTCTTACCTTGACAAAGAGTTAGAAAGTGAAGAATTTGGCTGGGAAGATGAATAAATGGAAATAAATAAATAAATAAATAAATAAATAAATAAATAAATAAATGAATGAATGAATGAATGAATGAATGAATGAATGAATGAATGAATGAATGAATAAATGAATAAATGAATGAATAAACAAACCAACAATGCAGACTATAGAATCATTCTTTGGTGACAAAGAAAATCAAAACATACAACCAGAAGAGGACAACAAAGTCAAAACCCCCCCATCCAAAGCCTCCAAGAAAAATATGAATTGGTCACAGGTCATGTAGGAGCTCAAAAAGGATTCTAAAAATCAAGTATGAAAAGTAGGGGAAAACTGGGAAGAAAAAGGAGAGTGATACAAAAAAATAATGAAAAACAAATTAACAGTTTGTTAAAGGGGACCCAAAAATACTGAAGAAAATGACACCTTAAAAATACACTAACCTAAGTGTCAAAAAAGGTCCAAAAATTCAATGAGGAGAAGAATGCCTGAAAAAGCAGAATTGGTCAAAGTAAAAGGAAGCCCAAAAGGTCACCAAAGAAAAGAATTCCTTAAAAATTAGAGCAGAATACAGGCACTGGGGTGTAGAAATCCATCTTGCCCTACTTATAAAGTTAGGATGGGCAGGGGAGGATATAAGAGAGAGCATATGGGGACAAGGGGTATTCAGTAGGCTTGCTGTCTTGGGGTGGGGGTAGGGGAAAGATGGGAAAAAACTCACAATTTGTGGAAATGAATGGTTAAAACTAAAAATAAATAAATAAATAAAAGATTAAAAAAGGTACAACAGAGCAAATGGAAGCTAATGACTTGATGAGAAATCAAGATATTATAAAACAGAAACAAAAGAATGAAAAAAATGGAAGATGATGTGAAATATCTCAATGGTAAAAGCACTGACCTGGAAAATAGATCCAGGTGAGAGAGAATTTAGAAATTATTGGACTCTCTGAAAGTCACATACAAAAAATGTATCTAGACATCATCTTTCAAGAAATTATTAAGGGAAACTGCTGTGATACTCTAGAACCAGAGGGGACAATAGAAATTGAAAGAATCCACCAATCACCTCTTGAAAGACATGGCAAAAGGAAAACTCTTAGAAACATTGTAGCCAAATCAGAGAGTTTCCAGATCAAGGAGAAAATATTGCAAGCAGCCAGAAAGAAACAATTCGAGTATTGTGGAAATACAACCAGAAAAACACAAGGTCTAGCAGCTTCTACATTAAGGAACTGAAAGAAATGGAATATGATATTTTGAAGGTAAGAGGAACTAGGATTAAAATAAAGAATTACTTACCCAGCAAAACTGAGTATAATACTTCAAGCAAAAAAAATGGATATTCAGTGACATAGAGGACTTTCAAGCATACTTGATGAAAAGACCAAACTGAATAGAAAATTGGTCTTTCAAATACAAGACTCAAGAGGAGAAAGAAAGGGTAAATAGGAAAGAAAAATCATAAAGTATTTATTAAAGATGAACTGTTTACATTCCTAAATGTAAAGATGATATTTGTAACTCATGAGACTTTTCTAGCATTAGGGTAGGTGGAGGAAACTAGATAGACTGAAAGATCAATGGCATGGTATGAGTTGAATATGAAGGGATGATATCTAAAAATAAAACCAAGGGGGCAGAGATTAATATATTGGGAGAAGTAGAAGGAGAGGGATATAATGGGTAAATTATCTCAAATAAAAGACTCAAGAAAAAAGGTTTCAAAATGGAGGGGAAGAAGGGGGAGGTTAGAGGGAATGAGTGAACCTTACTCTCATCAGAATTGGCTTAAGGAGGAAATAACATACCCACTCAACTGGATTTCTTAACCTACAGGAGAGTAAACGGTAAGGAATTTAGAAAGAGATAGGGCATGATAGAAAGGAGATTGGGGTAGGAGGAGAGGAGAAAAGTGACAGAGTAAATTAAAAAAAAAACAGAATAAGTAGGGGGTGGTGGTATAGCATGGAGGGAAATATAGTTAGTCTTTCACAACATGACTATTATGGAAGTGTTTTGCATAACTGCACATGTATAACCTGTATTGAATTGCATGCCTTCTCAATCAGGGTGGGTGGGGAATGAAGATGGGAGAGAATTTGGAACTCAAAGTTTTAAAAACAAATGTTAAAATTATTTTACATTTAACTGGGAAAAATATATACAGGCAATGGGGTATAGAAATCTATCCTGCCATGTAAGAAAGTAAGCAGGAAGGGGATAAGATGGGGTGGGGTGATAGAAGGGAGGGAAGACTGGTGGAAGAGGTAATAAGAATGCATGTCATCTCAAGGTGGGGGGAAGGGAATATGGGGGCAAATTTGGAATTCAAAATCTTGTGGAAATGAATGTTGAAAAGTAAGAATTAATTGATTATAAAAGTAAAAAGAAAAAATTTCATGGTGCTGTGAAAACCTATGTTGGGACTACAACTTGAAGCCTTTCCAGGAGGATAGGTAGACTTGCCAAAATTCATATTCTGTAGTCAATGCTCTTGAAAGGCCAGACTCAACTCTACACTGATAAGAAAAACTAGAAAATATATACAGACACATGTTTATGTGTACACATACACATTCACACATATACATATACACACAAATATGTATGTAATTATTTGTATAGCTGTGTATTAATTCCCTACTATATTCATGATATTGCCTGCTTTATTCACATTTAGAAGGAATTTGAAATTGTTTGGATGACTCAGATTACTCAAAGTTTTCGAGAATCAGAAGTTGCTGTTGTTGTTTGTCAATTGTTTCAGTTTTGTCTAACTCTTAATGACCTAATTTAGAGTTTTCTTGGAAAAGATACAGGAGTGGAGAGGGCAGAGCCAAGATGTAAGGCAGGGAAGCAAAGTAAGGCAGGAACTCATCTGAACTCTCCCAAATTATTCACCTCCAAACAATTACAAAATAATGCCTCAAAGCAAATTCTGCAATTGGGGAGAGGCCCAAGATAACTTAGAAGGTTGAAAAGAAAGATCTATCTTACTAAGGTAAAATGATAGTGTAGTCCAGTGCAGGTGGGGTCCAGTCAAGACAGCAGGAAATAATGCCCCAGAAAGGTAGGAAAAATCCAGTGGTCCAATCACAGGAGACCAGTAACCAGGCCCTACATCCCCTGGCTCAGCAGGACAGCGGTAAGGACCAGTGACCTTTGTGTAGGAAGACTGTGACAGTGCCTCATCCACCCAAGGAACAGAACCCACCCAACTTTAAAAGTCACAAAATAGGCTGGAAAATGAGTGTAACCACCATTTACCGCCGCCCCCCGCCCCCCACACACAAACCATCAATACCCTGACCATAAAATTTTGCTATGGTGACAGAGTGGAGCAAAACACAAATAAAGTAGAATGTGTGTGTGTGTGTGTGTGTGTGTGTGTGTGTGTGAATGAGAGAGAGAGAGAGAGAGAGAGAGAGAGAGAAGGATAAAAAGGGGAAAATAGGATGGAGGGAAATACACACTTAGTAATCATAACTGTGAATATGCATGAGATGAAATGACTCACAATACAGAAAAACATAGAGAGTAGATTAAAAATCAAAATCATAAAATGTGTTGTTTTTTAAGATACACATTTGAAGTAGAGAGAGACACATACACAGAATAAAAGTAAGAAAATAGAGCAGAATCTGTTATGCTTCAACTGAAAGAAAAAAAAAAAGTGGAGGGAGCATCATGATCTCAGACAACCAAAAACAGATCTAATTAAAAGAGATAATAAAGCTAAACAATGAAGTAATATCAATACTAAACATACCTGCACTAAATGGTATAGCATCCAAATTTTTAAAGAACTTAAAGGAGTTACAGGACAAAACAGACAACAAAACTATGCCAGTGGGGGAACTCAAATTTGCCTGTGAATTTACTACAAATGAGGAAGATATCAAAACAATAAAGGGGAGCTATTTGGCCAACTGTATGCCAATAAATTTGATAATTTTTATGGAAATGTATGAATATTTACAAAAATATAACTTGCTCAAATTAACAGAAGTAAAAATAAAATGCTTAACCCTATTTCAAAAAAGAAATTGTACAAGCCATCAAAGAAATCTCCAGGGTCAGATGGATTTACAATGAATTCTATAAAAGCTTTAAAAAAAGAATTCCGATATTACATTAACTATTTGGGAAAATAGGTGAAGAAGGAGTCCTACCAAATTCTTTTTAGATGCAGAAAAAGCATTTGACAAAATACAATATCCATTCCTTTTAAAAACACTAGCAAGTATAGGAATCAATAGTCTTGCTTAAAATGAGAGGTGACATCTATGTAAAACCATCACCAAGCATTATATATAATGGGGATAAGCTAGAAGCATTTATAATAAGACCTGGTGTGAAAAAAAATGTCCATTATAATCACTATTATTCAATATTGTACTAGAAATGTTAGCTTTTTCTTTTTTTTTTTTTAATTAAACAAATGTTTATTAACTTCTGGTTTACATCATTCATTTCCACCAGATTATGAGTTACATTTTTCCCCCATTTTTTCCCTACCCACCACCCCAGAAAAGCAGTACCACTAGATATCCCCTCATCCAATCTGCTCTGTCCCATATCTTCTCCCCATATCCCCTTCGACTTTTCCATTAGGGCAAGGTGAATCTCTGAGCCGCAATGCCTGGACATCTTATGAAACATTAAATTTTAAAACTTCAGGGGCAGAGCCAAGATGGCGGAGTAGAAACAGCTCATCCAAGCCACTCTGCCCCCAGATTCCCCCCAAACGATGTAAAACGGGACTCTGAACAACGTCTGGAGCCCCAGCATCCACAGAACTACACAGAGAAGCTAACCTCCTGCTGAGGACAGCCCAGCAGCCCTGCAGGAAGGACCAGCGCAGTGGTCTGGGACCTGGCAGCATGCAGCGCGCAGAGCACAGGAGCCAAGCCAAGCCGAGCCCAGGTCCGCATGAGCCGAGGTTTTAGCCCCAGGGCGGCAGGGCCAGCAGCCAGCTGGAGGAACCCCAGAACACCAGGAGCTGTGTCGACTCCAGAATTATCAACATAGACTTGCCTAGGACAAAGTAAGAGGTTAGTGTCCTATGGACTTTGGGACTGGTATTAGGGAATGTGTCGGCTCCCTCCCCTGGGGGCTAGAAGCCGCTGAGGACAAACGCCATTTTGTAGTTTTCAGAGGCAACTCCCGCTCCCAGCCTGCAAATTTGTAGGGAGATCCAGCGATCAGTCTTGGGGGCGGTAATCGCTCTTGCTTTAACCTCCCTGGATCTGGATTGTGATCTAGGGTGGAAGTCGTGGGTGGGTTTACAGCTTGCCAGAAACGGAAGTTGCCCCCCACACATTCAGGACAAAAATTCCTCTATCTGGCCTTAAAGCCATAGTGTGGCAACAAGCCCAAAAGTCAAGTACTTAAGTAGCAACATGCCAAGGCAAAGGAAACAGAAAAATGCAACCCTAGACTCCTATTTTGGGGGCATAGAGCAGGAAAAGGACTGTGAGGTCAGAAGTCCTGCTCCAAAAGCCCCAGGGGAAAACATGAGCGGGTTGCAGGCCATAGAGGACCTTAAGAAGGACTTTAAAAATCAAATAAAAGAAGTGGAGGAAAAATTGGAAAGAGAAATGAGAAGGATGCAGAAAAAGTATGAAATGAGGGTCAACAGCCTGACTGAGGAAAACAACACCTTAAAAAATAGACTAACTCAAATGGCAAAGGAGGCCCAAAAGGCAATGAGGAGAAGAATGCCTTAAAAAGTCGAATTTGCCAGATGGAAAAAAGAATCTCAAAAGTTCACTGAGGAGATTCATTCCTTCAGAGTTAGACTGGAGCAAATGGAAGCTAATGACTTTATGAGAAATCAGGATGCTGTTAAGCAGATCCAAACAAACGAAAGATTAGAAGGCAATGTGAAATATCTCATGAGAAAAACCACTGACCTGGAAAATAGATCCAGGAGAGACAATTTAAAAATTATTGGACTACCTGAAAGCCATGATCAAGGAAAGAACCTAGAAATCACCCTTCAAGAAATTCTCAAGGAAAAGTGCCCTGATGTTTTAGGTCCAGAGGGCAAAATAGAGGTTGAAAGAATCCATCGATCACCTCCTGAAAAAGATCCCAAAAAGAAAACTCCCAGAAATATTATAGCCAGGTTCCAGAATCCCCAGATCAAGGAGAAAATACTACAAATGGCCAGGAAGAAACAATTTCAATATTGTGGAAACACAATCAGAATAGCCCAGGACCTGGCAGCTTCTACACTGAGAGATCAAAGGGCATGGAATATGATATTCCAGAGGGCAAAAGAACTGGGAATGAACCCAAGGGTCACCTACCCAGCAAAACTGACTATTTTGTTTCAGGGGAAAATATGGTCATTCAGTGGAATAGAGGACTTTCAAGCATTCTTGAGGAAAAAACCAGAGTTGAATAGAAAATTTGACATCCAGACGCAAGAAGTAAGAGATGCCTGAGAAGGTAATCAGGGAAAAGAAATCAAAAGGAACTTATCAAAGTTGAACTATTTACATTCCTATATAATAAAGTAATATCTGTGACTGATGATATCTTTCTCACTATGAAAATAATGGAAGAAGGGGGTGTGGTCATATGAATACATATGTGAATGTGTGTGTATATGGTTACAGTTATATATGGATAGAAGGCATAGGTTGAATTTGTTGGGAAGGGAGAATACTCAAGGGATGAAATTATGAGGTGAGATAGGAAAGTGGCAAGAGGAGATGGGGAGAGACATGGTGGGGTAAACTATCTCGTGTAGGGAAAGTGGTTGCAAAGGAGGGGGAGAATAAGGAAGGCTAAAGAGGCAAAACCACATTCACATTGAATTTGGTTCAGGGAGAAAATTAGATACAAACTAAATGGGATATCTCAACCTGCAGCAGGATAGGGGGAAGGGGGATGGGAGGAGGGATGATGGATGGGAGGGCATCCTTGGAGTGAGGGGAGGTTGGAAGTATCCACTATAAAAGAGGGACAAGATCATGTAGGGAATGGACCAGGTGGGGGGTGGGATGAGTGGGAGGGAATTATAAGCAGACTTGTACAATATATCTGCTATGATAATGTTTTGCATAGTTAGACATGTACAACATATACTGAATTACTTATCTCCCAAGAAGGAATGGGTGACAAGGGAGGAAGGAAATGGATCTGAAATTCGAGGTCGTAACATTAAATGTTTCAAATATATATAAATACTATTATTAATACTCTTTTGCTTGTAATAGGGAGATAAGATGTGCAGGCATTGGGATGCAAAGACTCATCTTCCTCTAATGGAAAAGTCGATGGGGGTATGGGAGAAGGTATGAGAGAGAGCAGATTGGAGGAAGCGATATCTTGTGGGATTACTATTCTGGGAGGTTGGGTAGGAGAATAATGGGGGGAAAATGATTGTAACTCAAAATCTCATGGAAATGAATGATGTAAAACAGAAGTTAATAAAGCATTTGTTTAAAAAAAAAGAAAAAAAAGAATGATAATCTTTAGAAACCAATGAATAAAAAAAAAAATTTTAAAACTTTAATTTTCAGATCCATTCCCTTACTCCCTTGTCACCCACTCCCTCTGAGAAGATAAGCAATTCAGTATGTGTTGTACATGTATAGATATGCAAAACATTACCATAGTAAATATATTGTAAAAGACTGCTTATATTTCCCTCCCACCCATCTCACCTCCCACCTGGTCCATTCCCTACTTTGATCCTGTCCCTCTTTGAAAATGGGTACTTCCACCTTCCCCTCCCCTTAGAATGCCCTCCCCTCCATGATCCCCCCTCTCATCTCCCTTTCCCCTACTCAGGAGAGTGAGAAGTATGTGATTCTCTCCTTGAGCCAAGTTCAATGAGAATATGCTTCTGCCTTTTTGCCTTCCTGTTCTTCCCCTCCCCTGCAACTACTTCCCCTTGCCTCTTCTACATGAGATAGTTTACCGTACCCTGTCTCTCTCCATCTCCTCTTGCCACTTTCCTCTCTCACCTCTTGACTTCACCCCTTAAGAATCATCCCTTCCTTGGGGTGGCTAGGTGGCGCAGTAAGCAGAGCACCGGCCCTGGAGCCTGAAGGAGCTGAGCTCAAATCCGGCCCCAGACACCCAACACACAAACAAAAACCCAGCCGAGTGACCCCGGGCAAGCCACCCAACCCCAAATGCCCTCCAAAAAAAAAAAAAAAAACATCCCTTCCCATCAAATTCAACCTGTGCCCTCAATCCATGTATACCTGTGAACATATGCCATGTACCCTTCTTCAATTATTTTCATAATGAGAAAGGTTTCATCAAACACAGTTATTGTTTTTCCATGTAGGAATGTAAATAGTCCAACTTTGATAAGTTACTTTTGATTTATTTTCCTTGATTACCTTCTCAAGCATCTCTTGCTTCTTGTGTTTGAATGTCAAATTTTCTATGCAACTCTGGTTTTTTCATCAAGAATGCTTGAAAGTCCTCTATTCCACTGAATGACCATATTTTCCCCTGAAACAAGATACTCAGTTTTGCTGGGTAGGTGACCCTTGGCTTCAATCCCAGCTCTTTTATCCTCTGGAATATCATATTCCATGCTCTTCAGTCCCTCAGTGTAGAAGCTGCCAGGTCCTGGGCTATTCTGATTGTGTTTCCACAATATTGAAATTGTTTCTTCCTGTCTGCTTGGAGTATTTTCTCCTTGATCTGGGAGTTCTGGAGACTGGCTATAATAATATTCCTAGGAATTTTCTTTTTGGGATCGTTTTCAGGGGTGATCAGTGGATTCTTTCAACCTCTATTTCCCCCACTGGATCTAAAACATCAGGGCAATTTTCCTTGAGAATTTCTTGAAGGATGATTTCTAGGTTCTTTCTTTGATCATGGCTTTCAGGTCGTCCAATAATTTTTAAATTATCTCTCCTGGATCTATTTTCCAGGTCAATGGTCTTTCCCATGAGATATTTCACATTGCCTTCTGTTCTTTCATTTGTTTGGATCTGTTTCATAGTATCTTGATTTCTCATAAAGTCACTAGCTTCCATTTGCTCCAGTCTAACTCTGAAGGAATGAATCTCCTCAGTGAGCTTTTGAGATTCTTTTTCCATCTGGAAAATTCGACTTTTTAAAGCATTCTTCTCCTCATTGCCTTTCTGAGCCTCTTTTGCCGTTTGAGTTAGTCTATTTTTTAAGGTGTTATTTTCCTCAGTCAGGCTGTTGACTGTCATTTCAAACTTTTCTTGCATCTTTTTCATTTCTCTTCCCAAATTTTCCCGAACTTCTCTTATCTGCTTCACAAGGTCCTCTATGGCCTGTAGCCAGCTTGTATTTTCATTTGGGGCTTTTGGTGCAGGTGTTCTGACCTCACAGTCCTACACCATGCTTTGAGCCTCTTTGCCCCTAAAAGAGGAGTCCAATGTTGAACTTTTCTGTTTATTTTGTTTCATTTGTCTAGGCATGTTGCCACTTAATTACTTGATTTTGGGGCTTGTTGCCACAGTAGGACTCTGCCAACAGACAGGGGAGCTTCCACCCAAATGTGGGGTCTTCACAACTTCTGCCAGTTGGGTGGCCTCTGTATAGCCTCCACCCACTCTGGCAAATTGGATACCACCCCAAACTTCACCCTCCCGACCACAATCCAGATCCAGGCAGTTTAAAGCAAGAGTGATTAACCCCCAGACTGATTGCTGGATCTTCCTACAGTTCGCAGACCAGGAGCTAGAGCCACTACTGACTCTGCAAAATGGCTTCTGTGCTGCATTTCTTCAGCAGCTTTTCGCCCCCAGGTGAGGAAGCCACTTGTTCCCCAAATACTGGTCCCAAAGTCCACAGGGCACTAACCTCTCACATTGTCCTAGGCATATCTGTGCTGATAATTCTGGAATCGCCACAATTTCTGGTAATCTGGGATCCCTCCAGCAGGCTGAAGGCCCAGCCACCCTGGGGCTAAAACCACGGACCTGGGCTCGGCTCTGAGCTGCACTGTCTGTTCCCAGTGCACTGTGCTGCCTGCTCTCAGAGCGCTGCGCTAGCCAATCGCTGCAGGGCTGCTGGGCTGTCCTCGGCAGGAGGTTAGCTTCTCTGTGCCGTTCTGTGGGTGCTGTGGCTCCAGAAGTTGTTCAGAGTCCCCTTTCACATTGTTTGAAATGTGTCTGGGGCAGAGAACATTGGAAATGCTGTTTCTACTCCGCCATCTTGGCTCCACCCCCAATGTTAGGTTTTTCAATAAGAGAAGAAAAAGGAATAGAAGGAATTAAATTCAGCAAAGAAAAAAACAAACTATCACTCTTTGCAGATGATATGATGGTATACTTAGAGAATCTTTGAGATTCAAGTAAAAAAAAACTTGAAATAGTAAAGAAATTTAGCAAAGTAGTAAAATATAAAATAAATCCACATAAGTCATCATTGGGGACCTGTATTTAGGGAATGCGTCAGCTCCCTCCCCTGGGGGCTAGAAGCCTCTGAGGAGACACGCCATTTTGTAGTTTTCAGAGGCAGTTCCAGCTCCCAGCCTGCAAATTTGTAGGGAGATCCAGCGATCAGTCTTGGGGGGTAATCGCTCTTGCTTTAACCTCCCTGGATCTGGATTGTGATCTAGGGTGGAAGTCGGGGGTGGGTTTACAGCTTGCCAGAAACAGAAGTTGCCCCCCACAAGTTCGGGACGAAAATTCCTCTAGCTGGCCTTAAAGCCATAGTGTGGTAACAAGCCCAAAAGTCAAGTAATTAAGTGGCAACATGCCAAGGTAAAGGAAGCAGAAAAATGCAACCCTAGACTACTATTTTGGGGGCATAGAGCGGGAAAAGGACTGTGAGGTCAGAAGTCCTGCTCCAAAAGCCCCAGGGGAAAACATGAGCTGGTTGCAGGCCATAGGGGGCCTTAAGAAGGACTTTAAAAATCAAATAAGAGAAGTGGAGGAAAGATTGGAAAGAAATGAGAAGGATGCAGGAAAAGCATGAAATGAGGGTCAACAGCCTGACTGAGGAAAACAACTCCTTAAAAAATAGACTAACTCAAATGGCTAAGGAGGCCCAAAAGGGCAATGAGGAGAAGAAGGCCTTAAAAAGTCGAATTTGCCAGATGGAAAAAGAATCTCAAAAGTTCACTGAGGAGATTCATTCCTTCAGAGTTAGACTGGAGCAAATGGAAGCTAATGACTTTATGAGAAATGAAGATGCTGTTAAGCAGATCCAAACAAATGAAATATTAGAAGGCAATGTGAAATATCTCATGGGAAAAACCACTGACCTGGAAAACAGATCCAGGAGAGATTATTTAAAAATTATTGGACTACCCAAAAGCCATTGATCAAAGAAAGAACCTAGAAATCACCCTTCAAGAAATTCTCAAGGAAAATTACCCTGGTGTTTTAGATCCAGAGGGCAAAATAGAGGTTGAAAGAATCCACTGATCACCTCCTGAAAAAGATCCTAAAAAGAAAACTCCCAGGAATATTATAGCCAGGTTCCAGAATCCCCAGATCAAGGAGAAAATACGACAAGCAGCCAGGAAGAAACAATTTCAATATTGAGGAAACACAATCAGAATAGCCCAGGACCTGGCAGCTTCTACACTGAGGGATCGAAGGGCATAGAATATGATATTCCAGAGGGCAAAAGAACTGGGAATGAACCCAAGGGTCACCTACCCAGCAAAACTGAGTATTTTGTTTCAGGGGAAAATATGGTCATTCAGTGGAATAGAGGACTTTCAAGCATTCTTGAGGAAAAAACCAGAATTGAATAGAAAATTTGACATCCAGACACAAGAAGCAAGAGATGCCTGAGAAGGCAATCAGGGAAAAGAAATCAAAAGGAACTTATCAAAGTTGAACTATTTACATTCCTGTATGGAAAAGCAATAACTTTGACTGATGATATCTTTCTCACTATTAAAATAATGCAAGAAGGGGGTTTGGTCATATGAATACATATGTGAATGTGTGTGTAGATGGTTACAGTTATATATGGATAGAGGGCATAGGTTGAATTTTTTTTGGGAAGGGAGAATACTAAAGGGATAAAATTATGAGGTGAGAGAGGAAAGTGGCAAGAGGAGATGGGGAGAGACAGGGTAGGGTAACCTATCCCATGTAGAAGAAGCAAGGGGAAGTGGCTGCAAGGGAGGGGGATTATAGGAAGGCAAAAAAGGCAAAACCACATTCTCATTGAATGTGGTTCAGGGAGAGAATGACATACATACTAAATGGGATATCTCAACCTGCAGCAGAACAGGGGGAAGGGGGATGATAGGAGGGATGATGGATGGGAGGGCATCCTTGGAGTGAGCGGAGGTTGGAAGTACCCACTATAGAAGAGGGAAAAGATCATGTAGGGAATGGACCAGGTGGGGGGTGGCATGAGTGGGAGCGAAGTATAAGCAGCCTTGTACAATATATCTACTATGATAATATTTTGCATGGCTAGACATGTACAACATATACTGAATTACTTATGTCCCCAGAAATTCGAGGTCTTAACATTAAGTGTTTGAAATATATATATATATATATATATATATATATATATATATATATATATATATATATATATACGTTCATTAATACTCTTTTGCTTATAATTGTGAGCTAAGATGTGCAGACATTGGGACACAAAGATTCATCTTCCTCTAATGGAAAAGTCAAAGGGGTATGGGAGAAGGTTTGGGAGAGAGCAGATTGGAGGAAGCGATATCTTGTGAGACTGCTATTCTGGGAGGTTGGGTAGGGGAATAACGGGGGGAAATGATTGTAATTCAAAATCTGGCAGAAATGAATGATGTAAAACAGAAGTTAATGAAGCATTTGTTTAAATAAATAAATAAATAAATAAATAAATAAATAAATAAATAAAATACTTGGGAATCTACCTGCCAAAATAAACCCAGGAAATATATGAACACAATTACAAAACACTTTTCACACAAATAAAGTCAGATCTAAATAATTGGGAAAAAATCAATTGCTCATGGGTAGGCCACATAATATAATAAAAATGACATTCTACCTAAATTAAATTAATTGTTCAGTGCCATACTAATCAAACCATCAACAATTATTTTATAGAGCTAGAAAAGCAATAGCAAAATTCATCTGGAAGCACAAAAGTTGCAGAATAACAATGGAATTTATTGAAAAAAATGCAAAAGTAGGTGGCCTAACTGTGCCAGATCTTAAATTGTATTATAAAGCAGAAATCACCAGAACTACTTGTTACTGTCTAAGAAACAGAGTGGTGGATCAGTGAAATAGGTTAGGCATGCAAGACACAGCAATGACTATAGTAATCTACTATTTGATAAATCCAAAGATGACAGCTTATTAGATAAGAACTTACTATTTAACAAAATCTGCTGGGAAAACTGTAAAATAGTATGGCAGAAACTAGGCATAGACCAACATCTTAAATATGTACATATCCTACATATCTTACCTATACCAAGATGAAGTAAAAAAAAAAAAGGTTTAACTATATTATAAGCAAATTAGGAGAGCAAAGAATAGTTTACCTGTTAAATCTTTGAAGAAGAGAAGAATTTATGAAACAACAAGACATAGATAACATTATAAAATGCAAAATGAATGATTCTTATTACATTAAATCATAAAGGTTTTTTTTTCCACAAACCAATCCAGTACAACCAAGATTAGGGGGGAAGCAAAAAGTTGGGGAACATTTTTTATAACCAGGGTCTCTGATAAAGACTTCATTTCTAAAATATATATATATAGAACTAAGTTTAATTTATAAGAATATAAGTCATTCCCCATTTATAAATTATCAAAGGATTTGAACCTGCAGTTTTCAGAGGAAGAAATCAAAGCTATCTATAGTCATATGAAAAGAAAATGCTCTAAATCACTATTGATTAGAGAAATGAAAATCAAAACAACTCTGAAGTATCATATCACATCTATTAGATTGGTTAATGTGACAAAACAGGCAAATAATAAATGCTGGGGAGAATGGGGGAAAATCATTGTTGGTGAGTTGTGAACTGATCCAACTATTCTGGAGAGCAATCTGGAACCATTTCTGAGGGCTATAAAATTGTGCATACCTTTTGACCCAGTAAATAACACTTCTAAGTCTATATCCCAAAAGATCATAAAAATGTGAAAAGGATTCACATGTACAAAAATAATTTTAGCAGCTCTTTTGTGACGGCCAAGAATTTGAAATTGAGGGGATGACCAAGAATTGGGGAATGACTGAACAAGTTGTGGTTATATGAACATAGTGGAATACTATTGTGCTATAAGGAATGATGAGCAGGATGACTTCAGAAAAACCTGTAATGATTTACATGAACTGATGTTGAGTGAAATGAACAGAACCAGTAGAACATTATACACAGTTACAGCTACAATGTCTGACCTTGATAGACATAGCTCTTCTCAGTAGTGCAAGGATCCAAGAAAACAACAAAAGACTCATGATGGAAAACCCTATCCACCTCCAGAGAAAGAAATGGGGAGTCTGAATACAGATGACAGCATACTATTTGCTTTGCTTCTATTTTGTTGTTTTGTTTTCTTTTTACTTTCTCATGCCTCCTACATTAGTTTTAACTCTTCTTTACATTAAGACTAATGTGAAAATATGTTTAATATAATTGTAAAATTAGAGCCTATGTCAGAATGCATTCTGTCTTGGGGATAGGAGAGTAGAGGGAGGGGAGAAAAATTTTAAACTCAGAATATTATAAAAGTGGATATTGAAAACCTAAAATTTATTAATTAAAAAAGGAGTAGATGGAAAATAGAAACTTGGGAATTCTTTTTTACAGCCAGGTTCTCTGTTATAGACTTCATTTCTCAAATATAAGGAGAGCTGGGTCAAATGTATAAGAATACAAACCATGTTCCAATTAATGAATGGTCAGAAAATATGAACAGGCAGTTTTTAAATGAAAAAATCAAACTTATCCATACTCAAATAAAAAATGCTCCAAATCCCTATTAACTAGAGAGATTCAAGTTAAAACTACTTTGGGGTACTACCTCACACCTATCTGATTGGCTAACACGACAGGAAAAGAAAATGATAAATGTTAAAGGGGATGTGGGAATACTGGTATATTAATGAATTGTTGGTGGAGTTCTGAACTGAGCTAACCATTCTGGAGATTTGGAATTATGCCCAAAGGGCTATGAAACAGCCTACCCTTTGATGCAGTCAAACCAGTATTAGTTCTGTATCCCAAATGCTGTAATAAAAGTGAGGGGAAAGAATTATTCATACAAAAATAATTGGTAGCTCTTTTGTGGTGGCAATCAATTCAGAAATGAGGGAATATCCAACTAGGTATTGACTGAACAAGTTGTAGTATATGATTTAATGAAATAATATTTTGTTTTAAGAAATGACAAGGGAGTATTTGGAAAGAAGGTGAAGGAGGTCAGAAAAACCCAAGCACTCAAGATTGTCCCCCACAAAATAAATGAAATACCTCAGGGTAAATATTGAGGGATTAAAATAAATAAGAGTAGGAGTAGAAGAGGTAGTCTTCTTTGTACAATAAGAGAAGATATTAAGAAAAGTCCCAGGATGATTTGTGGTCCCTGTGAAGAGAAAACACCACCAGACTCAAAAAGGACAGATTACTTACCTTTTTTGTATGGAAAATATAAACCATATGTCTAAGATTGTTATTAGAATTTGGGCAGTTCATAAGAAAGATAGGGATGGACATGAGTACTATATAACTTTAAAAAGTAAAACCAGGGGGCGGCTAGGTGGCGCAAAGAGTAAGAGCACCGGCCTCGGAGTTGGGATGACCCTAGATCAGATCCGGCCTCAGAAAATGAGCACCCACAAATAAACAATGACTAGCCGTGTAACCTTGAGCAAGTTACTTAATCCCAATTGCTTAAAAAAAAAAAGTAAAACCATTTAGAACAGGTAAAAAGAGTTTTATACAAACAAGGTGTGAGAGGAAGAACTGACACAGAAGAATTAGATGGGGAGTGTGGCTGTTAGTTCTGGAAACCTACTTTCATCAATAATGGGTTCAAGAGAGAATGATACATGTATGCCTAGAAAAGTATCAAAGTCTTCTGAATTGAGAAGGAAATACGATGCTAATGGTATAGGGAGGGGGGAGATAATAAGGGAGGGATCTCCAGAGGGGAAGGTGAGGTAATAGGTTAAAGGGCAGTCTAGAAGGGTGTTTAGATTAATGGGAATGGAAGGACAAGGAAAGGATCCTTGGAATGGGGTAGATTAAATAATAGGAGGGTAAGGTAGTGGGTAGAAGTAAAGTAGAGGAATTATGAGAGACAGGAAATAAGAGATGCTCACAAACAAACAAAAAAAAAACAAGATCAGAAATAGAATTTGTTAGGGAAAGTATAAAGGCTACATATGTATTATGTATGTACATATATATAAATATATATATGCATAGGTGTATCTATATATCTATAGCTATATATAAATATCCATGCTTAATTGTAGCCTTCTGGGGCGAGGAAGGGAGGAAAAGAATGATGTAAAAACTATATAGCAAAGAACAAAAGAAAATGAACAAGTAAGCAAAGATGGACAGTTCTCAACACAGTGTGGAGTATTTATTATATAGGTTTTCTTGAGGTGAAAATGTATTGCTTGGGGCGGCTAGGTGGTGCAGTGAGTAAGAGTGCCGGCCTTGGAGTTGGGATGACCCAGGATCGAATCTGGCCTCAGAAAATGAGCACCCACACATAAACGATGACTGGCTGTGTAACCTTGAGCAAGTTACTTAACCCCGATTGCTTAAAAAAAAAATTAAAAAAAATGTATTGCTATATATTCTTAATCCATGACAAGAAGGGTTGTTTCAGAAAATAATGGAAAGATTCACATAAATTGCTACAAAGTAAAGTAAGCAGAAACAGGAGAACCTTGTACATAATAGCAGCAATATTATATATGATCAACTGTGAATAATTTAGGTATTTTGACCAAGACACTGATCCAAGACAATTCCCAGGAGCACATGATGAAAAGATGCTATCCACATCCAGTGAAAGAACTTGTGAAAACTGAATGCAGATAGAATCATACCATTTTTCACTTAAAAAATTTAGGGAAGAGTTTGTGTTTTCTTTTACAACTTGATTAATATGGAAGTAATATTTTGCACTATTGCACATGTATGAACACTATCAAATTGCTTACCATCTCAAGGAGGGGTTTGGAACTCAAAATTTTAAACAAATGAATGCTAAAATTATTTTTGTATAATTTGAAAAAATAAATCTTTTCTAGGAAGGTTTAAACTGATTGCTTCCTTTTCTCTTAATACATTTCCCTATAAAAAGCAGGAAATGATTCAGTATTCATTACAATAATCTTTGAAAAGTGCTTTTCAAAAACAGCCTGTGGTTTCCCTCTTCATATATGAGTTGGCATATAACAAATGAGTAAAACTGACCAAAAAAAAAAAAGATCTAATTCAAATCAATGAACGCTAGGTTTGATCTGTATAAAATACAACTTTAGATATAAAACAAAAGTATTGTCTTGTAGAAAAGATTTTTTGACTTACCTCATTGTACGCTATTCCTCCTATTTCTTAATATTTCCTTTTTTTTGGAGGAGGGAAGGAAGGACAATTGGAGTTAAGTGACTTGCCCAAGGTCACATGGCTAGTAAGTGTTAAGTGTCTGTGGTCTTATTTGAACTCAGGTCCACCTGACTCCAGGGCCAGTGCTCTATTCACTGGGCCAACTAGCTTCCCTATTTCTTAATATTTCTGTGCTTTTTTATAACCTCTCTATTTTATTAAGTTGTATTCCTTTCTGTACTATGCATTCCCAATAAGACTATATGCCTTTATAAAGGAATGAGCATGTATTCTGTTGTTTCCCTCATTTCAACCTCTGTCTGCTATAATATACAGACTATTTTCATACATAGAAAATAAAATTTGGAAGTCTGTGGTCACATTCTATATTAGAAAGAAAAGGAACTTCAAAAGATAAGTTTCTCAGCAAGTTATTTAAGGTTTATACTAATGATTCTAGCTGTTGAATGTTTTGTGTTACTAAATTCTTTACAGAACTTACCATTCTATTACACAGAATATAAGAATTTAAAATCTATATATGTAGTTAAGATGTATGGCCACAAAATCATGACATTGATTAATGGTTGGGTTTAATTATTGAATGTACAGACAAGGCAATTATTTTTGGCTGATGATTTTGTATTCCCTCCCCACCTTTCTCCATTTACATATCTCAACAGAGATGCAAAATTAACATCACCGTTAATAATAGAAAAAGTCTGACTTCATAATGTAAAACATCTTAGTTAGGGCCACTTACATGAGAGACTTCAGGGATTTGCTTTTGGGAGAAGACATCCTATGTTCCCCTACCATGGGGGTAAGAGCAACCACTTTTCATGGGCTATATAGCCAGAAGAGGATGAATCTTTAAAACTGCAGACTGGAACAATGTCTATAACTTTCCAGCAATATCCAAAGGGGTAAAAGTCCTATTCACTCAATATGAGTAACATGCACTACACTTGGTGAAAAGAAAGATATATTCTCGTTTCTTCTTTTTAGGTCCCGTAGCCCCCAGAATCTGTTTTGTTTCTTGGTTTCAGTTCTAGGTTCAGGAGATGAAAACTTGGGATCTGGGAGCTTGAGCCACTGTGACAACAGATATAGGGTTTAGTTTGCAAACTAGATGTTATTGTCATCCCAGTGAGGAAATCCTGACAAATTAATGGTCTAGGATGGAAGCCTAGAGAGGTTGTGAACTTGAAATATAGTGAGGGCCATGCTTTTAGGGAACAAGATTAAGTTATAAACCTAATCCATTTCCTTTTCCCACAGACTGAAGTGGCATAAAAAGGGATAATGCTTCCCCCAGCAGGGATTGGAATAGGGTAATACTTGTATGTTTGTTCTTACTATATCTTTGAAGGAAATGTTCCTTTGTCAAAGTTAATATAAGTGATTAAACAGAATGAAGGTACAGATGACCCCTAAAATTAGTGGAACACAATAAATGGGCATTTCAGTCAATGACAGAGAAATTAAACACTCCAGTCCCCTTAATGATACTGGCAAACTCAAAGGACAAGTGAAATAATAACATATATGGTTTCTAGACATTAGGGAATCAAAGTGGTCACTGTTTATTTTTTTTTTTATTTTTTAAAGCAATTGGGGTTAATTAACTTGCTCAAGGTTACACAGCCAGTCATTATTTATGTGTGGGTGCTCATTTTCTGAGGCTGGATCTGATCCTGGGTCATCCCAACTCGGGCTGGCATTCTTACTCACTGTGCCACTTAGCCACCCCTAGTCACTGTTTTAAAAATATAGGTTTTCTTAATATAAAACTACATTTGTGTAAGAATTTATGTGGACACCATAAAAAAGACCAAGAAGATTACTAGTAATCAGACTAGTCGTGCAGTGGTCCTAATTAATGGAACAGTAAGACAATAGCCATGTCTCATTAACTCTCCTACTATTGAAAGTAGGGAATTAAAGATAGGGGTCAGGGAAAGCAATTGTCAAGAACAAGTGACCAATTTACAATTAGGATTACAAATGTGTTTAATATTCTAAGCTCAGGCTTAGGCATTGCCACTCTCCTATTCTCTGTACTTCAGCCATTATCATTTATATAAAGACACCATGTATTGAAACCTCAGGGAGCAAGCCTTGACTTTCCAAAACAACTTGTGCAGGGAAGAGATACTCTGGAAATAGAGAAGTTTCTTATTAACACCCAAGTTAAGAGAAATGTAGCAGAGAATATTGTAAAGAAGCTGTTGAAAGGAAGCATGCAAAATTAACCTTGCTACTATTTAGCCAGTTAGCAATTTTCATTTAAATCCAAATATTTGGGGAAATTAATTATTCCCCTTCCTTATCACAGTTCCAATCCAGAAAAAAATAACAAATTCAATAGCTATGCTACTCCTTCCAAAAACTGATCAATCCTAGTGATTTTGCAGCTGTTGCTGATAGCACTTTTGGCACAAGTAAAACTGTTGGCTTAAAGTACAAAACAAAAGAATAAAAACTGTATTATAACAAATATACTGTATTGAAACTATGTTAATCTCTCATATTTGACTCCAGAGATTGAATTTTGAGTCAGATATGCATTGGAGTAAAAAGCAGTTTTAAATATTCAAGAAACATCATTCTCTACTGAGGTTGAGGTGAGGGTTTAGGTGGAAAAGGGAGTAATTTACTCTTTCTTAAGGAGAATTCACTATGTTCACAAACTAGTAAGTAATGCTGTTATCACAAGAGTTGTTCTCGTGTTCTGCCAAATAGAATGCACAGGCTGCTTGCCATTACCTTGTTTTTACTCTACTTTTTTGATGTAAATGACGTAAGGATCATACTTGATAATATATTTTTGACAGGACAGCATTAACATATGAGCTATTATACCTCTGTGTACCCTAGCATTCCCTTGGAGTCATACCAATCAGAGTCTGTATTTTCCCAAAGCATAGCACTGCCACGTACATAAATACTACCAAGGAGAAAGGCATTTCACCATTCATTTGAAAAACTTTTTTTGGAAAGCAAATTACAAAATATGAATCTATTCAACTAAAAGCAAATAGACTTATGAAAAATCATTTTTATAATTTATGTAAGATTTATATTTCTATAAAATTAGGAAAATGCTGATTCTCAAAAGTTTCATAACCAAGAAAATCTTATTATTGGTAATACTATTCTTTTCATTTTGATTTGTTCCTGGTTGCAAGAATACAGTAAAAATAGTTGACTAATAGAAGTAGAGCTAAAGAAGAGTCTCAACAAAGACTATGAGTCAATGGGAAGGTATGTAAGTGACTGTGCGGCAGATAAGGAACCCCAGTGGTCAGCAACAGAGATGATTTGTCAATGAAGAAAAAGTGATGTCAGTCAAATATTTATGCCACCACATGATGTACACCACCCCAGAACCAAAAGGTCTCTGATGTGCCCCCTCCCCCATGCTTTTTCTGACTTTAAGTGATCTGGTCACCTCTATTAGCTAAAATCCCTTATGCGTAGTATCACTTTACTTGTTGATGAAGTGTTTGTATATTGGGATGATACATCCAAATATGGGTTCATTTCCCTGCTAAACTAGAAAAAAATATTCCTCCCCTCCATTATATTTCTGGCTACAGAGTTGCTGATACACTACCTCAAGGATAGTACATATATATATATATATATATATATATATATATATATATGTATATATGTATATATGTATATATGTATGTATGTATATATATACATATATGTGTGTGTATGTATGTGTATATATATATGTGTGTATGTATGTATATACAGTGTGTGTGTATATGTGTGTGTATATATGTATACACACATATACATACATAACTTTAATCAAAATATTAGATAATAATTATGATTTGCATTGGTGTGTACAGTGTGAAAATGACACAGTCCATGTAATCCATATCAAATAAAGCAGCAATCCCTCTGTATTCAGGCATTTCAAAGAATCCCAGAAGCTAAATAAGTTTCACCTCCAATTACTACCATAAGAAATTGGCAAAGTATTCATCTTCTGGTTTCTCCGCCTGGAGGCAGATCATCTAGAAGTATGTAATCATTAATGTGATATAGGAATTCCAAATGCTACTGGTCATTGTCAAGAAAATTCATTCTCTCTATATAGACTGTATTAAGATTAAGATCTTGTCCTACTGGCTTCACTCCTACACAACTCCCATGAGGCACATGTTTAATTAATGACCACTGTTTTCATCTCTCTCTCTCTCTCTTTCTGTGTGTGTGTATATGTGTGTGTGTGTGTGTGTGTGCGCACATGCACGCATGTTGGGATTTTCTCTATAGGTCATAATCTTGTGGTATTTAACTCTATCTAATTGACCAGATGGGAATAATGCCCAGATAGTCTCCTTCTTCAAAGATGTCTCATCCTTTTCTTTTTTTCCTTTTCAAGCATTTATTAAGTGTTTTGTATTACTAGACACCATGCTAAGTTCTAAGAATAAAAAGAGGGGCAAAAACAGCCTCTGCCCCAAAGAAACTTACATTCTAATGAGGGAAGCAACATATAAACAATTAGGTACATGCAAGATATAGAGAGAGTAAATAGGAAATAATCTCAGAATGAACGTACTAATAGCATATGGGGGAGGTAGGGGGAGACCAGGAAGTATTATAACAACAACAACAGCTTGATGGTACAGTGGATAGAGTTTCAGGCCTGGAGTCTGGAAGTCTAGGATCTTCCTGAGTTCAAATTTAGCTTCAGATACTGTGACCCTGAACAAGTCACTTAACCCTGTTTGCCCCAGTTTCCTCATCTGTAAAATGAGCTGGAGAAGGAAATGGCAAACCCCTCCAGTATCTTTGCCAAAAAAGTCCCAATAGGATCACAAAGATCAAACTACTGAAAAACAACTGAACAACAACAGAAAGCATTTATATAGAACTTTAAGGTTTGCAAATCACCAAAGGCAATCCAACTGATTCCCTTCTTCCAATTCATTTCTGGGCCATGTCCTTGTCTGTTTGCAGTATTTATGTAAGATCCATTTACTAATGGATGAGTTCAATGGGCTATCCATACAACTATACATCAAAGTCTGAATAACAGGCAGTGTTTGGTTATTTAGATGTTCTTGTGTGAATATGATGGACTTTGAAACAATAATATTAGTAACTGACATTGGTATATTTGTTCACATGTTCCAAAGTACTTTGCATCCTCACAACAGCCCTATGAATTAGTTAAACTATATTTTACAGATGAGGAAACTGAGATGAAAGAGATTAATTGGACCATATTTGACAGAACCAATGTCAAATGCAGGTTTCACATAAGCCTTCCCAAGGTCAGCACACTTTCCCCTAGACCATCTAT
This sequence comes from Gymnobelideus leadbeateri, assembly GCA_011680675.1. NCBI lineage: Eukaryota > Metazoa > Chordata > Mammalia > Diprotodontia > Petauridae > Gymnobelideus > Gymnobelideus leadbeateri. Next base: position 140,375 of record WOXC01000279.1, read on the forward strand.
CTAAAGAACCCCAGGGCTAGCTACCCAAATCAAGGAGATCATTAAGACTTTTCATTTATGACACTCCATTTCCTATCTCCAAGCTTTTTCAAAGGTTGCCTCTTCCATTAGGAATGCATTTTTTCCTCATGTGCACCTCTTAGAATTCCTGGTAGGCTTCTTCTGGGGCTGTACCCCAAAGAAATCACAGAAGTGGGAAAAGACTCATGTGTACAAAAATATTTCTAGCAGCTTTTTTTGTAGTGGCAAAGAATTGGAAATCAAGGGGCTGCCCATCAACTGGGGAATGGCTGAACAAGTTGTAGTATATGAATGTAATGGAATACTATTGTGCTATAAGAAATGAGAAGCAGGTGGATTTCATAACAACCTGGAGAGACTTATATAAAGTGATGCTGAGTGAGGAGAGCAGAACCAGGAGAACTTTGTACACAATTACAGACACATCATATGTGTGAAGACTAACTTTGATAGACTGGGCTCCTCTCAGCAATACAAGGTTAGAAGACAACTACAAAAGACTCATGATGGAAAGGGATATCCACATCCAGAGAAAAGAACTAAAGAATCTGCAGATTGAAGCAAACTATTCGCTCTCTCTTGTTTGTGTTTTGTTTTGTCCATTTGTTCTCATTCCTCAGCCTATTGGTTATAATCCTTTACAACATGATTAATGTTCAAAATGAAGGTATTCATAGAACCTATATTTGATTACATGATGCTATGGGGGAGGGGGAGGAGAGGGAGGAGGAGAAAATTTGAAACAAGAGATAGTGGAACTGAATGTTGTAAACTAAAAACAAATAAATTAATTAAAAAATTTAAAAAGAATTCCTAGTAGGCTTCAAAGTTTAATTCAAATACCACCAACTGTCTGAAGCCTTTCCAGACACGCCCAGCAGCTGGTGAGTGCTTTCTCTCTCCTGAAAAAACCTTGAATTTTTAATATATTTTATAGATATAGATTTTCTATCTAAATATTTTTCTCCTCTAATGGACTAAAAGTTCTCTGAGGGAAAGGACTGTTTGATTTTTATCTTCATATTTAGTCACTTAATTTCTGTCTTCCTCAGTTTTCTCAATTTAAAAACAAATGGAGATAAATATAGCACCTGCCTCCCAGGGCTGTTGGGAGGCTCAAATGAGATAATTATTTTATTTATTTATTTATTTTTTAAACAAGTGCTTTATTAACTTCTGTTTTATATCATTCATTTCTGCCAGATTTTGAGTTACAATCATTTTCCCCCCATTATTCCCCTACCCAACCTCCCAGAATAGTAGTCCCACAAGATATCGCTTCCTCCAATCTGCTCTCTCCCATAACTTCTCCCATACCCCCATGGACTTTTCCATTAGAGGAAGGTGAATCTTTGTGACCCAATGCCTGCACATCTTATCTCCCAATTACAAGCAAAAGAGTATTAATAATAGTATTTATATATATTTGAAACATTTAATGTTACGACCTCGAATTTCAGATCCATTTCCTTCCTTCCTTGTCACCCATTCCCTCTTGGGAGATAAGTGATTCAGTATATGTTGTACATGTCTAGCTATGCAAAACATTATCATAGTAGATATATTGTACAAGGCTGCTTATAATTCCCTCCCACTCATCACAACCCCCACCTGGTCCATTCCCTACATGATCCTGTCCCTCTTCTATAGTGGGTACTTCCAACCTCCCCTCACCCCAAGGATGCCCTCCCATCCATCATCCCTCCTCTCATCTCCCTTCCCCCTATCCTGCTGCAGGTTGAGATATCCCATTTAGTATGTATGTCATTTTCTCCCTGAACAAAATTCAATATGAATGTGGTTTTGCCTTTTTAGCCTTCCTTATTCTCCCCCTCTTTTGCAACCACTTCCCCTCGCTTCTTCTACATGGGATAGTTTACCCTACCCTGTCTCTCCCCATCTCCTCTTGCCACTTTCCTATCTCACCTCATAATTTCATCCCTTGAGTATTCTCCCTTCCCAAAAAAAATTCAACCTATGCCCTCTATCCATATATAACTGTAACCATCTACACACACATTCACATATGTATTCATATGACCACACCCCCTTCTTCCATTATTTTCATAGTGAGAAAGATATCATCAGTCTCAGTTATTGCTTTTCCATATAGGAATGCAAATAGTTCAACTTTGATAAGTTCCCCTTGATCTCTCTTCCCCGATTACCTTCTCAGGCATCTCTTCCTTCCTGTGTCTGGATGTCAAATTTTCTATTCAATTCTGGTTTTTTCCTCAAGAATGCTTGAAAGTCCTCTATTCCACTGAATGACCATATTTTCCCCTGAAACCAAATACTCAGTTTTGCTGGGTAGGTGACCCTTGGGTTCATTCCCAGTTCTTTTGCCCTCTGGAATATCATATTCCATGCCCTTCAATCCCTCAGTGTAGAAGCTGCCAGGTCCTGGGCTATTCTGATTGTGTTTCCACAATACTGAAATTGTTTCTTCCTGGCTGCTTGTCGTATTTTCTCCTTGATCTGGGGATTCTGGAACCTGGCTATAATATTTCTGGGAGTTTTCTTTTTGGGATCTTTTTCAAGAGGTGATCGATGGATTCTTTCAACCTCTATTTTGCCCTCTGGATCTAAAACATGAGGGCAATTTTCCTTGAGAATTTCTTGAAGGGTGATTTCTAGGTTCTTTCCTTCATCATGGCTTTCAGGTAGTCCAATAATTTTTAAATTGTCTCTCCTGGATCTATTCTCCAGGTCAGTGGTTTTCGCATGAGATATTTCACATTGCCTTCCAATCTTTCGTTTGTTTGGATCTGCTTAACAGCATCTTGATTTCTCATAAAGTCACTAGCTTCCATTTGCTCCAGTCTAACTCTGAAGGAATGAATCTCCTCAGTGAACTTTTGAGATTCTTTTTCCATCTGGCAAATTCGACTTTTTAAGGCCTTCTTCTCCTCATTGCCCTTTTGGGCCTCCTTTGCCATTTGAGTTAGTCTATTTTTTAAGGTGTTGTTTTCCTCAGTCAGGCTGTTGACCCTCATTTCATACTTTTCCTGCATCCTTCTCATTTCTCTTTCCAATTTTTCCTCCACCTCTCTTATTTGATTTTTAAAGTCCTTCTTAAGGTCCTCTATGGCCTGCAACCCGCTCATGTTTTCCCCTGGGGCTTTTGGAGCAGGACTTCTGACCTCACAGTCCTTTTCCTGCTCTATGCCCCCAAAATAGGAGTCTAGGGTTGCATTTTTCTGTTTCCTTTGCCTTGGCATGTTTCCACTTAATTGCTTGACTTTTGGGCTTGTTGCCACACTATGGCTTTAAGGCCAGCTAGAGGAATTTTCGTCCTGAACGTGTGGGGGGCAACTTCTGTTTCTGGCAAGCTGTAAACCCACCCACAACTTCCACCCTAGATCACAATCCAGATCCAGGGAGGTTAAAGCAAGAGCGATTCCCCCCCAAGACTGATCGCTGGATCTCCCCATGAGTTGTAGGCTGGGAGCCGGATCTGCCTCTGAAAACTACAAAATGGCGTGTCTCCTCAGAGGCTTCTAGCCCCCAGGGGAGGGAGCTGACGCATTCCCCAAATACAGGTCCCAAAGTCCATAGGACCCTAACCTCTTACTTTGTCCTAGGCATGTCTATGTTGATAATTCTGGAGTCGCCACAGCTCCTGGTGTTCTGGGGTTCCTCCAGCGGGCTGCTGGCCCTGCCGTCCTGGGGCTAAAACCTCGGCTCACGCGGGCCTGGGCTCAGCTCGGCTCCTGCGCTCTGCGCTCTGCGCACTGCCAGGTCCCAGACCTCTGCGCTGGTCCTTCCTGCAGGGCTGCTGGGCTGTCCTCAGCGGGAGGTTAGCTTCTCTGTGTCGTTCTGTGGGTGCTGGGGCTCCAGAAGTTGTTCAGAGTCCCCTTTTACATAGTTTGGGGGGAATCTGGGGGCAGAGAGGCTTGGACGAGCTGTTTCTACTCCGCCATCTTGGCTCCGCCCTCATCCTTTTCTATGAAATTACTTTGTAAAGCCATGCAAGATCAGCTTTCCAGAGGACTGCTGCATTGAACAGCTTTCAAGGTTCTGATTACATAGCATAATGAACACTTTATTTACTCAATGACAAATCAGTGCAAAACATTCACAGAAATTCAAGGTATAGCATTCACAGTACTACAACTTATAATAGAAAAAACAAAATACATCATTCACAATGACTTATTACCAAAATGGCCATAAGGTTTTCACTAAAGTGGTCATAACAATTTTCAACATAGTATAATAATTTGGTAACTTAAACATTCAATAATCCTTGAGGTGGCTTGCCTCCTTACTCAATCATTCAATCATAATTAAGGAGGCTTGCCTGCTTAAGAGACAGAATACAAAAGTCAAATTACTCCAACCCTGGGTAGTAAATTCATTTAATCAATCACATAGTCTTTATTTCAATCACAAAGTGCAATCAGAAATAAATTACAATTCCATCAGTTACTACTCAACAGAAAATAACACGATTCAGCAGACAGGGCTTGCAGATGTCTGATCATTACATCCATACCTAGTTAGTTACCAGAGAGGGAAGCACCAACATCTGGGTTTTTCAAAGCAGGGGCCAGGGTACTCATCAGCTGCCCAGAGTCTGATCTGGCTAAATCACACAACTCTTCCCAAAGCAAAACATCAGGGTCAGTCACTACTCATTATTCATGGAGAGGTTTTTTCATCTTGACTTGGGGCAGGCTTTCAGCTTTTATGGTTTCCCTTCCATGGTCCCATCTCCTACCTGAATTCACCAAACTGTCACCTGGCTTCAAAGGTAGACATCTGCTAGCTCCTTGTCCAGATCTCCATGCAGTTTCTGTTCCACACTGAATCTCACAGTGTCCAGTACACTTTAAATCCTTCACAGTCTCTATTCCTGGGAAGTCAAGGCTTAACAAAGCCACAAACAGGCAAAGTACCATCACCACAATCATGCCTCCTCTGCCAGCTCCAGATGGCCCTAAGAACTTTTCAGCAGCTTGACTGGCCCTCAGAAGTCCTCAGAAGCTCCAGCTGGCCCTCAGGAAATACTCAACAGCCTCAGCTACTTGGCTAGCCCTCAGAAGAAACTCCACCACCACAAGTTCCCAGGAAATTCTGACTTTCCCAGTTGGGGTTTTTCCTTATATACAGTATTGCTCCTCCCTGTTCAGCCTCCTCCTGTTATGTTAGCAACAAGGGTTCATAACTTCTGTTTCTTTAACAGAGGCTTAATTTGAAACTCGGTGCTAAGTACCTGTCAGCTTAGCAATACAAAGGGATCTTTAAATTTCATTACTATTTCAGACTTCCATCCTCAGCATTTTTTTTCTGGAATTGCCTGGCTATAAAGCTCCATGAAAAACACATCATCCTTGTATCAGCATGAGAGAAAACTCATGCAGATATAGTTAGTTTTACTGAGTAATAAATACTTACATGATACTTAATAACAATTGAATAAATGGTAATTTTTACCACTCACAAACATATATTAATATGCATTACAGAAGATATATTCATTCACACTAAGTGGAAGCCTACAGATAAATTGAATGAATAGTTTGGCTAATACAATGAGAAAAGGACCAGAAGTGATTTAATTAATAGGTGACAGGTTTATTTATTCTTTGTTTTCAGTAGCTAAAGGATGAACTAGTTTGAAATGCTTTTGGAAAAGAGAAAATTAAGCAAACATTTGGGAGTAAAGTTGGATGACTGGTAGGGGAAAGGAATGAGATGTAGGCATAGAATCAATTTATATAGTTGAGGTCTGAAACTGAAGGCTGAGAATAAGAAAAAAAAGTTACAGAAAATCTAAAGGAAAAATATAAGTTACAGATGCCAATCTTTACTCTTACTATAGGAATGAGGTATACTTCAAAGGTTGAGCCATTTTGACAATTAAAATATAATGGTCCTTCTGAAAACCTACCGTTTCCAATCTACACTAAAAGAATGGGTCCCCATGGGGGTCACCTTGAACTTCATGGTGGTTTGTGGGTCTACATTCCTAAAATTATGTACATTAGCCTCTATTAGGAAGTATACTTCTGTTAGAAAGCTAGAGGAAACTCAAAGCAAAGGCATTTACTGGAATAGTACAAGAACAAGAGTAACAAAGCAATAAACTTAGAGCTCAAAATCCCAGAACTAAAACAACTATTAATGGGAAAATTAGACACACTCAGGGGATAATATACTGATAGACTCACACTTAAGGAATACATGGTAAAGACATCCTCAAATTCTTACTTCAGAGCCCAACGTAGTGTCTTTAGATCATCCCCCTAATTGTAGCATCTCTGTTAAACAGGATATTCAGCAGGGGCCCCCTGAACCTGCTACTCTCCATAACAACTCTCAGTAGCCAGGGTTGGCTCTCTTCTCAGCTCACATTGGTCAAATTCCTCTGAGCTATCTTTTGCTTTGACTCACTAGGCTTGCTTTCTTCTGAGTACAGTGTTTCTCACTGGAAGATTAATTTATTTCAAGAGGACATGGTCTATGAGAGGGAAAAGCAGAGAGAAAGAAAAAAATGTCTCTACTTTTAGAGGCAAGGAACTATGTTCTTTCTTCTTAAAAAAACCTAGCTTGCTTTCTTCTTTGCTGCCATGGGTAACACTTCCCAGCTATAGGTTGCCTGGACTTAGTCTCAAGTTGCTGAACTTTCTTTTTTAAAGATCACCATAGTAGGTCAACCAGGCAATAGCTAGATTCCTGCTAATTCCACCAAGTTCCATTTGCAGAATTGTTTTTATTTTTCCCCATTGCCACTACAGATAGAGAAAATAAAACATGGAATACTTCTTTATACTTTGTTTAAGATATTAAAATCTCTGCTCCTCTCTTATCTGGCATTTGCCTGTGGTAATATCATTATGTGATCTGGGGAGAAAATGATTATCAACTGTCTTCCAATCTATTTTGCCTTGTTGAAAAGATAATATATGCAAACATTAATTTTCTTACTAACACATTTAAGTCTGAGGACTTTAAAAATAGTCCTTAAAATGTTCAGAGAAATATTATCATACCCATTTTATAGATAAAAAAATCTCAGGCTCAATGATGCTAAATATGTTTTTTTTTATTTTTAACAGTATTTTATTTTATCCCACATATAAAGATAATTTTAATATTTTTTAAATGAGTTCTAGATTTTATCTCTCCCTTCCTCCCCTCCACTCTCCCTAAAAAAATAAGCAAATTGACATGTTATGTATGTGCAATCATATGAAACATTTCCATATTAATCCTATTGTGAAAGAACAAACAGTCCAAAAGGAAACACACACACACACACACACACACACACACACAGTGAAAATAGTGTGCTCCAATCTGGAATCAGACTCCCATAGTTCTTTCTCTGGATGTAGATAGATAGCAATTTCTATCATGTGTCCTTTGGAATTGTCTTGGATCATTGTATTGTTGAGAAGAATTAAATTATTCATAGTTGATCATCACATAATATTGCTATTATTATGTACAGTGTTCTTCTGGTTCTGCTCACTTCACCCAAATGTTATTACTTTTGTCTCAGTGATTCCAGTGCTAAGAACAAACCTGAAGGAGTCAGTGACATAAAGAATTTCCCCAGATATCCATCAATGTCTTCCTAGCAGCACTTTGCATGGCAACAAAAGAACTGTTTTTTTTTTCTTCCTTAAATCCTTTTGATTTTTTTGTTAGGAAATGGGTGTTCAGAAGAGAAGGCCTCCTGGTCTCCATACTTAAACAAGAATCAAGATCTTTTTCAAGGGAAAAAGTCAGCACCCCGAACTTCAGAGTATACAGACAGAAACATTTCAAGCAGACAGGACTCTAACTATCCAACCATTACATCCATACCTAGTCACAGTTACCAGAGAGGGAAGCATCAACATCTGGGTTTTTCAAAGCCAGGGGGCTCTCAATGGCTGCCCAGATTCTCATCTGGTCAAATCACACAACAGTTCTCAAAGTGCGCCTAAATATTTATGCATATTGAGAAAGCAAGTAAGGATTTGAGTTGGACATTGAAACAAGATTTTATAATTTCCAGTCTTAAACTCTTTCTACTATTTCTCATCATGTATAAATCACGACCCTGGGTAAGCCTTTTATCTTTTCTAGCTTCCATTTTATTTCTAAACCTTTTATTGAACTTGAAACATGCTTCAAATGCTATCCAGGTATCCAGTCATTTTCTTGGGCCATCCTGGCATTTGTCCTGACCCAGTTCAAATCTCAGCTTTTTGTAAATTGATTTGCAAACCTTAAAGCTGTTTATAAATGTGAACTCTTAAATTTAAACAAAAAAGAAAAAATCAAGCAAAATGTAAGGGGATGAAAAGATAAAAAAATAGATTGTTTGATTTCACACCGACCTACCTAAATATAGATTAAAATCACAAATAACTAAACAATCTAATATTCATATTTTCAATTTCCTTTTTACAGAAGGGTACTTATAATATTAAGGCTAAAAGCATTTTTCCTTCACTAGGAGAACCACAGCTCTAGAAAAATTATAGATATTACAGATAAGAAACATGAAATAGTGTCATATACTGGAAGCAACTGCTTGTACTAAGCAATCGTGGCACATTGAAGACAGGGACAAATAATATATTTAGTCATTAAATTGTAGCTGAAAATTGTGGCAATTTCAGAAAAGGGTCATGTAAGGTAAAGGAACTGGCAATAAACATTAGTTAAGATTGGTTTATCTGGGTGTTTATATGAGTAAAATACCAGGAAAATTCATTAAACCTATTTTACTCACTTTTCTTTAACATTCTCATGCAAATCTCAAAATTGAGAAAGAGCAAAAAGATCACCTAAAATAACATGACCCTAATAAAAGCTGGCACGTACATTTTGACCAAGTCTAGTGTTTATCTCTGATGAAGGTAATGATGTATTTTTACATTGGTAGGTCATCTAACTTGGGTAGATAGTGAAAAAGTAGATAGAGTACTGGGTCTGGAGTCAGGAAGACTCATTTGGCTGAGTTCAAATTTGACCTCTGACACTTAGTAACTGTGTATTCCTGGGCAAATCATCTAACATTTTTTTGCCTTAGTTTTCTAATATATAAACTGATCTTGAGAAACAAATGTTAGATAACTCCAGTATCTTTGCCAAGAAAACCTCAAAAGTTTTGAAGAGTCAGACATGACTGAAATGACAGAAAAGCAAGTCCAGCTATTTTATCATATATATTCTTATGATGATATGTGCCTTAGAATAATTTTCCAAAAACAAATTTGCAGAGAAGGAAGAGGTAAGAATCATAGATTTTTAATTTTTTTAAATTAAAATTAAATTTTATGTTTATTTTTATTTTACATCATTGATTGCCATAAGATTTTGAGTTACAAATTTTCTCCCTGTCTTCCCCCTACACACAACTCCAAAACAGCAATCCTACTTTAAACCCCCTACCCCAATCTGCTCTCTCCTATATCCTCCTCCATACACCCTCCAATTTTCCAGTAGGGAAAGATGACATATTAAACATTTGATTTTAAAACTTTGAATTCCAGATTCTTTCTCTTACTCCCTCTTCAATCACCCTTACTGGGAAAAAGAGCAATTCAATATACATTGTACATGTGTAACTACAAAAAACATTCCCATAGTGCATATATTGTGAAAGACTGACTATATTTCCCTACATCCTAGCCTGCCCCCCACTTGTTCTATTCTCCACTTTGACCCTGTCCCTTTTCAAAAGCATGTGCTTCTAATTCTGTTCCCCCCAATCTGCTCTCCTGTCCATCATCCCACCTCTTATCCCTTTCCCCTCCTACTCTTCTATAGGGTGATATACACTATTTAGTGTATATGGCATTCCCTCCCTAAGTAAATTCAATGGGAGTAAGTTGACCTATTCCCTTTTGCCTTCCTACTCTCTCCCTCCATTATAACAGTTTTCACTTGACTCTTCTATATGAGATAATTTACATCATTCTGCCTCTCCCCATCTGCTCTCATTATATTCTTCTCACCTCTCAATTTCACCTTTCAGGATGATACCTTCCCTATTCAATTGGTGCTATGCCATCTGTCTATGTATATCTATACATACATATACACACACTCACATATGTATTCATACACCCATATACCCTTCTATATGAACATATATAGGTATGTACACACACAGACACAGACACAGAAACACACACACACAGGCACACGCACACACACACACACACACACACACACACACACACACATATATATATATATATATATATATATATATACACACACACACATATTCCCTTCAACTCCTTCATACTGAAAGTTTCATTAGTTAGAATTATCATTTTTCCGTGTAGGAATGTAAATAGTTCAGCTTTGATGTTCCTTATGATTTCTTTTCCCTGTTTACTTTCACATTCTCCTCTTCCTTCTTTTATCTGAATGTCAAATTTTCTATTCAACTCTAGTTTTTTCATCAAGAATACTTTAAAGCCCTCTATTTCATTGAATGACCATATTTTCCTGGAAACATGATACTCAGTTTTACTGGATAGGTGATTCTTGGTTTTAATCCCAGCTCCTTTGATCTCCAGGATATCATATTCCAAGCCCTTCCATCCCTCAATGTAGAAGCTGCCAGATCCTGTGTTATCCTAATTCTGTTTCCACAATATTCAAACTGTTTCTTGGTTGCTTGTAATATTTTCTCCTTGCTCTGGGAAATCCAGAACATGGATATAATATTCCTAGGAATATATATATATATATATATATATATATATATATATATATATATATATATAAACGTTTTATTTTAAAGCTTTGAATTCCAGATTCATTCCCTTCCTCCCTTGTCACCCACCCTTACTGGGAAGATAAGCAATTCAATATAGATTGTACATGTGTAGCTATGCAAATCATTTCCATGGTGGATTTATCTAACTATATTTCCTTCCCTCCTATCCTACCTCCCACTGGTTCTATTCTCTACTTTGATCCTGTCCCTTTTAAAAAGTGGGTGCTTCCATTTTTCCTCTCCCACAGCCTGCCCTCCCTTCCATCATCCCCTTTCTCATCCCCTTCCTCCTACTCTCCTTTAGGGTGAGATACCCTATATAGTGTGTATATCATTCCCTCCCTAAGTCAAATTCAATGAGGATAAGGTAGACCCATTCCCTTTTGCCTTCCTGTTCTTCCCCTCCATTGTGACCATTTCCCTTGCCTCTTCTATATGAGATAGTTTACCCCATTCTGTCTCTCCCCATCTCATCTCATTATATTCCTCCCTCACCTCATAATTTCACCTTTTAAGCATCATACCTTCCTAATATATTGGTCACTATGTATATCTGTACACATATATACACATATTCACATAGTTATTCATATGCCCATATACTCTCCTATATATATATATATATATGTATATATATATATATATACATATATATATATATATATCTGTATATAGATAGATAGATAGATATACATTTCTATTCCCTTCAACTATTCTCATACTGAGAAAAGTTTCATAGGCAACAATTATCATTTCTCCATGTAGAGATGTAAATAGTTCAACTTTGATAAGTTCTTTATGATTTTTTTCCCTGTTTACCTTCTCATGCTTCTCTTGCCTCTTGTGTCTGAATGTCAAATTTTATATTCAACTCTGGTTGTTTCATTAAGAATGCTTGAAAGTCCTCTATACCTCTTAATAACCATATTTTCCCCTGAAACATCATATTCATTTTTGCTGGATAGGTGATTCTTGGTTTTAATCCCAGCTCCTTTGACCTCTGGAATATCATATTTCTTTTTTTTTTCTACATACATGGAAATTTTTAATCTTTAAGCTTATATGCATATCTGAGTGCATACGATCAAATCAAAGTATGAAGTTAAAAAAAAAAGAGTCGGCAGCTTGAGAAGGTTCCAGTGTTTCAGAGAAAGCACTTTGTTTTTAACTGGATGTACACCTTTGAGACCGGTTAGTAGTGCCACAAAACAGGTGAGCGAGCATGGCCAGAGAGAGGGGCCAGTCGAGGGGCCTCGGGTCTTGTCCTTTGAAGGCTGAGGCCACTGGAACCCAGCAGCCTCCCCTTCCCCACCCCCTTTTTCCTCCTGCCTTCACATTTCCGGTTGCTCAGCAGATGCCTGTGGCTCCGGAGGCTCGAAGTGCTGGTGAAAGTTCGTCCTTGGCTTCCTCAGCTTCTCAGGAGCTTTTCTCCATAAGATGATCTCCTGCTGCTTGAAGTACAGTTTGTCTTCCTCATCCACAAGGACTAGGTTCAAAAAATAGCTTACTGAGAATTTCTTGTTCACATCTCTCATCGTTGGAGTTGGGTCATATCCCGCTAGAAAGAGTCTTATGGGAATTGATTCACCTTTGACTGGCGCCCCATCCATGATTTCATACTTGGCAATGGTCTCTGTTTCTGTCGTGGTGCTGGGTCCAATTCCTGTGATTTCTTTCTTTATGAGCTGTAATTCCATGTGCTGAATTTTTATTCTCACTAATAAGAAATAAATTTTCCCAACAATCACATCCTTTAAATGATACTTGGATTTATTATATTCAAACTCTATGTGCAGATAGTCTTCAATGCCCACCTCCATCTTAATGGAGTTGTTGACATCGGGGTAGGTGGCCAGCTGGTGCACAAGAAGATCATATTCTTTTACCAAGTCTGAGAGTCGTCTCACTATTGTCACTTTGAGAAAATACCATGTTCAGCCCCGCCGCCGCTCCGCACACGTTCCGCACGGAAACCCCGATCCCCAGCTCCCTCCGCCCAGCGGCGCCCTCGTCATGTGACTGCCGGCCTGGAATATCATATTTCAAACCCTTTGATCACTCAGTGTAGAAGCTGCCAAATCCTGTGTTATCCTGATTGTGCTTCCACAATATTCAAATTGTTTCTTCCTGGCTGCTTGTAATATTTTCTCCGTGATCTGGGAATTCCAGAACTTGGCTATAATATTCCTAAGATTTTTGGGGGGGTAATATTTTTATGGTGGTGATTCGTGGATCCTTTCAACCCCTATTTTTCCCTCTGCAAAAATCAGAGCAATTTTCCTTGAGAATTTCTTGAAGGATGATTTCTAGGTTCTTTCTTTGATCATGGCTTTCAGGTAGTCCAATAATTTTTAAATTGTCTCTCCTGGATCTTTTTTCCAGTTCAGTGGTTTTCCCAATGAGATATTTCACATTGTCTTCTATTTTTTCATCTGTTTGAATCTGTTTAACAGTATCTTGATTTCTCATAAAGTCACTACTTCCATTTGCTCCAATCTATTCTGAAGGAAGTATTATGTTAAGTGAGCTTTTGAGATTCTTTTTCCATCTGGCAAATTTGGCTTTTTAAGGCATTCTTCTCAAGAATAAGAGATTTTTATTTTTTATTTTGCAAAGGATTGGAAATATTTAAAGGTGAAAGGGACAGAAATGAGGTGTATGTTCATGTCCTCATAATATAATGAAGTGTTCAAAAAGTATAATTGTAGAAAAAGCAATTGGGTATGTAATATATACATATATATATAATTCCTATTCCAAAACCCAATAGTATGGGATTGTCTCATTAATGGTGGAGATTAATGTCCTGTCCTGCATGAAGAGTGGGGTGTTTTGCCAAGAATAAAATAGTTTTATTTCTTATCTGGTTTTTGAGCTTTGACTTACTTTGAGCACTTCTGTCTTCAGGCTTGGGAAAAGAAGATAGAAGAGGTCCACTCTACTGCAAGTTGATGAAGGCTAAGATAAGGAAATCATGTGAGAAGTTGGCAGCCTCCCCTGTGTCCCTATCCCTAGACTGCTACTAGAGACTTCAGAGAGTTATCCCTTGGAAGAGATCTAAAACACTGTCTCTTATTTGAGCTGTGGTATTTGTTTCCCATGGGAGAGCTTTTAAAAATATTTTTGTGTATAGTTTCTCTAATTTCTGTTTCCCATAATTTGGTAAGTGGATTCCTTTAATATTTACTATGGGTAAACATTGTAGAACTGTTATTTATTGGGAATGGGGCCAAGTGTTGGAAATAGAACATCAAGTCTTTTTTTCCCTTAATAATCACAGTGAGTTGGGGCAGCTAGGTGGCGCAGTGAGTAAGAGCGCCGGCCTCGGAGTTGGGATGACCCGAGATCAGATCCGGCCTCAGAAAATGAGCACCCACGCATAAATAATGACTAGCCGTGTAACCTTGAGCGAGTTACTTAACCCCAATTGCTTTAAAAAAAATAAAAATAAAAATAATAATCACAGTGAGCTCCTCTGTTCTGCTGGCAGCTCTTCAGCTTTGCCCCTCACCCCCTGAGAATGTACGCCTGCTCCAAGTTCATCTCTACCCCTGCCCTTGTGAGGAGCAGCTCTCAGCTGCTGAGTAGACTGCTGTCTGCAGTGGTGCTAAAACGGCCAGAGGTTCGGACAGATGAGAACCTCAGCATTTTGGCAGCATCAAGTCCCTTGACCTCTCTTGTCCCTAGGTGTGGATTCCAAACTAGTGCCGTCTCAAGGGACGTTGACACAGCAGCCAAGTTTATTGGGGCTGGGGCTGCCACTGTGGGGGTGGCAGGCTCCGGAGCTGGGATTGGGACTGTGTTTGGAAGTCTCATCATCGGTTATGCCAGGAACCCCTCCCTGAAGCAGCAGCTTTTTTCCTACGCCATCCTGGGCTTTGCCCTGTCTGAGGCCATGGGGCTCTTTTGCCTGATGGTGGCCTTCCTCATCCTCTTCGCCATGTGACGGAGCCATTTCTATCCCCCTACGTTTCTGAATGTTCCTTCTCATCCTCCTGGTCCTTCCATGCTCTTCCAGCCTGTGTATACCTCCACCTCCATCTTACCAGGCAGCCCTGGGGAAAGCCATGGGCTTAGGGTTTGACAGAGGGAAGACAAATAAATACTGTATTAATAAGCTGAAAAAAAAATAATCACAGTGATCAGAAATTCGATTGACCCTGTTCACATGTCTTAAACTGATAATATTTAAGGAAACAGATAAAAAAAATTCTTCAAAGGTTTGTCAGACATGAGTACTACTATACTCTGTAAATTCACATGGGAAGGAATTTTGAAAGAAATTATAACATCTATGAAGTCCTGGGTAAGAAACCAAAGTCCGCAGAAGCATATGTTTTGTTGTTGTTGTATTAAATACTAATAACAGACAAAAGAAAAAAAAAAACAAACCAGTAGTCTAAGAACTAGAATGGTTCTAAAAAGGCATCAAGCAACTGCCTCTTAAAGTAGTTTCTGGGCTCTTTTGGCTTTCTTGCAGTGGAAAATAATCTACGTGATGAAAACATTAATTGAAAATGAGGATAGAGTCAATATATTTTCATTTCCTATTTTTAAGTGACCAATAGATTATTTAGGAATGTAAGATAGCAACAGTTGTAATTTTATAGATTTTTTTTCCTTATTCTTTTTTTGAACTTCTTTTAATTTTGAGATTTCCAATTAGTTAAATATTTAACTGTACAATATCAGTTAATGTAGGAAATGAGTATTGTAAGTAACCCTTTGTTTCCTCATTAAGATAAAATCAATTTATTATTTTATTATTGTTTCTCACCACGCCCAGTGCCTTTTAATTCTATCTCTCAAAAAATAGCAACTCAAATCAGAAAATTTAGTAAAATTTTAATAAAATTTTTCTATTTTTTCTCTTGCAAGATAGTTTTTGTATAAAGCTACGTTTTCCTTCATCACTCTTATGAACACAAAAAGGAGAGATGATCAAGTTTCTCATGAAATTTGTCTTCCCTTTGGATTCATGACAAAAGCAATTCTGTTAACTCATATTTTGCTTCTCCAGTTAGAACTTGTGATCTATCTTACCATTTAACGACTTTTTCTTTGTTTTTGTCATCTGATTGATAAGAATGTCACTATTTATATGGTCCATTTCCTTCACTAATAGGTCATCTCACTGGTCTTTGCACAAGTATATAAAATTGAATACTAATACTTAAATCAATTATTGCAGCTGGCCTCAAAATCTTGTGATTCCTGGTACTTTCTGACCTTTATCTGTCCTTCTGACATCTACTCTTGTCACAACAGAAGTAGAATTTGGTCATACCTATTGAAAGACATTTTCTCTTTTTGTTTCTCTTTTTTCATTGAGTCATAAGTCAAAGAAATCATCACCTAATAACCAACCTGCTGGAGATGACCCTTGCCATACTGGTGTGGTTCCTCAGATAGCAAAGACTCATGGGCTTATGAGTAGTAGCTGGAGCTTATCACTCATTTGGTTTAGGCTTTGAGCATCTAGGAGTACTTCTCAAGTTTAAGTAGGTATTGAAGTAGAACTTTGTTGCAGGTATCAAATGCTGTCTTTCACTAGAATTATTTATTTATTTCCCATGCTTCTGCTGCTGAATAGTAAACTCTTTGAAATAAAGAACAATATTATATTATTTTAGCATTGTCCAGATCATCTACTATAATATTGCTATTACCATCTCTTATTAAAGTAATTTTGACTATTTTTGACCAAAGACTTAATCCATAATAGGACCTAAGTGGCACAAGAGATAAAAAACCAGACCTGGAAACAAAATCTAAGTTCAAATAAATATTCAGATACCTAACAAATTTGTGACCCTCAGCAAATCATTTAACCTCCAAATGTTTCCATTTCCTCAACTATAAAATGAGGAAAATAATAGTAAAGGAGAAAACAATTATCCAGGCCAAGACAGTTCAAGTCAGTAGGGAGATCTATTGCACCTGAGGGAGAACATCATTAGACCTTGGAGGCACCTGAATCAGTACTTGTAATGGCAGTTTCCTTACCTCTCATCCTACAGATGGGAAGGACATCAGACTATTACTCAGAAGGAGATTACAGGGGTTCATTTGTTGGCACTGATGGCAAAGTACTGTGTTGTATTTCCCACACTTAGATCTGGGTTATAGGCCTGGACCTCAGTGCCAGAACAAGGAAGACCACCAGAACAACGGAAATTGCAGCCTCAGCATAGCAGGGACACTAATTACAGCTCTGGGGTGGAAAAGAATGCTCCTGGTAACTCAAAGATCAGAGTGTAGAATAAGAGAGTAGTAAGAATATATCTCCCTAGATCATATCACATTAAAAGAACTGAAAACCTACAGATCCCTAGACTTAACTTGGAAAACAACTACAGAAAAAAACTTGAAATTTGGGAGATTTCCCCATCAAGTGTGGAAGGACAGCCACATTTTGTCATAGAGACAAAAGTCCAGAAATAGGCTGGAAATGAACAAGCACCAGAAAAAGATAATGACCATAGAAAGTTACTATGATGACAGGGAAGATAAAAATGCAAACCCAGAAGACGACAGCAAAGTCAAAATTCTTACATCCAAAGACTCCAAGAAAAATGTTAATAAGCCACAAACCATGGGATAATTCAAAAAGGATTTTTAAAATCATGTAAGAGAGATAAGAGGAAAACTTAGCAAGAAAAATGAGAGTGATGCAAGAAAATCATGAAAAATGAGTCAATGCCTTACTAAAGGGAGAGTTAAAAAATACAGAAGAAAATAGCATCTTGAGAAATAGAAGAGGCCAAATGGTAAAGACAAACTAAAATCCAATGATTAGAAGAATGCCTTGAAAGCAGAACTGGCCAAATGGTGGGAAAAGAGGTACGAAATTCTCATCATTGGGGGTGGAGGGTGAGAGGGAAGGGGAGGGAACTTGAAACTCAAGGGATTGTGAAACTGAATCTTGTAAACTAAAAGTAAACAAAAATTAATAAAGAATTTTACCAATCAGAAAATAATAATTGCAGGGCTTTGAAAATAAATTTTCTGGAAGGCAAAAGAGCTAGTATTAAAAACAAACATCACCTACCCAGCAAAATTAGTCCTTCAGGGGGGAAATGGGCAAACAAAGAAATACAGAATTGTCATGCATTTCTTATGAAAAGACTAGAGCTGAATAGAAATGTTGATCAAGGGCAACATAAAAAAAGTTAAAGATGAAAGATAAATCAAAAGGAAATTTATAATATTAAACTGTTTACAATCTTATATGGGAAAATGATACTTGTAACTCCTAAAACCTTCCTAATAATTAGGGCAGTTAGGAGTATACATAAAGAGAGGGCATGGATGTGAGTTGAATATGATGGAATAGTTATCTCAAAAATAAAATTATGAAATGAGAAAGAAAGAAGGAACTGGGAGAAATAAAAAGGAAGAAGTAAAACTGGGTAAATTATCTGACATAAAACTGATGTTAAAGAGATTTTACAGTGGAATAAATGATGGGAGAAGTGAGGTCAGGAGCTCATGAGCCTTACTCTCTCTTTATTTTTTTAATTAAACAAATGCTTTATTAAATTCTGGTTTACATCATTCATGTCGGCCAGATTTTAAGTTACAATTTTTTCCCTGTTTTTCCCCTACCCACCATCCCAGAATAGCAGTCCCACAATATATCCCTTCCTACAATCTGCTCTCTCCCATATCTTCTCCCATACCCCCTTCGACTTTTCCATTAGAGCAAGGGGAATCTCTTTGCCCCATTACTTCCACATCTTATCTCCAAATTACATGCAAAAGAGTATTTACAAAAGTATTTATATATATTTGAAACATTTAATTTTAAGACCTAGAATTTCAGATACATTCCCTTCCTCCCTTGCCACCCATTCCCTCTGGGAAGATAAGTAATTCAGTATGTGTTGTACATGTATAGCTATGCAAAATATTAACATAGTAGATATATTGGACAAGGCTGCCTATAATTACCACCCACCCATTCCACCCCCCACCTGGTCCATTCCCTACTAGATTGTGTCCCTGTTCTATAGTGGGTATTTCCAACCTCCCCTCCCCCCAAGAATGCCCTCCCATCCATCATCCCTCCTCTCTTCCCCCTTCCCCCTATCCTGCTGCAGGTTGAGATATCCCATTTAGTATGTATGTCATTCTCACCCTGAACCAAATTCAATGAGAATGTGGTTTTGCCTTTTTGCCTTCCTATTCTTCCCCTCCCCTGCAGCCACTTCCCCTTGCTTCTTCTACATGAGATAGTTTACCCTACCCTGTTTCTCCCCATCTCCTCTTGCCACTTTCCTCTCTCATCTCATAATTTCACCCCTTAAGTATCATTCCTTCCCATCAAATTCAACATATGCCCTCTCTCCATGTATAATTGTAAACATATATACACACATTCACATATGTATTCAAATGACCATACACCCTTCTTCCATTATTTTCATACTGAGAAAGGTTTCCTCAGTCACAGTCATTGTCATTTCATGTAGGAATGTAAATAGTTCAACTTTGATAAGTTCCTTTTGATTTCTTTTCCCTGATTACCTTCTCAGTCATCTCTTGCTTCTTGTGTCTGGATGTCAAATTTTCTGTTCAACTCTGTTTTTTTCCTCGAGAATGCTTGAAAGCCCTATATTCCACTGAATGACCATATTTTCCCCTGAAACAAAATACTCAGTTTTGCTGGGTAGGTGACCCTTGGGTTCATTCCCAGCTCTTTTGCCCTCTGGAATATCATATACTATGCCCTTCGATCCCTCAGTATAGAAGCTGCCAGGTCCTGGGCTATTCTGATTGTGTTTCCACAATATTGAAATTGTTTCTTCCTGGCTGCTTGGAGTATTTTCTCCTTGATCTGGGAGGTCTGGAGCCTGGCTATAATATTCCTAGGAATTTTCTTTTTGGGATCTTTTCCAGGAGGTGATCGGTGGATTCTTTCA
The DNA here is from genome assembly GCA_011680675.1 of Gymnobelideus leadbeateri. Taxonomy (NCBI): domain Eukaryota; kingdom Metazoa; phylum Chordata; class Mammalia; order Diprotodontia; family Petauridae; genus Gymnobelideus; species Gymnobelideus leadbeateri. The sequence goes on from WOXC01000279.1 coordinate 160,058, forward strand.
ACCTCTATTTTGCCCTCAGTGTCTAAAACATCAGGGCAATTTTCCTTTATTTTAAAAATCGAATAAGAGAAGTGGAGGAAAAATTGGAAAGATAAATGAGAAGGATGCAAGAAAAGTATGAAATGAGGGTCAACAGCCTGACTGAGGAAAACAACACCTTAAAAAATAGACTAACTCAAATGGCAAAGGAGGCCCAAAAGGGCAATGAGGAGAAGAATGCCTTAAAAAGTCGAATTTGCCAGATGGAAAAAGAATCTCAAAAGTTCACTGAGGAGATTCATTCCTTCAGAGTTAGACTGGAGCAAATGGAAGCTAATGACTTTATGAGAAATCAAGATGCTGTTAAGCAGATCCAAAAAATGAAAGATTAGAAGGCAATGTGAAATATCTCATGGGAAAAACCACTGACCTGGAAAATAGATCCAGGAGAGACAATTTAAAAATTATTGGACGACGTGAAAGCCATGATCAAAGAAAGAACCTAGAAATCACCCATCAAGAAATTCTCAAGGAAAACTGCCCTGATGTTTCAGTTCCAGGGGGCAAAATAGAGGTTGAAAGAATCCACCGATCACCTCCTTAAAAAGATCCCAAAAAGAAAACTCCCAGGAATATTATAGCCAGGTTCCAGAATCCCCAGATCAAGGAGAAAATACTACAAGCAGCCAGGAAGAAACAATTTCAATATTGTGGAAACACAATCAGAATAGCCCAGGACCTGGCAGCTTCTACACTGAGGGATCGAAGGGCATGGAATATGATATTCCAGAGGGCAAAAGAACTGGGAATGAACCCAAGGGTCACCTACCCAGCAAAACTGAGTATTTTGTTTCAGGGGAAAATATGGTCATTCAGTGGAATAGAGGACTTTCAAGCATTCTTGAGGAAAAAAACAGAATTGAATAGAAAATTTGACACCAGACACAAGGAAGAAATGCACGAGAAGGCAATCAGGGAAAAGAAATCAAAAGGAACTTATCAAAGTTGAACTATTTACATTCCTATATGGAAAAGCAATAACTGTGACTGATGATATCTTTCTCACTATGAAAATAATGGAAGAAGGGGGTGTGGTCATATGAATACATATGTGAATGTGTGTGTATATGGTTACAGTTATATATGGATAGAGGGCATAGGTTGAATTTGTTGGGAAGGGAGAATACTCAAGGGATAAAATTATGAGGTGAGAGAGGAAAGTGGCAAGAGGAGATGGGGAGAGACAGGGTAGGGTAAACTATCCCATGTAGAAGAAGCAAGGGGAAGTGTTTGCAAAGGAGGGGGAGAATAAGGAAGGCTAAAAAGGCAAAACCAAGTTCACATTGAATTTGGTTCAGGGAGAAAATGACATACATACTAAATGGGATATCTCAACCTGCAGCAGGATAGGGGGAAGGGGGATGAGAGGAGGGATGATGGATGGGAGGGCATCCTTGGGGTGAGGGGAGGTTGGAAGTACCCACTATAGAAGAGGGACAGGATCATGTAGGGAATGGGCCAGGTGGAGGTTGGGATGAGTGGGAGGGAATTATAAGCAGCCTTGCACAATATATCTACTATGATAATGTTTTGCATAGCTAGACATGTACAATATATACTGAATTACTTATCTCCCCAGAGGGAATGTGTGACAAGGGAGGAAGGATATGGATCTGAAATTCGAGGTCATAACATTAAATGTTTCAAATATATATAAATACTATTATTAATACTCTTTTGCTTGTAATAGGGAGATAAGATCTGCAGGCATTGGGACACAAATATTGACCTTTCTCAAATGGAAAAGTCGAAGGGGGTATGGGAGAAGGTATGGGAGAGAGTAGATTGGAGGAAGCGATATCTTGTGGGACTACTATTCTGGGAGGTTGGGTAGGGGAATAATGGGGGGAAAATTATTGTAACTCAAAATCTGGTGGAAATGAATGATGTAAAATAGAAGTTCATAAAGCATTTGTTTAAAAATAAAAAAACATAAAGAAAAAAATTTTATAAAAAAGAAATTAAAAAAAAGCTGAATTGACCACATGGAAAAAGAAATTCAAAAGCTCACTGAAGAAAATAACAGAATAAATGGAGGGCAGGATAGGATGGAGGGAAACAAATATAGTTAGTCTTTCACAATATGACTACAATGGAAATATTTTTCATTACTACACATGTATAACTTATATTGAATTGCTTATCTTCTCAGAAAGGATGAATGAGGAGGAATGAAAGGAGAATATCTGGAACTCAAAGTTGTTTTTTTGTTTGTTTTATTGTTTGCATTTTGGAGGGCAATTGGAGTTAAGCACCTTGCACAAGGTCAAAGAGTTAGTAATTGTTAAGTGTCTGAAACTGGATTTGAACCCAGGTCTTTCTGACTTCAGGGGTTGTGCTCTATTTACTGCACTACCCAGCTGCCCCAAGGAACTCAAAGTTTTAAAAATAAATGTTTAAAAAATTGTGGGTTTTTTTACATGCAACCAGGAAATGAGATATATAGGTAATGGGGTATAGAAATCCATATTGCCCTAAAAGAAAATAAGGGGGGGGGCAGTTTGGGGAAATATAAGATAGGGCAGATTGAGGGAAGTAAACTTGCAATCTTAGGGTGGGGGTAGGGGAGGAAAATCTGTAACTCAAAATTTTTTGGAAATGAATGTTGAATGTGGATGCTTTGCTTTTTGGCCCATATCTATGTATAATTGATATCACTTCATTACCTATGGCAGTGATTTTTAATCTTTTACTCTTGCAATTCCTTTTTGAACAAGAAATTTTTATGTGACCCTGGGTATATAGGTATATAAAATATGTATACAAAGCATTTACTGATAATAAATCATATTTTTAAAACAGTGCTTTGATATGTATATGCATTTTATAATTTATTACAGACTAAAACAGATTTTTATAATTATGAAATGGATGTGCTTTTATTTTTACATAAATAATTAAATCTTGACAGAATATTTGATATTGCAGGATGTAGAGCATTTTAAAATATTTTTCAGACTTGATTGATATTTTCATTTTATAATCAATTGTCAATGCTGAGAACACCATTTTTCATGAATACATAGTATGAAATGGCTGAAGTATGTTTAGGACCATTTCAGAAATTGTTGAAAATTCTGTCCTAATACCAAGCTAAAATTCATTTGACTATTTTGAATGTGCTGTAAAAGCACTGTAACTCATAACATTTAATAGTCTCAAATCTGAGCTACTGTGTTTCTGGCGGTATCCACCAGTGTTTAATAGCATGCTTAATGCAAAGTACATGTTATTTTTTCAGAATCAAGATTGAAGTGAAGTTGCATGATGCAACATGGGCAAACATTGCCAGAAAGACCTCATATTCATTATGCATTAGATTTTGACATTAATTTTTGGTCATTGCATGTTCAGAAAACTTTTAATGTTGCCAAATTTTTTGCAACCCCCCCATATTCATTTACATCATGTGGGGTCATGACCCACAATTTAAGAAGCACTGGGTTTTGGTACCAAGATATAATTACCCTGCTTTCCTATCCCTTCAAAATAGGTCTTTTTTTAGTTTACTTTTTCTGAGATTTGAACTGCTACCTGACCGTTTTTGTTGCCCCAGCCCCTTATTTTAAATTTGTATATGTCTTTTTGCTTTAAGTATGTTTCTTGTAAAAGAAAACACATTATTTTTTGGCTTCTGGTTTCTCATCCATTCTTCTATCCCTTTCCAATTTATGGTTGAATTCAAACCAGTTATATTCACAGTCATGATTCCTAACTGTACATTTTCCTTCATACTATTGTCTTCTGTTTATTCTCTCTTTCTCTCTCTGTCTCTCTTTCTCTGTCTCCCTCTCTGTCTTTCTCTGTCTCTCTGTCTCTCTCTCTGTCTCTCTGTCTCTCACTCTCTTTCTCCCTCTTTGGCTCCCTCCTTCACTGCATCCAAAATTTTGTTTTTCTTTTGTCCATATTCTCCCTTAACCTGTCCTCCTATACATATATATATGTGTGTGTGTGTGTGTGTGTGTGTATGTATACGTATATGTACATATGTATGTGTGTATATGTATATATGTATATATACATACACATATTTAAAATATAAGGTATATAAATAGATACAGATATGTGTATGTATATATGTATGTATGTGTATATATGTGCATATATATATATTTGTTTGTATACATATATGTGTGTATACATAACTTTAAAAAATTTTCCCATTTTTCACCCAGTTCAGATGAGAATGAGGTTGAAGTGTATGTATTGTTGAAAAGATATGTGCAGCAGCTTTAAGTATTTTTAGTATTGGATTGCACAGTATAAAGAATTCTCTTCATACCAAATTAGAATCAGTGCAACATTTACTCTCCAAGAACAATATAAAGCAGTATTAAAGAAAGATAGAAATCTAAAGATAAAGCTTAACAGAGTAAGAGAAATATTTACATATAAAACTAAACTGAGGAAGCACCAATTTCTGAGTTCACATGCTGGGGAGTCCCTTATTTCAGCTACCAGCTGGGAACATATCTCAGGCAAAGTGTCCTCCTCATGAGTCAGACTCCAAAAATATATTTGTTTTTCCAGATTATATCCAGTTTCAAAGCTTGGTGCCAGGGCCATATGTGACAACACCTGATTGGCTCAATGCCAAACCATATGTGACTGAACCTAATTGGCTCAGTGCAAGAACCATACATCCCCTCTACACGGGATCTGTTCTGGCTGTGGACTGAGACAGAGTTGAAAAGAACAAGACATCCATGTCTAATATGGCAAAACATCAGTGTCCAAAAGACACAGGATGGATTCCATATATTCTTAGAACAGTGGCCAACCCATCCAGGAAGAAGAATTAACCAGGTATAATAATCTGACCTTTTAATCCTGGGAATGTTATCCCTCTTCCAAGGAGAAAGGACAATGTATGTAGTCACATAAGCTTATACACATACAGGGAAATCCTTTATATTTCATTAACCTATCAGTGTAGCCCACCCCACCCCATATTTATTTTAAAAGTTTTTTTTGTTTGTTTGGTGTGTGTGTGTGTGTGTGTGTGTGTGTGTGTGTGTGTGTGTGCCTCCTTTATGTAATAATTTTCTCTCTTCTTCCAGTCTCTTTCCACTTCCCTCAGGGCACCCCTCTGTCTCATCTGTCTATAAATCACTTGCTCTTATGCCCTCGGTTTAAGTAGAATCCTTCTAACTGCCCAAATGATGGTGAAGTTCTTAAGAGTCACATGTGATATCTCATGCATTAATGGAAACAATTTAACTTTATTTAGTCCTTTATTAGTTTTCTTTCATTTTTACCTGTTTTATGCTTCTCTTGGTTCTTTCATTTGAAAGTCAAAATTTCTATTCAGCTCCGGTCTTTTCATTAGGAATTTCTGAGTCTTCTATTGTATTAAATATCCATTTTTTACCTGAAGGCTTATATTCAATTTTGCTGAGTATGTTATTCTTAGTTGTAATTCTAGCTCCTTTGCTCTCTGTAATATAATGTTTCAAGCACTCCACTCTTTTAGCATTCAAAGCTTCTAAATCTCCCATGGTCCTTTCCGTGGTTCCATGGCATTTGAATGTTTCTGGCTACTTTAGGTATGTTATCCTTTATCTGCTAGCTCTGGAATTTGGCTATAATATTCCTGGGAATTTTTATTTGGGGATCTCTTTGTAGGAGGTTAAGGATGGATTATGTCAATTTATTCTTTTTTCCTTCTGTCTCTAAGATATTAGTGAACTATTCTTTTATACTTTCTTAAATTATTTTGCCTAATTTCTTTCTTTGATGATTGCTTTCAGGTAGTATAAATTTCTTAAATTATCTCTCCTGGATCTATATCCCAGGTCTTTTTATTTTTCAATGAGATATCTCATTTTTAATTTTTTTCATTCGTTTGACTTTGTTTTATTGCATCTTGATGTCTCATGGAATCATTAGCTTCCACTTATTCTATCCTAATTTTAAGGAATTATTTTCTTCAATGAGTTGCTTTTGTACCTTTCTTTTATTTGAACAGTTCTGTTTTTAAGGAGTTAATTTTCATCAGTGAAATTTTGTACCTCTTTTATCATTTGGCCATTTCTCTTTTTAAGGTGTTATTTGCTTCAATGTTTTTGTGCCTATTTTCCCAAGCTATTCACTGGTTTTTCATAATTTTCTTACATCTTTTCCATTTATTTTCTCAAATTTTCCTCCACTATTCAAATTTGATTTTCTTTTTGGAGGCAATGGGGATCAAGTGACTATACTAGGTTCACACACATCTAGTAAGTGTCTGAGGCTGGATTTGAATTTAGGTGCTCCTAATTTCAGGACTAGCCATTTTCCTACTGTGACAGCTAGCTGTCCCTCTTATTTGATTTTAAAAATGTTTTTGTTTTGTTTTGTTTTAGCTCTTCTAAAAATTCTTCTTGGGCTTATGTTCAATTCCTTTTTTTCCTTTTAGGTTTTGTGACTATTTTGAAATTGTTGTCTTCTGAGATTATATTTTGATCCTCTGTCACCAACATAGCTTTTTGTGGTCAGTTTCTTTTTGTTGTTGTTTGCTTATTTTTCTGATCTATTTCATTACTTGAACTTGACTTGAAGATAGCCTTTCTTCCTAGGTTGAGGGAGTGTGTTTGTGATCACTGTTCCAAACTCCAGAATTTTTAGTGTTGATGTTTTTTTTCTTTAGCAATTTGTTCTAGATTGCCTCATGAGTTGAAGTCAAGACCATTGCCCCATACTTGTCCTTCAAACTTGCAATGTGTTTTTCTGACAGTGGCTTAGTAAACACATATACCAGTTCTTTCAGTACCCATTTATATAGGCAGCAGTATTGCAAAAGAAAATAGAATGCTATGCCAAGAATCCCAAAGACGTAAGTTCAAACCCAGCCTCAGAAACTTAGTAGTTGTGTGACCCTAGAAAAGTCAATTGACCTCTGTTTGCTTTGATTTCCTCATCTGTTAAAATGGGTGTAAAGATAGAATCTGCCTCCAAAGGTTATACCATGTATAACCCATATACCCATATAGTTCATATACCCATATAGGACATGTAAATGTAAATAATCATAAAGATAACAAAACCTCATTGGAAGGGGGGAAAATACCTACAAATAAAATCCCAATAAATATTCCATCCTCCATGTGATTAAGAGGAACCTAAAATGCCAGTACTTCATTACATTTTATGTACAACATCAGTAGAACACATCAAAGAACTTATCTGTGTTCTTATTTTTTATTTTTAATTAGTTTATTTATTTTTTAGTTTTCAACATTCATTTCCACAAGATTTTGAGTTATAAATTTACTCCCCAATCTCTCCCATATCCACAATCACAAAATAGCAAGAACACTCAATGCCCAGTTTCCCCCAATCTGTTCTCTCTTATATCCTCCTCTATAACCCCTTTACTTTCTTGTAGGGCAAGATGAATTTCTATACCCCATTGTGTGTATATCTTATTTCCCAGCATGTAAAAAACAATTTTTATCATTTTTTTAAAGTTTTGATTTCCAGATTCTTTCCCTTCTTCCCTCATCACCCACCCCCACTGGGAAGACAAACACAATAAAGGTTATACATCTGGAGTTATGCAAGATATTTCCATAGTATTTATATTGTGAAAGATTAACTATATTTCACTCCATCCTGTCCCAACCCCCATATATTGTATTTTCTCCTTTGACCTTGTCCCTTTTCAAAAGTTTTTGCTTCTAACTACCCTCTACCTTAATCTGCCCTCCCTTCTATCATACCCCCCTTATCCTCTTCCCCATTAATTTCCTGTAGGGCAAGAAACACAATTTAGTGTGTATGTTATTCCCTCCTTAAACCAAATCCAATGTGAGTAAGGTTAACATATTCCCTTTGAACTTCCTGCTCTTCCTCTCCAGTGTAACAGCCTTATCCTGCTTCCTTTGTTTGAGATATTCCACCCCATTCTATCTCTCCCCCTCTCCTTCTCGAAATATGTCCCTCTTTTACCTCTTAATTTTATTTTTATGCCATCCCTTTATATTCCACTAAGCCTGTGCCCTCTGTCTATGCATATATGTACACACATAGATACACATATAAACACATGCACCATCCTATACACACATAAATATGCATGAATACAAATATATACATATTTATTCACCTCAAATATCCTCATACTGAGAAAAGTCTCATGAGTTACAATAATCATTTTTCCATGTAGGAATGTAAATAGTTCAACTTTAATAAGTTCCTTATGATTGCTTTTTCCTGTTTACTTTTTCATGCTTCTCTTGCTTCTTGAATTTAAAAATCAGCTCTATTTTTTTTCATCCAGAATGCTTGAAAGTCCTCTGTTTCATTGAATGTCCATATTTTCCCCTGAAATATTATACTGTTTTGCTGGGTGGGTGATTCTTGGTTTTAATCCTAGCTCCTTTGACCTCCAGAATATCATATTACAAGCCCTTCAATCATTAATGTAGAAGCATCCTGATTGTGTTTCCCAATACTCATTTTTTTTTCTTCCAGGCTGGTTGTAATATTTTCTCCTTGACCTGGGAACTCTGGAATTTGGCTATAATATTCCTAGGAGTTTCTTTTTGGGATATTTTTCAACAGACGATTGTGAATTCTTTCAATTTCTATTTTGCCCTCAGGTTCTAGAATATTAGGGTAATTTTCCTTGAGAATTTCTTGAAATATGATGTCTAGACTCTTTTTTTTATGATGGCTTTCAGGTAGTTCAATAATTTTTAAATTCTTTCTCCTGAATCTATTTTCCAGGTCAGTGGTTTTTCCAATGAGATATTTCACATTGCCTTCTATTTTTTTCATTCTTTTGGATCTGTTTTATAGTATCTTGATTTCTCATAAAATCATTAGCTTCCATTTGCTCCAATCTAATTCTGAAGGGATTATTCTCTTCAGTGAGTTTTTGACATTCCTTTTCCATCTGGCCAATTTTTTGCTTCTCCCTATTGGATTTTTGGACCACTTTCGCCATTTGAGTTAGTCTATTTTTAAGGTGTTATTTTCTTCAGTATTTTTGGTTCTCCTTTAGCAGGCCAGCAGGTTGTTAACTACCTTTTCATGATTTTCTTGTATCCTTCTCTTTTATCTTCCCAATTTTTCCTCTTACTTGATTTTCAAAATCCTCCTTGAGCTCCTCCATGGCATGTAATCAGTTCATATTTTTCCTGGAGGCTTTTGAGGCAAGATTTTTTACTTTGTTTTCTTCTGGTTTTATGTTTTGATCCTCTTAGTCACTAAAAATCAATTCTACAGTTTTATTATACTTCTTCTGCTTACTCATCTTGCCAGCCAATTACTTTGTTTTTGAGGCCATTTCCATAGTATAATTCTGCTTCCAGAGTGGAGAGTGCTGTGTCCCAAATTTCTGGGGTTTTCTGCAGCTGTTGTCCAAGCTTTTCCCAGACATCTGCCTCAGAACTGTGAGGAGGACTTTCTCTCCACAAACTCAACAAGCTCTGCCATGCCAGCACTTCTCACCCCAGGACCACCACCCAACACTGTGACCCAGATTCAACAGGACAAAACAAGAGCAATTACCCTCTTAACAGTTGCTTGTTCCCCCTATGATCTTTAGGCCTGGAACTCAGGAAGCAGCCAAGTGGCAGCTACTGCTGCCACCTCCACCACCCCAGGGTCAGGGACCAGAACATGATCTTCCCTAACCCAATTCCAACATAATTCCCCACTGAACTTTTACTTTCTCTTTGGTGTTTATGGGTTGAGAAGTCTGGAAATTGCCACAGCTTCCTGTGAATCATTCCTAGTCTGTGCCAAAGGTTTGGGCTGGCACAGCTCAAGAGGGTCTGTGCTCCACTCCCAGCTCACTGTTATAGATCCTTCCTGTAGGCCTGCCAAGCTGTCTTCAGTGGGAGATTTGTTTCTCACTGTCACTTTGTGGGTTCTGTGACACTAAAATTTATTTTTTTCTTTGTTTTTTATAGGTATTAGGGGTGGTTGGAGTGGGAGCTCAAGCAAGTCCCTGCTTTTACTCCACCACTTTGCTTCCTCCCCTGAGATTATCTGTGTTTAATAGTTAATTCTGCTGTTTGGACTATTTCCCAAGCCTTTACTCCTAACTTAATATTCAGGAAAAGAATTGGATGACAGACACTAAATTTAATAATTTCCATATTGCTGTGCTTTGGATCAAACTAAAAAAATTCCCACTGCTAATATATCATAAAGAAAAAGTAAGACATAAAACAGCTGCTTTAATATGCTTGTTTCATTATCTAGAGTTTGATTTATTTTCAAAATTAATTCAAAAAACTTTGGAAATAATCAGTAAAACAAAGATACTTTTTGTAATATTAAAAATATTATAGCATAGATAGCAAATGTTGCACTTAAAATTCAGCAAAGAAAAAAATATTTTAATTAGAATAAAATAAGCTGCATTTAACTAATACAGTGCATAAAATAAGGGCATTTTCCAGTGAGTATTAAGTTCCTAACAGTAAACCCAACATATCCACACACCATTATTTCAAGGATGTCTTTTCACTTTAAGCGAATATGATGGAAATTTCAAGATTACACTTTCTGATGTCACTGATGTGGAATATAGGAGAAAATAATTACATTTCCTTCCATTTCCCTTAGGTTTATTAAAGATCGAATCACCTTTGTGATTGTATAGTCCCATTCTCTTAGTCTTATATTAAAAGAAAGAGGAAGAACTGCATTTTGAAAAGATATAGCAATGATAATGCAGTTCTGTTGAATGCTGCCAAAGAGAAATTCTCTATGAAATGTGGGGGCCAGTGTTTGGCCTTCCAGGATCTCAGTCACTGAGTTACAAGATGAAAAGTGTCACTTTTCTTGACAGATTTCTTACCATTTAGTCCCCAGGCAAACAGCTCAACTCTAGAGACAAAAAGTAAACAGCCTTTATATGATGATTTGGTATGAAGATTTCTTTAAATTAAAATAACGGTGTGTTAAAACAATCCCATGTGATTAATTTCAGTGAAGTTATTTTTGTAATATCTCTGGCTAATAAATATATAAAATGTAAATTTTAACTTCCTGAAATTATAGAAAAGGTCAATCCTGCTTTTGTTATATAGTTGATAAATTGTATGTGTTAGTTGTATAAATCAAGACAAATGTTCCACAATGAGAGTTTACTTTGATATAAAACAAAAACTAATGAACACCATGCATCACAAGCAAAGTTGAAAAATGGAAAGATCTAGGAAAAACAAAAAGTCTGCCTCTCTGATCATTAAGCTGAAGTTTGTGATTGGTAAGGGGGAAAGTTTTGCAAAAAAAAAATGCTTTTTCTTATATTGAAGTATATGAGAGATGTATATGAATAATGGAGGAAGGGGTAAAGTAAGTGAGCATTAGATGAATTTCACTCTTATCTGAAATAGATTAACTGTCAAATATATACCTACCCATAGTTGATGTATAAATACATCAAACCCAATAGGGAAAAGGACATAGATGGGAAGATATTAAAGAAAGAACAAGCAGAAATAAATACAACTTCCTAACTGAAGGGCTGATTAAAAAAGAGAAAACATAACAATACAACACAATCCAAGTGAAGAGAAGAATAGATAAAAAGTGTAAAGAACTAGAATACAAGGCATGAATTAAATTATTTCTCAGATAGTTATTGAATGATAGAACAAATTACAGTATATGAAATGTAATATGGTTATATTCTAAGAAATTGTGAAGGAGATAATTTCATAGAATTCTAGGTAATATGAATTCGTGTAGAGTAGAGTGAACAGAATAAGGAGAACAATTTGTAAAACATATCAATATACAAAGAAAAGCAACTTTGAAAGGCTTAAGAACTATGATCAATGTAAGAACCAAACATGTTAAGAGGATCTACACTGAAGTAAACTGTGTATTGACAGAGAAGTGATAGATACAAAGTGCAGAAAAAGAAATATGTTCTGGAGGTGTGATTATCATCCCTTATAGCTCTGGATCTATGGGCTTTTGATGCTATAGGCTGATTTCTCACATACACACTTGTAACAGTTATGAACATTGTAAGGAAAATAGCTGTTAACAGCTGTAGTCACTATACATTCAAATAATGCTGGTATTTAAAACCTATGGAGTATTAGTATCTGAATATAATATTTGGTAGGTTTTCTATTTCAGAGAATTGGTTGAAAATTAAAGAATGTTATGAAAGACATGCATTTGTATAAGAAGATGAGAATAGTTAGTTCCCAACTGAGGGAATAGGGTATTTCTTCCCAGTTGGCTGACTGGCATGTAATTGGCTGAATTACTTCTTTCCTGCTTTATTTCTGAAGTGCTATATTGCTTGGTTTTTCAATCTTCTGGCATGTCTTTGTGACTTTTCAAAAGCAATTGAACTTGAGTAATCATGTGAGAACTAGTCATATACAAAACCTTGAATAGAGATGAAATTTAAAAAGGAAAAAAAATTACTGAACTGCTGCTTAAAGAAACCCTGACACAAAGTAGAAGCAATTACCTTTCTGATTTTATTTTCAGTCCTACCTAGTGTAAGTGGCTCAATAAATATATTAAAGTATCACAATTTCTTAAAATTTCCTCTAAGTGTCTCTTATCTATTCATTCCAATTCTGGAACTTTTCACCTCACTTTATGGGACTATTCATTCAAAACAGGTGATGGATAAATTGAAGAACTGACTACAATTATTAAAACTATCATCATTGTATATATTTGGACAACATCTCTTGATTATTACAGTCTGACATGCCAAGCAGAGAACGACTGAGCTTATTTTTTGTGATATTTTTGAAGTCAAAAGAATACTACAAAATAAAGATGACTGAGATAGAGAATGTTTGAGTGAATAAGGGATGTAAAACCCTATCAAGAACCAAGATTCACTAAAACACTCTTCTATGGAGCCTTCATTGTAGCTTTTGACTCAGTACCAAACTCTTAAAAAAATAAAAAGAAAGAAACCAATAAAGCTATGGAGAAAATGTATGTGGTCATATCTTTTTTAATCCATCCAGCAAATAACCAGTTGTGTCTGAAGGTGTATATAGGTATTTATTCGTTTGTGTGTGTGTGTGTGTGTGTGTGTGTGTGTGTGTGTGTGAGTGCGTGTGTGTGTGAGTTAAGGTCAGTTAGTAAGAGATAGCATGGTAAAATGAAAAGAACAACCATTTTAGAGTCAGAGCACATGGGCTCAAGTCTTGGTTTATGTCACTTAGCACCTTTATGACTTTAGACAAGTCGTCTCATTTTCCTGAGTTTCATTCTACCCACAGAGTGAAAGAGTTGGATTAGATAGTATCTAAGCATGACCCGTTTGATGCTAAGCTCTACATATACTTAAAAGGGATCCAAACTGATGTTGAACGCAGCCATTTTTTTTTTAATTTTCATTTAAGGACATGTATGATTTTAGAGAGAAAAAATCATTTTGTTTTTTTGACCTCTGAACCCCAGTACCAAGAAGTGTCTAGCATATATTAGGCACTTAATAAATGTTTCTTGAATGATGAACTAATTACTTTTGTCATATGATGACAGATGTTCCAATTGATTGAATATCAGTGTGATAAATAAGAAATCATTCTAGTAATTTGGTGTCATGTAGACAAAGCAATTTTGTCCTCCCACATAATATGCACCACTTTTTAAACTGATCATTTAGAATTGTGTAGTTACAATTTATATATATTTTATATAATCTTTTAATTAAATAAATACTATGTTACTTTACATTTGATAACTAGTCAATCAATTAACATTTCCCCAAGTAATTTCTAGTTGCTGCAATATATATAACAATCTGAACATGCTTACAGAAATTTAAAAGTGTTCTACTCATTTATGAAAGAAAAAAATGCTTCAAGTTGTTGCAGGGATTTTTTATGTTTCCAAAAACACTTGCATATATTATTTTTTCCTGCCCATTTTTCTTGCCATGCAGTATATTTTTTGAGAATTATATACAATGCCATTCATATCTCAAATCCACTTGGTCAAACTCAGGAAAAAATGTATTAAATCATTGCTTACACTGGGAGGGGAAAAAACAGCTATAGCTTCTTAGTCCAATCAACTTTGGATAAATCAGAAATGGGAAAACTATATATTTTTTTCAGCTTGCAAGATGGAGAGCTAGAGGGTTGAACAGCTAAAATACATTTGGCAATATATTTTTCTTATCATATTGTAACCAAAAGTACTAGTTATTCACCCTAAGTTTCATCTCCATTCTGTGTTTCTTATATGTTTCATACATGGAACCAACATTTTACAACGTTTCTCATTCCACCTACCATAAATTCTAACAGAATTCTAACATATAAAGATAAACCTTAATCAAGTTTAATCAGGTTAAGAAGTCACCCTAATCTTTAATTTAGGATTTTTAAAAGTGAACATAATTCTCTTGAAAGGTCTTGGTTAGATTGAAAGTTGATAGATAATGCTCTTTAATTTTCACCGCAATGGGAACAGGACAAAAATGCTTCCTCATGTAGTCTTTTTTTCTTTTTAATATGGTCTTATTTTCAGTAAAGACCATGGTAAGAAAATCTGTCATTTCTCATGGCAAAATACTATTTTTCTCTTTTGTAGATGCAGTATATATGCCTTTTTATTCTTTTCCAGAAGTTAGCTTATGTTTAAAAAAGTATATAGCATATGTAATGATCAAGCAGCCATTTTGAGAAGTGTTTTTTTAAGATGAATAATCAAAGCATATTACTGTTTTTATTATTATTATTTTTCTCAAATATCACTTTATAAAATCACTCTCAACCAGTGGACATATATGCATTTAAAAAGAAAAGCAACATGCAGCGTCAGGTTTGCGAAATGAACAAAATCTAACTGTGTATATATATGTATATATACATATATATAAATCTAACTGTATATATATATATATGTATATATATACCATATATGCACATGGTACATACTGGAAGGCAATGAAGCCCATGATTCCCGGAGAAAACCCCAAGGTACCATCATTCTGAACCTCAGCCAGTGTTGAACCAGATTTGTTCAGAAGCTTCAAGCAGAGAGGGCATAACATGTATGCTCTGTTGTATCCCCACATTGTACAGCAAAGTGTCTTGGCTTCAATTAGAAAAACTGATGTACGTTTCTGACTGTCCTTTCTCCTGGCAGCTTTCAACTCCATGGCCGGGGGAAAGTCAAACTGATGGGCAAGCCAGTGTGATGGCTTTTGTTACGACAGTTCTGCTGGCACTGTCTTGTATGTGCATCTCACCTTCATCTATTATTAAAACTTATGGTGGCCAAACTTGGAAGACCATATTCTTTTTTTTAAATAATAAATTTATTGATATATTTTGTTTTTACATCACCTATATTTCCCCCTAGAGTCTTCCTTTTATAATTGGAATCAGTTTCACTGACTTTTTTCTTTGAATTGACTTTTTGTTTTGTTCCTTTAACTGTGTCTGTAAAATCACAGGTAATATTAGCACAGGATAACACCTGACATTTATTGCAGTTTAGCTTACATTAAAAATTAGTTTAACCTAAGCATGATAAAACCTGTTTTTAAATGCAAACAACTTATGTTTGCATTGATGCACTGATGAAAGATATACCTGTGAAACCAAATTAACCATTACCTGTGACTAATGTTCAAAATGAGGAACCAAACTAAAAAAAGAACTGAATTGTATAAAATAGTGAACAACAGCTATATGGACATCAAGACACCTGGTATAACTAATCAATTTATTAGAAAGCAATTGATTAAATAAACTAATCAACAAGCATATATTAAGTTCCCACTTTGGATTAGGCCAGTTGCTGGAGATACAAAGAATGAAAAGAAAAATCCTTTTGCAAGTTTATATTTTAAGAAAGCAGCAAAACAAAAAAATTCTCCTTGAAAAATCAATTATCTCATGATGCATGGAAAAGCAAACTAAATGGTTATAGATTTACCTCATTTGTCATTTTAAATTTAGTATTATTCAATGTAGACATAGCTCAAAAAAAGCCACTTAAAAGGCAGGGTCAAGATGGCAGAGTAGTAACAGCATTTCCACACAGCACCTGCTCCTACCACCTCCAAATTAATGTAAAAGGGGACTCTGAACAAAATCTGCAGCATCAGAACCCACAAAATGACACAGAGAAGCTAACCTCCCACTGAGGACAGCCTGGCAGCCCAGCAGGAAGCAGCCAGCACAGCATTCTGGGAGCTGAACCCAGGCCCACATGAGTCAGAGGTTTTAGCCCCAGGGCAACCAGACCAGCAGCCAGCTGGAGGAACCCCAGAACACTAGCAGCTGTGGCATTTCGAGAATTAACAACATATAGATGCCAAGAACAAAGTGAGAAGTTAGTGAAGCATGGACTTTTGGACTCATTAGTGGAGAGAGTGCCTTGGCCTCTTTCCCTAAAATGAGAGTAAACAGCATGACTGATGAAAATAACCACTGACCTATTCAACTCTAGTTTTTTGCTCAGGAATGCTTGAAAGTCCTCTATCCCACTAAATGACCATATTTTCCCCTGAAGCATGATACTCAGTTTTGCTGGTTAGGTGATTCTTGGTTTTAATGCCAGCTCCTTTGCTCTCTGGAATATCATATTCCAAGCCCTTCTGTCCCTCAGTGTAGAAGCTGCCAGATATGTTTTCAGATATTTTTGATGGGTTCATTTATTTTTGTTTTACACTGCTTGTTTGTTACAATAACAGCTTCCATTTGTGTATATGGGTAGAAATAGATACTTAAAAAAAGGAAGAAAAGAGAATTAATAAAATTATAAGAATACATAGAACAAACAAAAATAGTTTCAAAAGCAGATACAAACGGGTCAGGTTTGGAACTACTGGGTTAAACTTAACACACCCAAAACTGCATATAGTAGAATTTCCCTAGTTCAAAAGTTATCTTTTTTTTGTTTATTATTTTCATATTGAAATGTTCTTGATAAATTGTTATTAAAGTTTTAAGAAAAAATAAAATTAAACTTTGGATTTTGGAACAGTGAGGAATGGCATATTTAGCTATATACACTTGAATTTACAATTTATAATTATACAATTATATTATACAATTATGCAATTACAATTAGTGATAACTATATAAATTTAATAAGCAATATGATTATATAGAGCTAGATCAGTTTTATACAACTTTCTATAATTTGTATATATTTTTAAAATTGTATAGCTTTTATACAACTTTGTATAATTTGCATGTATTTTTAAAATTGTGTAGTCATATCTTGAGTATATCTTGGGACATTGACTTCCATATACATATGTGTGTTGTGTGTATGTATGTATATACATATACATATAAATGTATGTATATACATACATATATACAGATATATGTATATGTACATATATCCATACACACACACACACACACACACACACACACACACACACACACACACATATATATATATATATATATATATATATATATATATATATATATATATATATATAGTTTCCTCATCAGTGAAAATAAAGATTTGGACTCGACTTCTTAGAATTTACACATTTATTCATTTTAATAAATCTATAAAGTCATCAGTGAGGATACTCCATCCAAGGATGAAGGTTGTAATTCTTCATATTCTCTTATACTGTACTACTCTTATCCATGTCCTCCTATAAATCTTCCATTGGAAGTCCACCCAGCATGCTGAAGGCTTCCTTAATCTTTTCATAGAATAATAGCATTTCAGAGTCAAAACAAAATTCAGGGACCATATTGTTCAACCTGTCACTGAAAATAGAACTATTCTATATAATATACAGTGTACTCCTATGAAGTCTTTCCTTTAAGGTCTCAAAGGAGAAGGAGCTTATCTCCTGCCAAGACAGCCCATTTTATTTATGGATATGAATAATTGATGGGAAGTTTTTCCTTTTTATAACTTACAAGATTTCACCTAATCTTGCCCTCTGGAAAGTTCTTACCCTTGTAGGAAGCATGAAGGAAGATTTAAGTCTCTTTAGAAACATCAGTTATGTATTAGGAGATTCAAAAGGATGTCCTGGTAAAATTCTGGGTTTACTAGGTATATGTATTCCTCTTAGGCACTATCCAGAAGATGGCTTAGCAGAGAAACACTTTCACTTGAATGCAATGCAAATAGAATCCTTCCCCAACATCTTGATATTTCCAAACTCATTCTTTTTATGCCTTTGAACCTTGACTATTCAATGAACCTGGGAATCAAACTAATTTCCTCTAGACTGAACAGGTCATGAATACAGTTTTCCATCTATGTTACTCCTTAGTATATTAAAGGTGTACCAAGTCAGATTGTTTCAGAAAGTGAGATTGGAATAAAAAAAAAACTGCAAATGTTCACTTTGGAGAAAGAAATAAGATCCATACACAATTCCATTAAAAACCCACATAAGGGGGAAAATATTTTTTCAGTTAATTTATCTAAAGAAAAGTATGGCCAAGGTCATAGCATGACATAAAAATCACATTTTTGTGATTTGTTAGAGACTGAATAGATGATAAATTTGAAAAGCAGTGAAAAGAAAAAGAGTTGAAATCAACAGTCCCTAAATTATAACTTATAATTAAGTGTAGACATAGATTTTATTCCCATAATGATATCTACCTTGGAGGAAAGGCCTTGTCATTTTCTGCTTTGCATCAATAGTTTAATTTTTCACACTATTTTCATTCAGGGATCTTCATAATATGTTTTTCAATAACTCATATGAGTCAAACTGTAGCAATCATCCTTAGAATTATATTTTGGCCTACGGCATGAGCACTCTCATTCCTTTAATATAGTGCACCTGTCAGCTTTATGGATATATTTGCTTTCTTTTTATTCTATTTCCAATGTGCTTCTCTTCTGAAAATTTGAACTTAATAAAACACCGTCTTCCTAAGTTGGCTCCTAGGGTAACATGTGGGAATGTTTAATCAGTTTCTGAAATTCTTTTCTAGAGAACAACCTTTTTATTTCAAATATTAAGTCAAAATATGAAGTCCAGCATAAACAATCATATACAGAGATTCACTCATAAGAAAGCTACTGCATATAAAACTGCAAAGCCTAAAGTTGAATATCCCTTTATATTTACCAGAAAGAAGCATAGTAGAGGTCCACAATGGAAATCTTGTGAAAATGACTTGAGTTAGTGTAAGGTCCATCTGTTAATTTATCATGACCAATCTGTTTTTGTTGTTGTTGTTACAAATCAATTTATTTATAAGGCAGGTCCATTTCTGGGAAGCTTTAGACATTTCCAGTTAGGGAAGGAGTAAAGCATTTCCCAGTCATTCCCATATCACTTATATTTAGTTTGCCATCCATATCAAAGTTTCTGCAAAATAGAAAGCTGTCCCTCCTCATAAAATTTTAGCACAATAGCATATATTTCTATCCCTAAGTAATTCTAGTCCCAAAGATAGAGTAATCATGGAGAAGGAAGGCAAAGTCAGGTGTTCATGTTTATTGCCATTCCCTTCCTAATCTTATTTTACAGAAGTACCACAAAAGTATTTACTAGGGGCTAAATATTCTAAATAATCTGCTATTTGAGTTATGGATCAAGAGAAAACTCAAGAGAAGACTAGAGTGAGAGTTTGTTTTTTTGTTTGTTTGTTTGTTTGTTTTCCCCTACTTAGTCCATGGCATATTATTTGCATTCTCTTAATCATGAAAATGAGTACTAAACTATCATTTAAGATGAGAATTTAGAATGGTTTCTATAGTGATAAGGGATAGAATCATAGACAAAAGAGGAAAGGACTTCAAGACCATTTAGTGGAGCCATTTCATTCTACTAAGAAGGAAACAGTGGCTCAGAGAAATTAAGGGGACTGCTCATGATCACAGAGATGTAAGAACATGGAGTCAAGTCACATGCTCTTTCCAATACATCATACTTCCTACTTACATGCATAAATACAACAAAAAATATCATTTTTTGTGGTTTGCAACCTAACATAACCATCTAAAATAGTTTTTGGATTCTTGAAGAACAATGTAACAATGGAAAAGGACTACTTAAGACAACTATTTTGAATGTCATTTCTCAAAAGAGGGCTAAGCAAAAACAAATAATATTTTGAGTATCCATGATTTAACTAATAATGGCTGACATAACTACAATATTTGAGGGTTTACAAAGTACTTAATGTACATCATCTCATTGATCTTTGTGTTAATCCTTGGGAAAAATTACTACAGGTTATATTATCTCTTTTATAGATGAGTAAACTGAGATTGAAGAGTACTACATGACCAGCACCCTTTCTATCACACACATTTTGAATGCTCTTAGCTTTATCACCCATTAAAAAAAAAAAACCTTCATAGTTTTTTTTTTCCTTTTAATGCACAATAGTTGGAGAGTATTCTGGGAAGATGGCAGAGTAGGTCAGAAAATTTCAAGCTCTTAAAATTTTCCTCCACTAAAAAAGATAAATAATGCCTCTGGGCTAACACAGAGCCATTAAATCAAATAAATGTGAGGGACAGAACAGGGGCCCTCTTGGAAACAATCAGAGAAGATCTGAAGACAAATCTCAGGAATGAATTTCCTCCCTGTGAAGAGTAAACCCCTCCAAGCTAGGGTCACAAATAACAAGCAGCAAGCTGCTTAATCAAATAGCATGCCCTGGAATTATCTGGGTTGAGAAGCTGCCTGTGCCCCAGCCACAGGAACTTTCACCCCCAGGATAGTGAGGGAAGTTGGACATCTGACCTGATAAAGATCTAGGAAAACTCTACAAACAAGCTATGCCTGACCCAGCTGTGCTGTGGAGAGTGCTGGGGTTAAGAAGGAACCAGCACATGCCCAGTGAATGTAGAAGCAATGGGGTGGGATGCCCACTGACTGTGGGCACCACAGAAGGCTGGAGGTCTTGGTTTGAGTTCAAGGTCAGAGGGGAGACCTGAAGAGGATCAGAGATCAAAGGCACCATCCCCAATACTGCACGACTAGAGGTGATTACAAAAACTAAATTATTCCCCTAAAAAAAAATCACAGGCAAAGGAGAAAGAGTCCAACTGTAAAAAGCTAGTATGGGAATAGAGAAGAAAAGGATTAGTCTTCAGAGGAGGATAATGAGGCAAAGAAACCACCTTCTACCCCCAAAAGTAATATTAAATATTTGGTCACCTGCCCAAAAAGAATTTATTGAAGAACTTTAAAATGACTTTAAAATCAACTAAAAGAAATTGGAGAAAAGTTAAAAAGAAGAATAAGAGTAATACTAGAAAAACAAGAAGATTGTGACATGTTAGAAAAGGAGATCTGAAATCTTAACGAAGAGAATGACTCCTTGAAAATCAGACCTGCCCAAGGGGAAGTCAGCAAAGTTATGAGATGAAGAAATTATATACATAAAGTTAAAAAATAGAAAAGAATGTGAAAGATTTCATAAGAAAAACAATGAATCTAGAAAATAGACCAAGAAGAGAAAACATAAGAATAATTGGACTACATGAAAGTTCTGATAAAAAAATCTTGATACAATAATACAAGAAATAATTAAAGATATTTGTCCTGAAGCATTAGAACGAGAAGGGAAAGTAGAAATAGAAACAATCCACTGATCACCATCTGAAACAGATCCTATGAGGAAAACTCACAGGAAGATTATAGTTAATATCTTGAAACCCCCAGAACAAGGATGAAATATTATAAGTAATAAGAAAAAATATGTATGATGGCACCACAATTAGAATCACACAAGACCTAGTGTTGCTGACACTAAAAGATTTCAGGTATTGGAACATATATTAAAGAGCAAAAGAACTGGACCTCCAGCTGAAAATCTACCTGGCAAAGTTAAGCACAATTCTGAATGGAAAAAAATGAACATTTGGTCAGCTATCAGACTTTGAGTACTCTGAAGAAAACAAACACACAAACAAACAAACAAACCCTGAACTCAATTAAAGATTTGACATACATACAAAAGCCAGGAGAAATATAAGGTATATCCCAATGATCAATTATGAGGGACTAAATAATAATGTTTACTTTTTATGTATGAATAATGTAAAGCCTATGTCTAAGATTGATACTAGTAATTAGTTAGCTTATGAGAAAGATTGGGGTATACTTGAGTGTACTATGACTTCAAAAAGTAAAACTGTTCAAGAACAGCTAAAAGAGTAATTATCTTACACAAATGAGATGCAAGAGAAATAACTAATGTGGAGGAATTTAATTGGGGAGGGGGTTGTTAGTTGTGGAAACCTAGTTTCATTGGGAATGGCTTTTAAAGGGGAAAATATGTTTACATCTAGAAGAGTACAAAAGACTTCTAAATTCAGAAAGAAATAAAACTCTGAGGGGATAGGAAGCAGGGAGAGGATAAAGCACAGATCTTTAGAAGGGAGGGTGAGGAAATAGGCTACAAGGGGATATAGAAGGGTGGTTAGATTGAGGGAGGATAATTGAGGGATTGCTTGAGTGGGGGAGGTTAAGTAATAGGAGGTCAAGGTAGTAGATAGGAGAGATAGGAAAAAAGAGATATGCATAAACATAAAAAGATTAGGAGTAGAATTTCTTAGAGAAAGTATGTGTTTATATTTACATGCATGTATATATATAATGGTATATAAGTATATGTGTATGTATATATCAGTACCTATATATAAATATATCCATGCTCAACTGTAGCCTTGCAGTGGGAGGGTGGCGGGGGGGGGAAGAAGGGGGAAAAAAGCAAAGTAAAAAGTATACAGCATAGAACAAAAGAAAACCTACAAGGGAGCAAAGATGAATAACTTTCAACATAATGCACAATATTTTAATATACAGGCTTCCTTGAAATGATGAGTTATTGCTATATATTCTAAATCCTATCCTATGTTCTGCTGTGCACATGACATGTTTCTTCTTATTTTTTAAGTTTAATATATAAGTTTATATTTTTTCCTTTTATTATGTATCTATTTTTGTATTTGTTTAAAATAAAAAAAATTGAATGCATAATAATTTAAATGCATGCAAAATTGCATCTCATAAATTGCTAATAAAATTTTCACTATTCTGAGGCTATAACAATATTTCTTATGACAAATTTGTCATTAAAATATAATCAAAAATATAGTTGATTTACTTATGTCAATTAATTTAATTTACATCTTCTGAGGAAGTTAACACCCCTTCACTCTTATTCAAGATAAAAATGGCAGTAATTCTAACAAAAATGTGTAAGAGAGTTTAAGATTATAAATTACCTTATAGCAAAAGAGTAAAAATTATATTTATATGAAAAATAAATGATCGCACAACTTCGTCATAAAATTTAGGATTGGAACAAGATAAAGATTTTACATCACTATTTCCAGAAAATGTACTATACATTATCAGTCACATGTTATTTGATTCTGCAAAGAATTTAGAGATGCTGCTTCTATGAATGATGTATGGAACACATTAAGTTAATATTATCATCACACATTGGAAATGGTAATATTTAAGAGTAAATAGATCTGCTTCTTTATTATCTGGTCAAGTTATTCATCTTCCCTAAGAAAACAAATTCTTATTTTAAAATATCTCAAAATAACATCCTTTATAATGAAGAGTTGATGTTTTGCACTCTAAAATGAAAAATAAATGAAGATAATAGTGTTGGGACAAATTGGCTCAGCAATAATAAGGGAAAGAAAAGGGACTGGGGGAGATAGGACAAACAGTAGATCTCAAAAGGAGACAACACACAATTATGAAAGAAGGTTCATTTGGAAACAATAGTATGAGAGATATTATATCTCAGACTCATAAATTTAACTCTTAAGAGAAGTATTGATAAGGAGCAGAATTAAAGCAAAAAAGTTATAAATATCTTCAATACTCCCCTCACTACTGACATCTACCCTGCTGCCAAAAAACATTTCCAGTTCTTTCCCAAATCTTCTCTTGACTCATGCATTGCCTCATATTAATACCCTATATTTCTCTTTCCTTTTATACCCAATCTCCTAGGAAAAGCTATCTATTCTCTTTGTCGCCACTTCGCCCTGCTCCTCCTTCTCCTCCTCTTTCTTCCCTTTCATTTCACCAATGTGATGCCCACAGCAGCTACTATGAATATGTAGGCATATTTCCAGGTTTGAATTGCAAAATATGACAGAGTCTCTTCATGGAAGACAAAACCAAAAACATTTATTCAAACACCAGAAAGTCAAATCCATCAAAGCAACAAAGAAATCTATACACAATAATTCAGCAGGGGGCACCACCATCCTCAAGCCTTCCCCCTGCTAGGGCCTTCCCACAAATAACACTCACAGCTGGCTGCCTGCTTCCTCCCCCTCTTTCAGCTCTAACTATTCTCATCAACTTTCCTCTGGGCTCTGCCCCACCTTTCCTGTTCCACCTGTTCAGTAAGCTCTTCCCACCACAGACTCATGTGACTCAGGCTTCAATGTAACTCAAACAAGTCTCATGGTCTATTATGGATGGGAAAGATCTTTCCATTAAGCAAAAATATATTTGCAATACACTTTTCTCCCCCCTTCCCCTTTCCTTTCTCCTCCCCATCCTCCTCCTCTTTCTTCTTTTTCTTCTTATTCTCTTCTTCCTCCTCTTTCTCTCTCTGTCTCTGTCTTTCTCTCATTTTTTGTATCCCCAGTGCTTAGCACAGTACCCAGCACATAGTAGGGAATTAATGTTCATTCACTGATATCTCAATCCTTTGTACTTTGGCTCCTGATCTCATCTTTAAACTAAAACTGCTCTCTCTAAAGTTGCTAATTGTCTTTTTTTTTTCTTTTTGGAGGGCAGTTGTGGTTGAGATTTGCCCAAGGTCACATGGCTAGAAAGTGTTAAGTGTCTGAGGCCAGATTGGAACTCAAGTCCTCCTGACTCCAGGGCTGGTGCACTATTCACTGCACCACCTAGCCACCCCAACTAATTATCTTTTACTTACCAAATGCAATGATCTTTTCTCAGGCCTCACCTTTAATGACTCATCTGAAGCATTTAATATTATTGACAACTTTTTTTTTTTCTCTTGGATATTCTTTCCTCTCTGGATGTTTGTGACATGGCTCTCCCTAGTTTATCTTTTTTCTTTGCTGGTAGTTCCTTTTCTATCACTTTTTCATAATCATCACCTTTCTCTGAACTATGAATATATCACCCCGTTTCCCCTTTATATGCCCTTTTTCTCCTTTCTCTTTGCCTTCTCTCTTATCAATCTTACCAGTTCCCATGGGATCATTATTCTTAGTCTTTCTCTTGAGTTCCAGCCCCGAGCCAACTGCTATATATTACTAACTATATATTTCATAGCTATCTAAAACACATGTCTAAAGCCAAACTCATTGTCTTTCCTACCAGATTGGCTTCTCTTTTTGAATTTCCTATTTCTATCAAAGGCACTACCATCCTTCTAGTAATGTAAGTTTCCAAACTCAAATTTATCCTCAACTCTTCCCCTCTAACCACCTACAGCCAATTGGTTTCAGGGTGTTTGTACATTTTACCTTCATATCTCTACCAAATGCTTCTTTTTTTCTACTTAAGCAACCAAAATATAAGTCCGGACTATCATCACTTTTCAGCTGAATTACTGGTTCCCTTCCTGGAGCCTTTCCACTTTCTAATCCATAATCCACAAAGCTGTCAAAATGATCTTCCTAGAACACATGTGTCTTGTGTCATAAGTTTTACTACCACCTCTCTTCCCATTGTCATTAGTCACTCTTGGATAAAATACAAAATATGCTGCCAATTGGTAAAATTTCACGTTGTGATTCCAACCTATGGTTCCTGGATTATCCCATATCATTGTCTTCATGACCTCCATGTCCTGGATTAATAGGCCTATTTATCTTCTGATTATGCAACATTCCATCTCGCATGTCTGTACTTTTACTCAGGCTATACATCCTGTGCTTGAAATGTAATATTTTATGACCTATATTCTTAAAGCCCCCAGTTCCCCTTAAATCTTAGCACAAGCATTCCATCCACATAAGGTATTTCTTGATCTCCTTCTCCTTCCAGCACTTATCCCCCAAATTATATTTACATTGTATTTTTATTTACACAGACACATATACACATGCACACTCTATATCTCTTGCTAGAATGTAAAGACTTTGAGGTCAGCAACTATTATATTTTTTATTTGAGTCACTAATGAATATCATCGTACCTGGTGAGTCATAATGTTATTTACTAAATGTTGGTTGATTAATTGATTGACATAATGAGAGGAATAGAAGAATAAATTTCAAGGAGGATTTTTTAAAATTCAGAATGTTAATAATAAATAGAATATCCAGAGGAGGGAATTTCAAGTAACCTTAATGGAAACTGGTAACTTTCTTCCATTAAGGTAGATTTAGTCACCTGTCTCTAAGGTTCTAGAGTAGACCAAGGTCTCCCAGTGAATAGTGGCCCATTTCCAGTCACCCTAATCTAAATCTTGCTATTAGACCAAGATGGCTCCAAAGGAGAGAGTGAGGCTGGTGACTTTGCACAACCCTCTCTCACTTACATCCAGTTCACTTATAAGTCATGGCATCACCTTCTTGAAGTCCTCTTTGAGAATGAAGAAAAAACAACAACAAAGAAAGAATAGGTAAAGATAAAAATTGTGGATTCATATGAAATATAGGAAAAACATTTGTCATCATCAATTTGAGTAGTGACTGAGAGATGAAATCAAACTACAGAATAATTTGAAAAAATAGTCAATAATCTAAAATTCTTTGAAAATGCCATAGAAATTTTATGTCAATATGATATTAATTATATTATTATTACAATTATATTTCCTAATTTAAAAATTTTAATATATTTTTCTTACAATAGCCCTGTGAAGGAGGTAGTACAAATTGTATTATTCCCACTTTATAAATATGGAAATTGAGGCTGAGGGAGGTTGGGTGGCTTGCATATAGTCACACAGAAGAAAGTAGATTTTTTTTCTACTTGACTTCTGAGGAGTAGGTGCAAAGAGTGAAAATCACAAAGAGGAAATTTAGGCTTGGTTGCAGTAATTTTTTCTATAGTTAAACCTATTCAAAAGTGGAATGAAAATGTCTAAAGAGGAGGCTGATATCCCCTCATTAAAAATATTCAAGCAGAAGCTTGATGAAGTGTGTATTATACTGAAAGATTCTTTAAGCTATGAGTTGGACTATATAGCTACTGAATATCCTTTCATTCTCAAATTCTGTGGTTTATTTCAAATCTCACCTAGCATCATATAGACTCTCAGATGGGTCTGTATATTGAGGGAAAAAATTATGATTGAAATAAAATTCATAGAATTTTCAGCCTAGAAGGAAATGTTATATAGATCATCCTCCATCTGAAATTTAAATCTCTTACTTTCTCTTTTCTTGTCAAGTGATCCATTTGACCTCTTTTTCAAGATGCACAATGACAAGGTAATTTAAAAACACAATAAAGTATCCTATTCCATTCTAATTTGGGAATTTTTTTTGTCATGTTGAATTAAAATCTTCCCACCTATAAGGTACTGCTATTTTTCTGTCTGCAATTCAATTCAATAAGCACTTATTATTTGCCCGCTCTGATCTAGGTACTATCCTAGACAATAAGAACACAAAAATCCCTACCCCCAAGGAGCTTATGTTCTACTTCAGGAATATATCATGTATACAAATAAGTAAAATACAAAAGAATTTGATGGGGGCAAAGAACACTTTTACAACTTTATTTTGAACCAGCAACTTAAGCAGAACAAATATAATTTATCTTCCATGAGAAAATCCTTTAAATAAATGAAAATAGCTTAATGAAGATGTCTTCCCCAAGTTTTCTCTTCTCTGGCATAAAAAACCCTTAATTCTTATGTTTCAGTCTAGCATATATTATATTTTTAAGTTTCCTTGTCATCCTAGTCACCCTACTCTGAAAGTGTTCCAATACACTGATGTCTAGTCTTACTCTAGAACTATACAAAATAGTCCAGATGTGCTCTAAACAGAAGTGAGTGGAGTCCCAGTGGATTACAACTTCCTTTATGTTCTATGTCATCCTTCTATTAATTTAACCTAAAATCATATTAAATATATTGCCTTCCATGTCACATGTTAAAACTAGATTTTATTTTCATATTAGCTACAAACTAATGTCTCAACCTCTTCAAAAATCTCTCAATATACAATTTGCTCTTGTTTTAATCCAATTAAATAATTTGCCTTTATCATCATTAAATCATTTTATTCATTTTGAACTTCACTTTTTGGTTGTCAAGCACAATCACAAAATCACAAGACATTAGATTTAGAAAGGACCTTTGTGGCTATCTGGTCCAATTTATACGTGAAAAGAATTTCCATTATACCATAACTCATAAAGGGTTATTCAGCCTCTGCTACTTGAGCACCTCCAAGAAGGAAGGAGGAGGAAGAACTCACTACCTCTCAGAAGTCTATTGTTTTTGGATAGCTCAGACTTGTAAGAATTCTTAGTGGGTTTTTTTTTTATTTTCTCCCAAAATATCAAACCTAAATTTGCTTTTTTGATCCCAATTTTGCCTTCTGAGTATGAGTAGAAAAAAGAAATCAACCTCTCTTTTATATGAGATCCTTTCAAGTATTTGAGGATAATTATCATTTTACCTCCTGAGTCTTCTCTACCCAGGTCTAAACATAGCCATTTCCTTTAACTAATCTTCACATGATACAAAATATAGACAGTTCACCATCCTTGGTAATCTCCTCTAAATGAGCCTCACTTTGTTAATTTTCTTAAACTATACAGCTCATCATCATTTTGGCCGAGCTCCTGGGGAATATTCTTCCTGAAATTAGCTAAGCTGGTCCTCCTACAACATACGTATAGTAAAAAAAAAAAAAAACTACTAGGTCTATACCTGAAATATTTTCAACTTGATAGAACCCAGTAAAACTTGTGCTTCACCAGCTCAGTTTTTGTGTACTTTCATTCTACAGTGTGGCATTAGACAATGACCCTACTTATTGTTATTACATCAACTCAGGTTAAATATTTTTAGAACTGCTAGGCAGAGATACTAAGAAAGTAGCTGATACAGAAGGAAAAAGAAGAAAAATAATTAAATGTTTGCACAGATGTGAATTGACTCTTTGGAAAAAGTAGAAATGAAAATGATTTTTATATATAGATATCCCAATAGGATTAAGGTATAAGTATCACAACTTAATAAAATCTGATCATATATGCAAATATATGAACTTACAAAGCACTTTTTCCACATTCAATAAGCATTTATTAAGCACTTTGTTTACTCAAAATATTGTGCTTGCCTGAGGAGATTAGGGGGAAATAAGATGTACCAAGCTATTCCCTACTTCAGCCTTATATTGTTTTCTCCTCCAAGTACTACATGGTTGCATTAGCAAGCACCCTGGAGCACCCAGCATGGCCTCCTAGCACAGGTTCTTTGACAGTTTTAAAGTGGTTAACAATCTTACTTTAAATAATAGACAGATAAATAGAAAGAAGGCAGTGTCCAAGGAAGAATCCAATAGCCAGGGCTCCAACTGTCTAAACAGAATAATACAACCACCTGCATACACTACCAGACTAGGAGAGCACCAACATCTGAGTAGTTTGGGGGCCCTTAACAAATGCCTGCTCAGAGTCCCATCCAGGGTATCAAGAGATCCTTCTCATGAGGGAGCCTTCAAAGAAAAACACCAATCTCCTAGTATATGTAATTTTCAATTAATAAGCTCAGAGCCAGAAGGCATCAACAACCCTCCTGGCTCAGTGCCTAATTAGCTATAATGGCAAGTGAAGTAGAATTTTTGCTGTTTTTTCTGAATTGAGTTTTAGCCAATCAAGCACCTTTGATTGAGTCTTGCCTTTGATTGCATTAAGAGTCTTTCATTGAATCAAGAGTCTCTGATTGGAAACAGTATATATTGTATTGCTTGGAGAGAGAGGACAGAGTAGAGAGAGAAACAGATCTGAGAGAGAGAAATGAGCATGAGTGGGCTAGGGGAGTCTGCTTGTGGGGAGGGCTAACAGAAAAAATGTTTGTGATATCAGTGCTCTCTCTATTGATCTCAGTTAACTTCTTAGGCAGAAGTCCTGTCTGTTGGTCTATGTTAATTACTCAGACAGAAGCCCTATCTGTTGTTCTTTATGAGTGAATTGAGCTGAAGAGTGGAGATCTACCCACGAGAAGGAAAATTTGCTTAAGCCCCTTTTGAGAATTGTAAAGTGAATTGAGATGGTGCTGGTAATGTGTACAAATATGTAGCCCAATTAAGCCTTGTTTTTCTAGAAACAGAAGCTGTGGGCAGAAACCCCTGGAGCCTGCTGTGGGAAAGGAGCTTAGAGTGGAGCAGTCACCATGACCTGAGATATGGAGCAGGAGTGGAGAGCTGCCTACATGTGAATCCAGACAAGAGTTGGGAGTAAGCCCACAGAAGAAGAGTCATGGGTTTTGGAAATCAGCCTTGAGTCAAGATGAGAGAGTACTTTACTTGGACACTGTGCATTGATTAAGGAGACTGTGACTTATTTTGATGTAGGAGTGGATTGTGTTTTGGGATTGCTAGGGAAGTGGATTTGTAGGAGTGGATTGCTAGGGAAGACCCTAGTCTGGAACCCTTTGATTTTGGAGATGCAATGATGTATATTGTATACTGTGTTGTGCCAGGGAGGACCCTAGCCTGAGAGCCCCTAATTGTGTAAACAAGTCTTTGGAGGCATGCTACTGAATGCAATAATATATAATGTGTGGGGATTCTGAGGAATGTTATAAGATATACTGAATGACTATGTTTTATTTAAAACTATGTGGCCACCTTAGTAGTGAGTTTCTATGTTATGGTGCTCTGAATGTTATGCTTTACTTTACTGCTGAATGAATAGAGAGTTCATTATAATATTAAATTAGACCCTTGAAATTACCCACAGTAGCAGTCCTCAGGTGTGCTACTGTGACTAGCTTCACATTTTGGTGATGAAGATGGGATTGCAAAGTATAATGCCTCTATTTGTTCCAGGACCCATGGTCATTTACTCTTCTCTCTCAAGGAAATTTAACTTTTTTGTCATTCTCCTAAGTCAGTTATGAAATCTTATCCAGCACCTCTGAAATGTGGTGCCCTATCTCCCCAATTAGTAGAGTCAGAATAAGGTCCTTATAAGCAAGAGGGTCCATCTTCACTATGATATTTCTATGAGAAACTGCTAAGGATGTACTATGATAATCATCAACCATTATGGTAGTCTTTATTACTTCCTCCTTTAACTTTCTCATACAATCCCTCAGCAAATACCAGAGTCTATCTCCATTGGGCCACATAGAGTCAGTAGCATATTGTTTATTGCATTCATGTGCTGCTAAAGCTAATAAATTGGGCCATATTGTTACCTCCTAGCATATGATGATCCCTAAAAGCTTGCTGTACAAAATTTGAATTATACCTATAAATTTCCTTAGTTAATTTTTGTAAGTCCTTTTCCTTCTGCCAAAATTTTACTTTTAGGGATTTATTTTCACCAGTTAGGTTTTGTATCTCTTTTCCTATTTGGCTAATTGTACTTTTAAAGAAGTTGTTTTCTTCAGTGATGTTTTTTTTTTCCATTTTGCAAGTTATATTTTTAAAATAATTGGTCAGTTTTTCTAATTTGGATTTTAAAATTCTTCTTGAGCTCTTCCAAGAAAGCTTTTTGGGCTGGGTATGGTGTCAATACTGTTCTCTTCTGAATGAGAATTTTGATCTTCCATTCACCATAATAAGATTCTATAGTCTATGCTTTCCCAAATTTTTTGCCCATTGTGATTGAATATTTCCTGGCTTTTAAAGTTGATCTTTTCTTGTGGGGCACAGAGGACTCTGACCCATGTTTCTTGTGCTGGGAGCTAGGGGCCTAGTTACTGGCTTTGTATGCTGAGGCCTCTGATTCTGTCCATTAGAGGCTACATATTGTTGCAGCTTACCTGGTGCGGAAATGAAACTGTCTGGTGAGTCCCAAGACCAAGGCCAAGGCTGGGACTTTCTGCATTTCCCCAGAGTTACATTGTGGCCCTCAGTGTGAGGTATGGGGGAGGGGTGGTTTGGCCACTTCAGGTCTCTACCTCCCCACCCCTGGACTAAAGCTCATGGGGATCTCAGCCACTTGTGGCTATCTCTGTGCTAGTGTCTGCTGATTCCCCTGGTTGTTTAATGCAAAGCACCTAACTTTCTTTAAATATGAGCTTTCTTCTGCAGCATTTTGTTTCTGCCTTTACATATAATATGGTAGGCTCTTAGTAAAATTCAACATCTTCTACACACTCCTTCCAGTTCTTTTCATGGATTTATTGATGTTCCTTGCAAACATCTTTCTAAATATTTAGGTTCTCCCTTCTCTACCCTAAGTTCCCAGTTTTCACAGGGTCCAGTGCTTTTAGCCCATTCCCTTGCCAGGGAGGAATAAGGTAAATTCTTCCATCCTAGGACAACCATTTCTTCCTCTAAAGTCCTTTCACCTCCAAACAGAGATCTGATAATTTGCAACCCCATCCTCATTGCCAAAGGTAGTGACAAAACGATATCCACAATGCCTAAGGTGGCTATGAATATACTGGTATAATTCTTAATTGACAAATATAATAGACTCTCATACAGAGTTTCTATTTCTCAATAGAAACATTTATTCAGATACCAGAAAGCCAAATCCCAACACCAGAAAACTAAATCCACCATAGTATCAAAGAAGTTAATATACACTATCACTGCAGGAAGCAACACCATCCCAAAGTCTTCTCCCTGCTCAGGCCTTCCCACAAACACTTATAAACCTAGCTGTTTCCTTGCCTGCATCTTCTCCTCCCTCTGTACTAACTGCTCCTACTTCCAGCTCTAACTTCCTCTCAGCTTTTTTCCACCCTTTCCACTTCACACCTTCCTGCTCTACTTATCTGACAAACTCCTTCCACCATAGACTCATGTGACTCAGGTTTCCATGTGACTTAAGCAGATCACATGGGCCTATTAATGGATGGGAAAGATCTTCCCATTAAGCAAAAATACATTAACAATACATTTGCTTAGTACCAAAAGGTGTGAAAGCCTTCCTAAAAGCAAACTTCTCCCTAAGCAAGTTCCTCCTCAGGCAATTCCCTTCCCGAATAGGCTCTGCTTGACTTATGATGTTTCACAGCAATCTATGATTAAAATAACTGTGGGGGGTGGTGGAGTCAATGTGGCAGAGTAGAAAAAGGACTTCAGTGTGCCTCCAGCTTTCCACCTTCCACAACCCATGTAAAAGGGTAGCCGGAACAAACTTTGGAGGTACAGAACCAACAAAATGACACAGCGAAGCTAACCTCCCACTGAGGAAGCACGGCAGCCAGGCATGGAGTGGCCAGTACAGTTTCCTGGGAGCAGATCCTATCCCAGCTGGAGCTGAGGTTTTAGCCCCAGGGCAGGCCTGACCAGGAGCCAGCTGGAGGTCCTTCAGAACAGCAGCAACTGTGGCAATTTCCAGAAATATCAACACATAGATGCAAAGGACAAAGTGAGAGATCAGTGCAGTGTGGACTTCGGGAACAGAAGTGGGGCAAACGTCGGTTTTTACCCCAGGTCGAGAAGACACTGAGATGCTTCAGTGCAACCAGCACCACATTGCAGCTTCAGCTCCTGGCCTGCAGACTGCAGGGGAACCAAGCAACGGGTGTGAGGGGTAATTGCTGTTGGTTTAACCTCCTTGGATCTGGATTGGGATCTGGGGTGGAGGTCCTGGGGTGTATGACCAGCTTGCCAGAGAGTGTGGAGGCTTCAGAGGGAGCACTCAACTAATAATTCCAGCACATGAGAAAACCCCAGCATTTGGGATGGAAGCTCCCCTGTATAGTGGCAGAGTTCTACTGTGGCAAAAAGCCCAAAAGTCAAGTAATTGAGTGGCAACATGCCCAGGCAAAGGAAGCAAAATAAACAGAAGAATTCAACATTAGACTCCTATTTGGGGGACAAAAACTATCAAAGCATAGAACAGGAGGAAGACAGTGAAGTCAGAACAACTTCACCAAAAGCTTCAAAAGAAAATAAGAGCTGGTTATAGGCCATAGAGGACCTTAAGAAGCAGTTGAGTGAAGTGGATGAAAAATTGGGAAGAAAATTAAAATGATGCAAGAAAATTATGAAAGGAGAGTCAACAGCCTGACTGAGGAAAATAACACCTTAAAAATAGACTATCTCAAATGGCAAAAGAGGCTCAAAAAGGCAATTAGGAGAGGAATGCCTTAAAAAGGCAAATTTGCCAGATGGATAAAGACTCTCAAATGCTCACTGAGGAGAATCTTTCCTTCAGATTTAGAACAGAGCAAAGAAAAGCTAGTGACTTTTTGAGAAATAAAGATGCCGTTAAACAGATCCAAACAAATGAAAGAATAGAAGGCAATGTGAAATATCTCAGGGGAAAAATCACTGACCTGAAAAATAGTTCCAGGAGAGATAATTTAAAAGTTATTGTACTACTTGAAAGCCATGATCAAAGAAAGACCCTAGAAATCATCCTTCAAGAAATTCTCAAGGAAAATTGCCCCGATATTTTAGAACCAGAGGCAAAATAGAGGTGGAAAGAATCCACAGATCACCTCCTGAAAAAGATCCCAAAAGGAAAACTCATAGGAATATTATAGCCACCTTCCAGAATTCCCCAATCAAGAAGAGAATATTGCAAGCAGCTAGGAAGAAACAATTTGAAAAATGAGGAAATACAATCAGGATAACACAGGCTCTGGCAGCTTCTACACTGAGGGATCAAAGGGCCTGGAATATGATATTCCAGAGGTCAAAGGAGTTGGAATTAAAAGCAAGAATCACCTACCCAGCAAAACTGAATATCATATTTCAGGGGAAAGTATGGTCATTCAGTGGAATAGAGGACTTTCAATTATTCTTGAAGAAAAAAAAACACACTTGAGTAGAAAATTTGACATTCAGATACAAGAAGCATGAGAAGGTAAACAGGGAAAAGAAATCATAAGGAACTTATCAAAGTTGAACTATTTACATTCCTACATCAAAAAATGATAATTGTAACTGAGGAAACTTTTCTCAGTCTGAAAATAGTTGAAGGGAATAGATATAGACATAGACATAGACATAGATATAGATATAGATATAGATATAGATATAGATATAGATATAGATATAGATATAGATATAGATAGTCTTTATCAGAGGTTATACAGGCATATGAATACATATGTGAATGTGTGTATATATGTTTACAGGTATACATAGATAGAGGGCACAGGACCAACTTAATAGGAAGGGATGATACTTAAAAGCTGAAATTAAGAGGTGAGAGAGGAATATGATGAGAGGAGATGGGGAGAGAAAAAATGGGGCAAATTATCTCATATAGAAGATGCAAGGGAAAATGGGTCAATGGAGGGGAACAACAGGAAGGCATAAGGGAATGAGTCAACCTTATAATCATTGAATTTGGCTCAGGGAGGGAATGGCATACACATGGAATAGAGTATCTCACCCTACAGTAGAGTAGGGGAGAAGGGGAAGGGGATAAGAGGGGGATGATGGAAGGGAGGGCAGGCTGGGTGGGGGGAGGGAAGGTGGAACCACACGCTTTTGAAAAGGGACAGGCCCAAAATAGAGAATAGAACAAGTGGGAGGTGGGATAGGAGGGAGGGAATTATAATTAGTCTTTTACAATATATCTACTATGGTAATGTTTTGCATTAGCTACACATGTACAACCTATATTGAATTGCTTATCTTCCCAGTAAGGGTGGGTGACAAGGGAGGAAGGGAGTGAATTTGTAATTCAAAGTTTTAAAACCAAATGTTTAAATAAATAATTAATACTTTACAGGAAATTGGGAAATAAAAGGAGGTTATATCCTGGGAGACTGTTATTTTGGTGAGGCGGGTAGGGGAAAAACGGGAAAAAATTTTGTAACTCAAAAATTGGAGGAAATGAATGAAATAAACCAGAAGTTAATTAAGCATTTAAAAAAAAATGTGTAACTTTAGACCTGGGAAGACAACTCTTATTCCAATCAAAAAGGGGACATGTTTGATCACATAGGCATATTAATGAACAGATAAGATCTTCATACTCCATTAACATTACAGTGGCATAAATCTACTGATCTACTTGTTATTCCTCATGCACAATGCTCCATCATCTGTCTCCATGTCTTTGGCCCAACTGTCTCATATCTACTTTATCTTCATTTATCAGAATCCTTTGCTTTCACTATGGCTTATCTCAAATGCATCTTTTTACTAGAGACCTTTCCTGGTCACCTTAAATGCTATGACCTTTTTCCTGATTTGTATGTATTTTATGTATACTTGTATATGTGTATATTTTCTACCTTGATACAATATAAGCTCTTTGAGACGTTTATTTTAATTTTTTTCAGTTTCTCTCTATCACCTAATGTGCCAAATAGTAGGAACTTTAAAATCTTGTTGAATGATTGATTTAAAGATTTTACAAAATATAAATACAAATAACTATAAATCCAAAAAATAAGGTAAGCAGAAAAGGGAGATTATACACAATGTGAAGGCATTCATAGGAAATAAATACTACTTGTGACATAGGTAGAGGAAGTAAGGGAGAAACTCATAGATGTGGTAACATTTGATCTTATTCGTTAAGGATTGATATAATTTGGACAAAGATGGGTACAAAGCA
The DNA here is from genome assembly GCA_011680675.1 of Gymnobelideus leadbeateri. Classification (NCBI taxonomy): domain Eukaryota; kingdom Metazoa; phylum Chordata; class Mammalia; order Diprotodontia; family Petauridae; genus Gymnobelideus; species Gymnobelideus leadbeateri. The sequence goes on from WOXC01000279.1 coordinate 196,650, forward strand.
TTGAACTACTTCAGCAAAGACGTAGAAACAAGAAAGTACAAGACATGTTTGAAAGATAGCATATAGCCTAATTCGGATTTCAACATAGAATGTATGAGATAAAAAGACAAGAGAGAATCTAGAAAGAAAGATTAGAGGCAAACTATAGATGACACTGAGTATCAATTAAAAATGTGACTTTATTAACCATTAAATATAGATTGATTATGATTGAGCAATTGACTGAAATGAACAAATATTGTACATTAAATAAATTGTCTTCTTATCATACCATAATGGCTTGCTTAAGATAATAGAGACAAGGGGAACATTAAAAGAAAAGTAAATTATTCTAACAAGAATCTTAATTATGGTGGTAACAGTGGAAGTTTTTTTTTTCTTTTATTAAGTGACTCACCATAGTTCTTCTAGAGTAGCACACTCCTCTACTACATGTAAAACCTTAAATTATTTACTGCCAGAATTTGTACCCAAATTCACATGAATTCTGCTAGAATATTTTGGGCTCTGAATTCAGATGAACTTGATGTTGGTACTCTATGGATCACAAATCATATCTGTATGATTATTCAAGTTTTTTCTTCACTTAAATTAATGTTTATATAATTTTGATTTCTTTACATGATCATAAATTTCACCAGATTGCTAAAGAGATTTGTTTATGATGCAAAAAAGTTAGAAGTTAAGGGTCCTTGTTCTAGAAAGTGATTAATTCAATCTATGAACTTTATCCCTCAGTACCCTAGACAATTCTTTAAAAGACTCTAAGTTTTAGAGCAAGTGTCACTCTAAGCATAAGAGTATTTTCTCCTTGAGACCTCACAGAATAGTGTAAGCAAAGGTACACCTGTAAACCCCCCAAAATAATAATAAATAAAATTAAAATCTGAATAGCTTTTAATAGTTGTTAGAAATAATATAAATGACAAAAATGATACTACATAATTTCTATTGCCCAGTTTCTTGGACACGGAAATTTTCCAAAGGATAAAGGAATTGATATAATTTCATTTCTGCTAATGATTAGAAAAAGGATTGTCTAGTTCAGTGACCAAATGTTTTGGTTTCAGTTTCTTTTTACACACTTAAAAATATTGAAGTCCCTTCAAAGAGCTTTTGTTTAAATGGGTCCTATCTACCTAGATTTAGCATATTAAAATGAAAATGTTAATTACTATGAAAATAATTTTGACTTCATAAAAAGTTTTGAGGAATTCAGAGAGTCCTCAGATCATACTTTGAATACTAATGGTCTACTGGAAAGAACCAAGAAATATAAAGTCAAGAGACCTAACCTCTAGATTCAGTTCTAGTACTAACTTGTCTGTATTCTTAGTCACATAAATTCACATCCTAAACCTTAGGTTCCTCTTCTGTAAATTAAGAATAATAAGAGGTACCCTGTTGAGATTATACCTTATAAAGGAGAACAATCATACTAAAATGCAGTTATCAAAATGAAACAACAGTATTCACTTCAAGGACCCCAGGTTAAAAACTCCTCTTCTAGGATCTTCTAATGCTTCAAGTTTGTGAAGTCTCTATTTTCTCTTATGCTATGATCAATATCCATATTGGGGGGAGAGGTTGTTAAGGAGAATAGGGAGACTTTTACACACAACAATATTACATATCAAGATTCATATCAAGATTTAAATGATACTAATAGACCAACACAACTCAGTTATGGACAATGCGAGTATTGGATTTTTGTACACTTTGCTAAATGATTCAGGATGATTCTGAAAAATGGATGTCTTCCTCAAGATGGGTGGGAGGGGAAGATAGTGAAACTTGATTTTCTGGATTAAAGAAATTCACAAGGAAAGAAATGAGTCAAATTTTACCACAGTGGGGAGAAGAAAGTACAATGGGGCATAGGACACAGAGATGGGGGGATATGTGGATGAAGTTACTTGAGTACTACGGACATATCCCTTGAATCGATGAGAAAACCAAAGGATATTGCATATAGGGCAACAATTAAAATTCGTTACACATATAAATGTACACATTCACATTTGGGCAATATCATTTCACCATGTTTTATTGTGAAGTCCTCTAGCCATGCATTAGTGAGGCCCAGTGATGCATGGAATCTCCTTTCTCAGAGTTTATGCAGTACTCACAATTTTAACACTTACTTCCAGCTACTATGTGGAAGTAGCATTGGTTTTGGAGTGAGAAGACTTGGGTTGTAATACAGGCTCTTACATACTATCTCTGTAACCATTGGTAAATTACTTAACCTCTGAACCGCTTGGTTCCTTTAATTGTAAAATAAGGGGGTTAAATGTGATGGTGTCTAAATTTATGCTATTAGAGAGCATCTATTTCTTAATCTTACAATTTTTAATCATTGGAGAAAAATCACGTTAGTTAGAAATGAAGATTCATTTTATAATATGAAAGGCAAAACACATAGTGTATAGAAGGCTGTCTTTGAAGTCAGGGAAGACTTTCTTTCCTCCTTTACTCCTTTCTTTCTTTCTTTCTTTCTTTCTTTCTTTCTTTCTTTCTTTCTTTTTTTCTTTCTTCCTTTAATTTTTGCTTTTTGAAGGGCAATTGGGTTTAAATGTCTTGCCCAAGGTCACATGGCTAGTTTTTGTTTTAAGTGTCTGAGGCCAGATTTGAACTCAGGTCCTCTTGACTCCATGGTGGGTGCTCTATTGACTATGACACCTAGCCACCCCAGAAAGATTTATTTAAATCCTGATTTTTATGCATAGTAGTTCTGTGACTGAGCTTGCTGCAGCTGTGTGCTGGAGCCAACTCATACCGGCTCAGGAGAACTAATTGTTAAATTTTAGAGTAAGGATTTATAATTGAGAACTCTGTTAACGATACAAATCAGTACTAATTTTTATTATTTTTTGATTTTGTAGATTTAATAAAGTGATGGAGAAAATATTAATACTACAGATTAACATAGTGCTAGTTGTATATTTTTGGAAAGTTAATTGTTAAACATTTAAAAGCATACCCTGAGCCCATAGATTCAAATTTCAGGGCCCCTTCCAACCCTTTAAGTTAAGTAGCAGAGAATTTCCTTCTCTATCAATGGTGGGATATACTCAGCAGTAACTACAGTACCCAGAAGTTCCCCGTGTCTTTATAACCACATATTTAGAGATATTCCCTCTTTAAAAATTTTAAATCTAAACATAATTAACTACCATCTTATGTTTTATAATATATAAAGGACTATGATACTGATCCACTTTCAGTGGAGCATCTCTTTTGATTTTTTTTCAAAAAAAAAAATTTTGTACTGATATATCCTCAGTTAGATCCTCTATGAATCAATAGCTCATATTAAAATGGTAGTAGATATAACCTGTGACTCTAAAGCAAAGCAAATCTAACTGGCCCATAAATACAAAACATACAAATACATATCTATAAATAAATAATAATTAAATATTAATATATAAGTTGTTTTCAGGATTTCTTGTATTTTATATTTTATGTCCATGCTTTTTATGTACATTTTTTCTGCATAATTTATTTACACTGAGGCATCTGAGAAGTCAGGTTACAGAAAATAACCCATAGTAAATATACTGATGTGAAAGAAAATAATGAATAAAATTAATTTGATTGTTTTTTTTTAATTTTTTTTTAAAAGCAATTGGGGTTAAGTAACTTGCTCAAGGTTACATGGCTAGTCATTTGATTTATGCGTGGGTGCTCATTTTCTGAGGCCGGATATGATCTCGGGTCATCCCAACTCCGAGGCCGGCGCTCTTACAAACTGCGCCACCTAGCCGCCCCTTTAGGGCAATTGGGGTTAAGTAACTTGCCCAAGGTTACAGGGCTAGGTTTTTGTTTGTGCGGATTAGGTGTCGGAGGCCGGCTCCGAACTCAGGTCCTTCTGATTCCAGGGCCGGCACTCTATTCACTGCGCCACCTAGCCGCCCCTTTTTTAATTTTTTAAAATGAGAATTCTTAGAACTTGGGAAATCAAAAAGGATAATAGCATCCCAGATTCAGAAATAGAGGGGACCTAAGAGGTCATCTAATCCAACCTTTTCATTTTATAGATAAGGAAATTGATAACAGAGAGGTGAAATTGCTTGTCCAAGGGAACACAAGCAGTATAATAGCAAGCAAAGTAGGACTTTTTGCTGTTTTTCTGGATTGAATTTTAGCCAATAAAGTGCCTTTGATTGGGCCTTGCCTTTGACTGAATTAAGAGCTTTTGATTTGAAGCTGTATATATCACATTACTCGGAGGGAAAGAGGAGAGCAGCTGATAGAGATCAGAGTTGAGAGAAAGAAGCAAGTGTGAAGCTGTCTAGGTGAACTTGCTTATTGGGAGGCATAACTGAAAGAATGTTTGTGATGTTGGGACTCTGTTGATCTGTGTTAATTTATCAGACAGAAGTCCTTTCTGTTGACATGTGTTGATTTCTCAGACAGAAAGTGAATTGAGATGATAGTATTGGTAATATGTATAAATATTATTGTAACACTGTTAAACTTTGTCTTCCTAGAAATAGAAGCTGTAGGCAGGAGCCCCTGGAGCCTGCTGTCAATTAGGAGCAGGAAGAGTTTGGAATGGACTAGCCCCTGTGAGTTGGGACAAGGAACAGGAACAGAGACCTGCCTATGTGTAAATCCAGGTGAAAGTTGTGTGGATACAGACAAGAGCTGGGAGCAATCAGCCCACAGAGGAAGAGCAATGGGACTTGAAAGTCAACCTAGAGTCAAGATGAAAGAGGACTTTACTTGGACATTCTGTACTGACTGAGGAGATTGTAACTTAATGTCACCTAGTGGTGGATGGTATTTGAATTTTCTGCTACCCCTTAAGGACATGTTATTCTAGGAAGACACTAGCCTGGGACCCCCTGACTTTGGGGGATGCAATAATATATACTATGTGGGGATTTTTAGGAATGCTGTAAGATATACTGAATTGTAGGTTTTATTTGAGACAATGTGGCCACCTTAGTAATAAGTTGTTTTATTATATTGCTGTGAATGTTATGTTTTACTTTATTTAACAATGTTTAATTCTCAATAGAGAGTTCATTATACTATGTGGTTAGAGCCTTAAAATTATTCAGAGCTCTGATTTGTACAAATACTGATTTCTGAAGTGTAAATGCTTACACTAAGAATATAGCAATTAGCTTTCAATGCAGTTATAGCTGGCTATAGTATGTTCTTTCATATACCCTCTTTTTGACTGCTTGCATCATACCAAAATATCCAAACAATTTTTTAAGATCTTCTAGAGCTTTCCTAGGTAGTGCCAAACCCCCAAGTAGTTGGAAACATCCCAGTGGTTCACTAGTTTCATTTTCTTTTTAAGATGCATAGCATTGTATTAGAAATAGAGCTACGGGGCGGCTAGATGGCGCAGTGAATAGAGTGCCAGCCCTGGAGTCAGAAGGACCTGAGTTCGGAGCCGGCCTCCGACACTTAATCCACACAAACAAAAAAAAAAAAAACCTAGCCGTGTAACCTTGGGCAAGTTACTTAACCCCAATTGCCCTAAAGGGGCGGCTAGGTGGCGCAGTGAGTAAGAGCGCCGGCCTCGGAGTTGGGATGACCCGAGATCAAATCGGGCCTCAGAAAATGAGCACCCACACATAAATAATGACTAGCCGTGTAACCTTGAGCAAGTTACTTCACCCCAATTGCTTATAAAAACAAAACAAAACAAAAAAAAGAAATAGAGCTAGACTGGGGCGGAGTCAAGATGGTGGAGTAGAAACAGCTAAACTAAACAGGGATACAGGGAACTGGAGTGCATTAGGTGAGTTCAAAGGATATAAGAACTAGAGCTAGAAGGGACCCAAGAGACTACCTAGTCCTACCCTTTCATTGTAGAGTTGAGGAAATAGAAATCAAGAGACATAAAGCCACACAATTGGTTAAGTGTCAGAGTTCACATTTCACCCAAGTCCTTTGAATCTAAATCTTTTGTTCTTTCCAGTAAACCACAAGTTCAATTGCTAGTCCCACTGTTGACTACATAGATCAGGTGTCATGGTACACTGTGTCCCCTTCTAAGCATTTCACTTTAAGATGACCTGAAAAGTTAGTCAGTATCCAGAAGAAAGGGACAAACATGATAAGGGAATGAAAGTCATGTCAAAATAAGAATGGATGAGAAAGCTGGGGGTCCCTACAGTAGAAAATATGACTTTATAGTTGCCTTTGCTTTTTAAAAGATTCTCATATGGAAGAGGTAGTTTATTTCATCATGCTTCAGTGGAGAGATGTGCCTCTCTTCCTAAATTTCCTGTTACTATGAAGGGCACTATCATCCTCTCAGTCACACAGGTTTGCAACCTAAATTTCATGACTTCTTCAATTTCCACCAATTAGGGACATTTAGTATGTGCCCCTTTCCATACTCTGAAACTGTTACCTATTATCCTTTTTATCTCAAGCCTAGACTATGGAAATAGCCTTTTTGTTGTTCTCTCTGACTCAAGTATTTTCCTTCAGTCTATCCTCCATTCAGTTGTCAAATTGATATTCCCTAAAATACAAGCTGATTATCACCACTGCCTCCATTCTATAAACTGTAATGGCTCCATGTTACTTCAGAGATTAAATATAAAATCCTGTTTGTCTTTCAAAACCCTTTATATCTTGAACCTTCCTACCTTGCAAATTTTCTTACCACCTTCAACATACTATGAAATCCAGTGACACTGGAATCTTTGCTGTTGTTTGCACAATACGCTCCATCTCCCAAGTCTAGGCATTTTCACTGACTGTCCCTCATGCCTGAAATTCTCTCCCTCTTCATCTCTTGACTTCCCTGGTTTCCTTCAAATCTTAGATAAATTCTCCCCTACTACCAGAAGCCTTTCTAGATTCTCCTTAAAGCTACCATATTCCTTTTGTTAATTATCTCCAATTTATCTTACTTGTGCATAGCTGTTTGAATTTTATCTCCTCCATTAGACTATGAGCTGCATGAAAACAGGGAATACCTTCCATTTCTTTATATCTTCAACATTTAAAACATTATGCAAGGTATGCACAACATAAAAGCCAGCAGAAGCTCAACTTTCAAGGAAAAGATATAAATTTCCTGAGGACCTCCACCCAAACATTGAGAATTTGAGATCCTCATCATAATACCAGATATAGTCAAGTATAAGGAATTAGAGTTAGAATATTAGGAGGGTCAGTTCTTCATTGAGTCTTCCAATCTCCACAAGATAATAGCCAGATTCTAAGCTTTAATTTACTTGGGTATCATGATAAGGTTCAAATTATGTTGATGGTTGACCTCAAATGGGTTAGCTCAGTAGGAGCATTAAGAAGAAAAAAAAAGTAACAAAAGCTTACTGTGCCTAATGATAGAAGGAAATTTTTAAAGCCCAGAAAGAGAAAGAATCCTTTAAAAATTAAAAAAAAAAAACTCTCCATTAAATTGTAGAAATTCCTTCGCAGTTGATTCAATGTAATTAAAAAGAATATTTATTATGAGAAAGTTATTCCATTAGGTACTAGGGATGCAAAGATATTTAGGACACAGGCCTAAACACACAGAAGTTACAAAAAAATGAAATCACACAGGAGAACCATATGGCAAGGCATCCTCATAGGGAATATTGCATCCAAGGCAGATGGGTAGAGGAGTAACTCAAGCATCTAATGCTTCAGAGATACTATTGTCTTCTGAAGGTATGTCCTCACAATGTTTCCACAAGCCCCTTGCAAGCCCCTTGTACTGATGATCTAGAGGTGGCACAAAGGAGAGAGTGGTGGACCTAATACCAGGAAGATTTGTGTTTAAATTTGACTCCATAAACTTAATAGCTGCAACTAGCTGCATGATACTGGACAAGTTACTAAACCTCTGCCTACTTCATTCTCCTCAACTGTAAGACAAGTATAGTAAGAAGCTATCAAGGTTATTATGAAATAATACTTGTAAAGCATTTAGCACATTGTCTGACCCATAATAGACACTTAATAAATACATGTTTCATTTCTTCCCTTTTTTCTATTGGTTTTTGTGGGTAGTTAGGTATGTCTTTGCTTTGGAATAATCCTCCATAAAAATCCATAGTCTCTGCTGGCTACTACCAAACACAGCTCTCCTGAGGAACATGTTAAGGATTATCTGCTTCCAGTTACTGGCTTCAGCTAGAAGGCTGGCTTTCTCTTCCTCCTGAGAAGACTGGGTTACACAATGGTCTTTCAGTTTAAAGCCCTGTGATTTTCTATAGCTCTTTCAGAAAAGTTGTTACCCATGAACTACTTAGCCACTATATAGCCAGATACCAAGGGGTGAGGAAAAAAGGAAACCTTTGTAGGACTCTGTCTGTTCTTTTCAGAATTTTGTCTAGGAAAAAAAAATTGAGGCAATCAGGGATAAGTGACTTGCCCATGGTCACACAGTTATTAAGTGTCTAAAACCAGATTTGAGTTCATATCTTCCTGACTACAGGCCTACTACTTTATCTACTGTGATACCTAGCTGTCCTCAAGCATAAAGGTGTTTTGTGAATTATATAGAGATTTGTTCCCCTACAGGGAGAATATAAAAACAAAGAGAAACTGAAACAGAATCTTAGGAGCATTCATGTTTAATAGGGCAAAGGGAGGATGAGAATATAAAAATACATTTGTCAAAAGGGATTAAGAGAAATTCCATGAGAGTACATTACCATAGAAATAATCCTCGTGTAGTTGGCAATCTACTAGATTTGGAGTCAGAAGCCTTGGATCTGAATCCTGGCTCTGCTTTGTACTGACTGTGTGCTCTAACAAAAATGCCTTCATCTTTCTGAGTAGAATTCTATAGTCTCTAAATTCTTTTCTTCAATATCATCTTCAAACAGAATTGACATTTCATCTTCCTACATGTGGTGAAATTGGAAAAAAAAAAACCAGTTAATTTAGAGAGAGAGTATGTGGAGTAAAATGTTCACCCTATACTTACAAGTCATGTGACCTCAGACAACTCCTCTCACCCTCTGTCCCTCAGGTTATCATGTATAGCATGGGAATAATACACAAATAAACATATTTGTGATGATCAAAAGGCTTTGAAAATTAAAAAAAAATCACAATTGAAATGTCAGCTATTACTTTTAGTCTGCCTACCACCTCTATATTCAAACCTTCTAAGAAAATAAAATTGTTTATCTCAAGTCATCACTTCCTAGCTAGACCACATGTAAATGGTAATAATTTTTAATGCATTTACTCTATGCTTTTCTGACTTCAAAAGTATTTTGCTTAAAAAAAGTCTTTGAGGCAACAAGCATTTTAAATGTATTTGTATTGTTAGTCCCAAGTTACATGTGAAAAAGCTAAATCTTTCCAAAATTAAATGGTTCTGCTTTAGGGAGTAAAGATAGTGGAGGAAGAAGTAAGGTGCTCTCACCCTCCCTTATTGATCTCTGAAAGACCAGAAAATATTGCCCCAGGAAAAAACATGAAACAGCTGAGCCAGCAGAAAGATAGGGTGCAGCAGTCTTATAGCCCAGGCAGCATGGAGGATTAACAGAAAAGACCCCTCTCTCTCTGGGGAAGGGAGAGCAGTACAGCACAGGAGGAATCCCAGCAAGCCAGTGGGAAGTCCCACTCCAGCAAACCAGTGGGAGATCCTAAGCCCCAGGGTGGTAGAACAGGCTAATGCCAAAACCAGGACCAAGGAATGCCTCAGGCAGGGGAACCAGTAGACACCAGTTTGAGAAACCACCACATGTGCCATATTCTGCAGCAGCCAAATCTCTCTGTGCTTCAGCACAGCTCCAGGAAACACAACACCAGGAGTCACAGCTCCAGACTGGCAGACATGCTCCAGCATCCAAACATTCAAGTGCAAAGACCAGGTGATCAGGTAAACTCCCTAGGGGCCAGAATCCCCACTCCCACTCTGAGGGCTCCAGTGTTGCTGACCCCAACTCAGCACCAGGTAAGCTGGCAGTATTCTATGTATTTACCAGCACCTGAGGCCACAGCACACAAAGCCAGGGATGAGGTCCCAGGCTCCTAAAACAGGAAGCTTGGGTCAGTGATACCTGTGCTTCAGCAGGAGAGCTGGACTCTAAAAGCCAGGAATCAGACAAGCACCATGAGCAAAAAACAAAAATAGATAATGACCATAGATTCTTATTATGGGAATAGAGAAGATTAAGGCACAATTTCAGAGTACAACATTGTCAATATACCCACATCTGGAACCTGAAAGGGGAATATGAATTGATATCAAGCACAAAAAGCCTTCTTGGAAGAGCCCAAGAAGGATTTAAGAAGGCAAATAAGAGAGGTGGAAGAAAAATTGGAAAAAGAAATGAGAGGTATGAAAGACAGAGTCAATAGTTTGGTAAAAGAAGGACAAAAATTGACTGTAGTCCCTAAAAAGTAGAATTGGTCAAATGGAAAAAGATACACAAAATCACACTGAAGAGAAGTACTCTTTAAAAAGTAAAATATGTCGAACTGAAAAGGAGAGACAAAATCTAATAGAAGAAAACATTTTTTTGAAAATTAGAATTGGGCAAGTGGAAGCTAATGACTATGAGAAATCAAGAATCAGTCAAACAGAAACAAAAGAATGAAAAAATAGAAGAAAATGTGGAATACTACATTGGTGAAACAACTGACCTAGAATACAGATCCAGGAGATACAATTTTGAAATTATTGGTCTACCTGAAAACCATGATGAAAAAGGTCCTGAACAACATCTTTCAGGAAAACATCAAGGAAAATTGCCCTGATGTCCAAGATAAAGACTGAGATGGTCATCAAAAGAATGCACTGATGACCTCCTGAAAGATCCTAAATTCAAAATGCCAAGGAATATTAAAGCCAAATTCCAAAATTATCAGGACCAAAAGAAAATACTAGAAGCAGCCAGAAAGAAACAATTTAAATATCATAGAACCACAGTCAGGATTACATAAATACAAATCAAAATGATTCTGTAGTACAATATCACATCTATCAGATTGGCTAACATGACAAAACAGGAAAATTATAAATGTTGGAAAAGATGTGGGAAAATTGGAATGCAAATATAGTGTAGATGGAGTTGTGAACTGATCTGACCATTCTGAAGACTAGTTTGAAACTATGCCCAAAAGGCTATAAAGTTGTGCATACCCCTTAGCAATACCATTTCTAGGCCTGTATCCCAAAGAGATCATAAAAATGGGAAAAGGACCCACATGCACCAAAAGTATTTGTAGCAGCTCTTTTTGTGGTGGCAAAGAATTAGAAATTGAGAGTATGTCCATCAATTGAGGAATGGCTGAAAAAGCTGTAGTATATGGAGGTAATGGAATACTATTGTGCCATAAGAAATGATGAGCAGACAGACTTAAAAAATATATGGAAAGACTTATATTAACTGATACTGAGTGAAATGAACAGAGCCAGGAGAACATTACACACAATAACAGCCACATTGTACGATAACAAACCTTGATAGATTTAGCTCTTCTCAGTAATTCAAGCATTTAAGAGAACTCTGAAAGACTTATAATGGAAAATGCTATCCATATCCAGAGAAAGAAATCAGAGTTTGAATGCAGATGGAAGCATACAATTTGCTTTCCTTGTCTTGTGTTGTTTTGTTTTATTTCTTCTTTCTTGTGGTTCCTCCCACTGGTTATAATTCTTTACATCATGACTAATGTGAAAATATGTTTCATACAAACGTTTAAGTAGAGCCTATATCAGATTGCATGCCATCTTGGGGATGAGAAAGAAAATTAAAAACTCAAAATCTTATGGAAGTGAATTCTGAAACTAAACATTAATTAATTATATATTAAAACAAAAAGAATTTAAGACTACTTTTAAGAATCACTAAAATATTTCCAGGTTGATGCACTCAGTCCTTCTGTAATGCATTTAAATACATTAAATAAAATCTAATGGATTTCAAAAGAAGAAAAATATATTAAAATAAAGATACAATTTTCCCACTTAAGTTCACAAATATCTTTATTTTAATATATTTTCTCTTCTTTTGTAATCCATTAGATTTTATTTAATGTATTTAAATTCATTACTCTGAATAGTCCTTAGGCCTTACAAAATTGTCAAAGGAATCAAGGACCCAAAAATGTTTAGAGCCCCTACTGAAGGAGGAAAGAAAGTTGTTTTGACTCCTCATGGGCCCAGATGTGAATATTTTATATGTATGTATGTTTTGTCAAGCTAAATAAATACTGCTTTGTCTGTAAAATAAAGTTTAATGATGTGTTTAAGATTATAAAGTTAGTAGGTGGCAGAGCAGTCAAATGTGTTATGTGCAGCAAATAAAAAAAAATTAAATGAGGGAGGATAAAGAAAGAAATAGGTAATGGTAAGCAATTTGCCTTTTCAATAGACTCATGTATCCATTATAAAAACCTCGTTACACTTGAGACATTAAGATTGTTGTCTAGTCCCAATTCTGTCAAGAAAAAAGTCTTCTCTAATCTTTGGCATGTCACTGCATGCATCAGTACTTCAGTTTCTCTCTTTAAAGAGGTAAAGTTGCTGCTTATTTCATAAGAGGAATGTAACAATTCATCATTTTCTGTCAAATACTTAGACAGCTTTGTTTGGAAAGTGATAAGCAAATACAAACTTTCATATGAGAGAGATTACAGAATGTTATGTGTTTTCAAGTAGTTTGGGCATTTCAAGTATATTTTGTCTAAAGTTCCACTGGTTTCTTCTTCCTAGATGCATTGCTAGTCAAGAATCCAAACATTTCTAACTAGTTTTTTCATTCATTTATTCATGAATTCAAGGAATGTGTATTGCATATCTACCGCATGCCTCTGATTTGCCAGTTCTATGGTGGTAGAAAAGAAATAAACAACTGTCTTCAAGGAGTTTATGCCTTGTTGGAGAAAAGATACATAAAGCTAGAGAAAAATGGGAAAACAATATAAATAAGAAGGTAATGAATGTTGTTTACATAAGTACAAAGGAGATGCCTCTTAGAATATAAGGATCTGGGTGGATTCTAAAGGAAAGCAGAGGCCTGAACAAAATCGCCATGGGGGAAGGAGGTACTGAGATATGTGGAATACAACAAGTCTTTTGTCCTCACTAGGGCAGAAGTTCTAGAGTAAAGAATATTATGAGATAAGGCTGTCTGTTGGAATGAATGAATAATAAAAGTGTTTAATAAGCACTTATATATCTGGTATTATGTTTAGTCTTACAGCCACAAATACAAAAGGGAGGCTATCCCTGCACTCAAGAAGCTTGCATTCTAATGCTAGATGAGGACTTAAGGTATATTGTAATGGAAGGAATTACATAAGGAGTCACAATGATGATCGATAGGACAGATATTTTATGTACTATGAACTATATTAGCATTGATTTTTATCACTACATCTAGAACAAAATGTAGGAAATAATTTTATACGGAGAAGAACGATATCGTGATAACAGGGTATGTGGCAGATTGGCTCAGGACTGCACAAGGGCAGCTAGGTGGTACAGTGGGTAGAAAGCCAATCCAGGAGTCAGGCAGATTCATCTTTCTGAGTTCAAATCTTCCCTCAGACACTTAATAAATGTGTGACTTTGGGCAAGACACTTAAGCCTGTTTACCTCAGTTTATTCATCTGTAAAATGAAAGGGAGAATGTAATGGCAAACCACTCCAGCATCTTCACAAGAAAACCCCAAATGGGGTTGTAAAGAGTCAATACAACTGAAAACAACTGAACAAGATGACTTTATGAGATTTGAGGCATGGTTTGTTGGTCTGTTCTATTCCCTGAAGCTGGCTAGATAGAGTTGAATTTATACTCAGTCACTCATCAGTCAAAGCAGTATGGTCCCCATGAGAATGCTTATATTTAATATCCTTTCAAGATTATTTGCTCAATAAAGTCAGTGACTCTGTCTTATCTAAATGTTTTACTTCTCCCAGCAAGCAGCCAGATACACTACACACAGTAGGAGATTGGCAAAATATTAGCTGAATTAATGTGTGAATGAATAAATATCCATGAAGAAGAAAAACAATAATGCTAGAATTTAAAGTTTCCTAATCCCAGATATAAAACCTTTTAATTATTTCCTCTATTACTCTGAGTTGCCAGATGAGGAAAACCTTATAGAGAGGTGCATAATGAGGAAAAGGGGTGGGTCTGTACCTATATGGACTGACCATCCCATCCCTACTCGGAACATTCGGGTGATTTAAAATGCTTTCTGACTATAAACAGTTTGTCTCTATCTCACTAATATTTCCACCAAGTGTCATTTGCTATTATGCATAGTAGACACAACTTCTAAGAAGAAAAATGCAGCATATGCATAAAGGTAACTGAGGGGTAAATATTTTAATCATAAGCCAAAAGTGTGAATGGTATGAGTTCCATATGCTTCTCTAAAAATGCTGATATCAATATATTCAGCAGAAATAACAACTCTGGTAGCAAATTCCCTGTGTTGTTAGAAAATGAAAATAATTTTAGCTGTCCCTAAAAAGAGTTTAAAGAGAAAATGTATTAATGAATGACTTTGTTTAAAAAGAAGAGAAATACTGAAATGTGAAAGATACTACCTCTTTGTAAAGAAATATTGATTTTCTAAATGGAAAGAAAAGGTAGTTACATATGAAAGTTGGAATAAATGGAGGATCAAGATAGTTTCACTCAAGCACAAAATGAAACACAAAAATTCAACTTGAAATAAAGCTAAAATGGATATTAAATATTCTTAAATTTTGAAAATCAATTATGCCAGTGTGGCACAGGAGAAAAATAGCTGATCTTTGAACCTTGAAGACCTAGGTTCAAGCTTTGGTTCTGACAAATACTGTGCAACTCTGGGAAGGTAATTTAACCTCTTAGTGGAAAAGTCAGCTATCTAAGACATTAAGGTTCAGAGAATGAGCCCACCTGCATTGGCAGTGGGCTATGTTACCTGTATTCCTTGTACAAATGAATTCACAGGTCTAGTCCCTATTCCTATCTTATCCAATTAGGTAGTATTCTGGATGAATACAAAGACAATAGATAGAATAACCAAACATCAGGTAATGATTTTCTGAGCATAGCAAACAAACCATAGAAGGAAAATGCATGCTAGAGAGCATATCTGCTAACTATACATATCAAATGGCCACATATAATTCAATTCAGCAGATGCTTATTAAGGGACTACTATGAACTGTGCTAGGGCCTGGAGCCAATGAAAAGGAGATTTCATATCTTTCAATACCCCCTACTTGAAGAGATGCTACTATCACATCTCCAAAGAGATATGAGAAAACAAAACACTATAAAAATCTTCATAGGGAAAGAGAGGGAAGGATGAAGAACTAGGAAAAAAAAGTTATGGTATCTCTGACAGAACAAAGAAAGCTAAATTCTTAAGCCTGAAGCAGACAGTTGTGAAAAAACAGAAATGGGATAGAAATGGTTTCCTTAGCAACTCAAATAGCAAGAAGCATCCCCAAAGCTTCATTTCCTCTCATGCTATGCATAAAACTACTTTCTCTCTTTATACACTTCTTGCACTCCCACCTCATAACCTCAACCTGAGAGCCATATTTTCAAAGGAAGTAGATAAATTTTCAGCAATCTAAACTTGGGGCTGCACTTATGACTCCCATCATAATAAGTGAGAGTTGTGGAATAGTGAAAAATGACAGAAGCTTAGATTTTAAAGAGAAAAGGGTTGGGGTAGGGGCAGTAAATTGTTGGATCAGGCAATAAGAATAAACACAAATATTCTAGAAAGAGAAAACAAGGGAAAGGCAAAATCAGGATAAAGAAAAAAAGAAGGGGGGATTAAAACAGTTAAACAATTATAACATGGTAGGAAATTAATATAGTTTTCTTAAATCAGGTAGAGAAGAGGTGAATGAAACTTAAAAAATTAACTTGATTATAAAATACTATTTTGCTATTCTATCTTTTCACAATGTGGCTAATGTAGAAATATATTTTATATGATTTCACATGTAAAACTGACATATTTCTTGTTTTCTCAATAGGAGAGGAAGGGGTGAAGAGAGGGAGAGAGTTTGGAAGTAAATTTTTTTTTTTTGCCCAAGGTCACATGACTAGTTTTTTTTGTGTTAAGTGTCTGAGGTCAAATTTGAACTCAGGTCCTCCTGACTCCAGGGCTGGTGCTCTACTCACTGTGCCATCTAGCCACCCACAAGAATTTTTTTTAAAAATAATTTGGCAGAAGGACCTCAGGATTGATCAACTCAAATATCTGGCAAGAGGTGAGGGTAAGAGGGAATATGAACAAATCCTTAATTTAAAAAATGAATTCTTAGAAATTACTTTTTGGTTTTGTTTTCAGTTTTGGTTCTTTGTTGTTTTTTTAACAATGCCCTTTTGATTTGGTTCCTACCAAAGCTGAATAATTAACCAAGAATTGAACTATAACACATTATAGGAAAGATAGAAGAAAATGTGTTTAGTCATCAAAACCTGTATCACAACTTGAAATTTAAAAGAGAAATCTATTAAAATTGACTTCAGTATAGAACATTAAGTAAATCTGCAAAGAAATTTCACCCAAAAAAGATGATGAAAATTAAAGAAACTACAGTTGTAGCAATCACATAACAGGAAAAAGTTATTCAATTTTATGACACAGAAGATATTGCAACAAAGTGGTAGGAAAGAACTATGAAGATGTTTTTAAGTTTCTTTCTAATTTTAAAAATCCCAGTTGAAACATGGTCAGACACCTAAGGCAAATGCCACTTGCAAAAGCAGAATGGAAGCAGATGAGAAGAGGGGAGGAAGTAGTTGAAGAGTACTTAAAAATCTCTGTATTTCAATCAGATGTGTCTGATAATTGGCATTCTTGGGTACTTAAGCAATTGGCTGATGGTATTTTTGAAAACTAGCTATTGCTATTAAGAATTCATCAAGTCAGAGGAGAGATAAGGAAAAATAAATTCCTCTTAAGACTATAAAAGATGTTGTCTCCACTTTCTTTTTAAAAGTAAAAATAATAATTATAGAACAATCAACTGCATCAATGCCTGGAAAGATACTAGAATAATCATCTTATAATCAATTTGCAATTAGCAAGAGTCATTTTTTTTCCTTCCATTATAGCATTCTGTACACATTGAAGAAAAGAGAAGAGTGACATGTAATAATACCTAAATTTCAAAAGAAATTTATTTTGTTCCAGATGGCATTGATATCAATAAGAAAGGTCCATATAAGCATAAGGTTAGGAAAATTGTTAAGGCCCTGGAAGGAAGCTGTGGAATTCAAAATGACTTTTCCAAATTTAGAGAAAAGTTTTGCCACAAATAGAGTGAAACGTGATTGTGGAAAGATCAAAGTACATTCAGAGAAAAAAAACACTAGAGATAAGAAGCACTTTGATCTCTCACTAACATTGCAAATCATGAACTAAGCAGTTAACAGGCTGAGAAATTAGTTTGGGAACACGGCAGAGGAAGAAGAAGGAGAAAGAGTTCCAGTGAAAGTTATGAAGGACTATAGTTGATCTTGATAGCCACAGTATGACTACCAAATTAACTGTTCAGATGGCCTGAAAAGTTGTGTATCTATCTGGCTTGTTATCTGAAGCACTCACTTATTATATGAGCTAGAAAAGCAAGCTCCCCTACCATACAGAGAAAAAGGTGACAAAAACCCAAAGGACAACACTTCTATGGTCTAGCGAATTAGAAGTGGTGATGAATCTTGGAATTCTAGACTTGTAGAGCTAGAGGGGGTCTGAAGTCATAAAGTCAGAAACTACATTGATTTATAGGTGAGGAAATAGTTCTAGCAAGCTTAAGATACAAAAATGTCAAGAAAAGGGGGGTGGAGGCAAGATGGTGGAGTAGAAACAGCTCATCCAAGCCACTCTGCCCCCAAATTCCCCCCAAACTATGTAAAAGGGAACTCTGAACAGCTTCTGGAACCCTAGCACCCACAGAACGACACAGAGAAGCTAACCTCCCACTGAGGACAGCCCAGCAGCCCTGCAGGAAGGACCAGCGCAGCAGTCTGGGAGCCGTCAGCATGCAGTGCGCAGAGCGCAGGGAGCTGAGCCGAGCCGAGCCCAGGTCTTTGCGAGCCAAGGTTTTAGCCCCAGGGCGGCAGGGCCAGCAGCAGGCTGGAGGAACCCCAGAACAACAGCAGCTGTGGTGACTCCAGAACTATCAACATAGACATGCCTAGGACAAAGTAAGAGGGTAGTGTCCTATGGACTTTGGGACCAGTATTTGGGGAATGCGTAGGCTTCCTCCCCTGGGGGCTAGAAGCCGCTGAGGAGACACGCCATTTTGTAGCTTTCAGAGGAAGCTCCAGCTCCTGTCCAACTATTTTCATATTGAGAAAAAGTTTCATCAGTTAAAATTATTATTTTTCCACATAGGAATGTAAATAGTTCAACTTTGATAAGTTCATAGTGATTTCTTTTCCATGTTTACCTTCTCAAGCATCTCTTGCTTCTTGTATCTGAATGTGAAATTTTCCATTCAACTATGGTTTTTCCCTCAAGAATGCTTGAAAGTCCTCTATTCCAATGAATGGCCAAATTTTCACCTGAAACATGATACTCAGTTTTGCTGGGTAGGTGATTCTTGGTTTTAATCGCTTCTCCTTTGACCTCTGGAATATCATATTCCATGCCCCTCAATACCTCAGTGTAGAAGCTGCCAGATCCTGTGAGAAGTTAGTGTCTTATGGACATTGGGACCAGGATTTGGGGAATGCGTCTGCTCCCTCCCCTGGGGGCTAGAAGCCACTGAGTAGATACTTCATTTTGTAGTTTTCAGAGGCAGCTCCAGCTCCTGGCCTGCGAACTGTAGGGATATCCAGTGATCGGTCTTGGGGGGTAATCGCTCTTGCTTTAACCTCCCTGGATCTGGATTGTGATCTAGGGTGGAAGTTGTGGGTGTGTTTACAGATTGCCAGAAATGGAAGTTGCCCCCCACAAGTTCGGGACGAAAATTCCTCTATCTGGCCTTAAAGCCATAGTGTGGCAACAATTCCAAAAGTCAGGCAATTAAGTGGCAACATGCCAAGGCAAAGGAAACAGAAAAATGCAACCCTAGACTCCTATTTTGGAGGCAAAGAGCAGGAAAAGGACTGTGAGGTCAGAAGTCCTGCTCCAAAAGCCCCAGGGGAAAACATGAATGGGTTGCAGGCCATAGAGGAATTTAAGAAGGACTTTAAAAATCAAATAAGAGAAGTGGAGGAAAAATTGGAAAGAGAAATGAGAAGGATGCAGGAAAAGTATGAAATGAGGGTCAACAGCCTGACTGAGGAAAACAGCACCTTAAAAAATAGACTAACTCAAATGGCAAAGGAGTCCCAAAAGGGCAATGAGGAGAAGAATGCCTTAAAAAGTCGAATTTGCCAGATGGAAAAAGAATCTCAAAAGTTCACTGAGGAGATTCATTCTTTCAGAGTTAGACTGGAGCAAATGGAAGCTAATGACTTTATGAAAAATCAAGATGCTGTTAAGCAGATCCAAACAAACAAAAGATTAGAAGGCAATGTGAAATATCTCATGGGAAAAACCACTGACCTGGAGAATAGATCCAGGAGAGACAATTTAAAAATTATTGGACTACCTGAAAGCCATGATCAAAGGAAAGAACCTAGAAATCACCCTTCAAGAAATTCTCAAGGAAAATTGCCCTGATGTTTTAGATCCAGAGGACAAAATAGAGGTTGAAAGAATCCACCAATCACCTCCTGAAAAAGATCCCAAAAAGAAAACTCCCAGGAATATTATAGCCAGGTTCCAGAATCCCCAGATCAAGGAGAAAATGCTACAAGCAGCCAGGAAGAAACAATTTCAATATTGTGGAAACACAATCAGAATAGCCCAGGACCTGGCAGCTTCTACACTGAGGGATCGAAGGGCATGAGATATGATATTCCAGAGGGCAAAAGAACTGGGAATGAACCCAAGGGTCACCTACCCAGCAAAACTGAGTATTTTGTTTCAGGGGAAAATATGGTCATTCAGTGGAATAGAGGACTTTCAAGCATTCTTGAGGAAAAAACCAAAATTGAATAGAAAATTTGACATCCAGACACAAGAAGCAAGAGATGCCTGAGAAAGTAATCAGGGAAAAGAAATCAAAAGGAACTTATCAAAGTTGAACTATTTACATTCCTATATGGAAAAGCAATAACTGTGACTGATGATATCTTTCTCTCTATGTAAATAATGGGAGAAGGGTGTGTGGTCGTATGAATACATATGTGAATGTGTGTGTTTATGTTTACAGTTATATATGGATAGAGGGCATAGGTTGAATTTGTTGGGAAGGGAGAATACTCAAGGGATGAAATTATGAGGAGAGAGAGGAAAGTAGCAAGAGGAGATGGGGAGAGACAGGGTAGGGTAAACTATCTCAGGTAGAAGAAGCAAGAGGAAGTGGTTGCAAGGGAGGGGGAGAATAGGAAGGCAAAAAAGGCAAAACCACATTCTCATTGAATTTGGTTCAGGGAGAGAATGACATACATACTAAATGGGATATCTCAACCTGCAGCAGAATAGGGGGAAGGGGGATGAGAGGAGGGATGATGGATGGGAGGGCATCCTTGGGGGGAGGGGAGGTTGGAAGAACCCACTATAGAAGAGGGACAGGATCATGTAGGGAATGGACCAGGTGGGGGATGGGATGAGTGGGAGACAATTATAAGCAGCCTTGTACAATATATCTGCTATGATAATGTTTTGCATAGCTAGACATGTACAACATATACTGAATTACTTATCTCCCAAGAGGGAATGGGTGACAAGGGAGGAAGGAAATGGATCTGAAATTCGAGGTCTTAACATTAAATGTTACAAATATATATAAATACTATTATTAATACTCCTTTGCTTATAATTGGGAGATAAGATGTGGAGGCATTGGGACACAAAGATTCACCTTCCTGTAATGGAAAAGTCAAAGGGGGTATGGGAGAAGGTATGGGAGAGAGCAGATTGGAGGAAGCGATATCTTGTGGGACTGCTATTCTGGGAGGTTGGGCAGGGGAATAACAGGGGGAAAATGATTGTAACTTAAAATCTAGCGGAAATGAATGATGTAAAACAGAAGTTAATAAAGTATTTGTTTAAAAAAAATAAAAAATAAATAAATAAAATAAAAATAAAAAAAATTTTTAAAAAATGTCAAGAAAAGAATGAAGGGCCGAGAGCAATCAAGACCAATATTTTGTTAGATGCAATGGAAAACATGGTGAAGATCAGAGGTATAGATTTATAAAGCAAAGATGAAGGCCTTCCTATGAAACCTCCTAAAAAGGCAGCTACACCCCAGGTTCCAAGAAATAATACATGGGTTTGTGGGTACTAAAAAGTGCTAGAGAAAAAATTAAAAATTAAAAAAAAAGTTCCAGACATCCTATTTTCTATCTCTGGGAAAAAGAGGTGCATAGGTCATATTTGTTATTGATTTCCCTATTGAGTGATAGAGACATGGCTATTCTTTAAATGGTTTAAGAAGAGTTGTACTGTCCTCCTTCAAGATTGTTATAGCTAACACTCTTTCATAGCAAGTGTTAGAGAAGGACAGTGTACAAGTGTCTGGAGCTATCTACCTTGCAGGCAAAGACAAAGACTGGGCTAAAAATTGACTCATCAATGAATCATTGTCCCCACTGGGAGACTAGAATCTATCATTTTGATTAACTTGTTCTCTGCATTATCTGTAGATACTATCCAAGATCCAAAGATGTGTGAAATAAATAATTCATGTCGCTCTCTTGCTTATTCTAGGCCAGTACTACTCTTTTTGGTGATCTTAGAAAATTAGCTATTAGGTAAGTATTAGGTATTAAGTAAGCATGAGAATATCACAGATGTATCCGTGTAGAGAATCTCTATTATCAATAGCCATTTGAGAATTCGTTTACTATCTATACATTCATGTTAGTTTCTGAGTTTTCATGAGCACTGAGTAAGGGCTTTGGCGCAAATTTCCTATGAATGTCTATACATAAGGTCTATTGTTCTATAGGCAAGGGAGAAACAGCCAACCAGCCAACCAAATAAGACTATTAAATGCAAATGTATTTTCCTGCTAGAGGAATAGATGATAAGCCTGAAGGAATATCTCTACTTTTTAGTTCACCAGGGGTGAATGAAGGAAGAAATGGTCCATGAAAAAAGTTACAATGAAAGAATGAGAAGCAGTATGGGACATTTAAAATCATTACTATGAGGTTGGAAGATAAAGTATTATGATTCAAAGAAGAAACAGAAGGGAAAAAAAAAACTCTGATCTCCTAGAGCTTCTCATAGAGAGTAGAGTGGTAAGTGTTAACCTTGGAAAAGGGACAGTTAAGCAATGACTGGACTTCCTTATGTACAGTTAAAGGAAGTGTTAATATTAAGTAAAAACTCAATCATCTGTAGACTATCTCTAAAATGGAGTGAACAACAGGGAACACAAAAGAGAAATTCATTTGGATTTGATTGTACTTTCTGGGAAACTTTATTCTACATTTTTACTTTTGAATAAGAAGGAACTGGATGAGACATATTATTAGAGATACTTGTAAAGAGATATAAGTCAAATTTAGGCAGCCTAGACAATAACCTATGCCCATATTTAAAGCAGTCATGCATTTATTTAGGTTGTCTCTAAATTGCATTCTTATTTCAAAATTTATTAAGAAACCCCTGAAAATAAAATGTAGTTATATTTAGTAGAAACTCATTCACCTATTGTGTGTGATGAACTGTAGGATATGAATGAAAATAATAAGATAAAAAACAGAAATGAATACTGGAACCGTTTTAAGGCTTATTCAATTTAAAATGGTTATAGAGTTCTCAAATACTAAACTTTTCTTACCAATAATTTCATTTTGAAGAAAGCTTCACAGCTATGAGCATATTTCGTTGGTCAGTTTGGGGTTACAATCCTGAACTCATATATTTATTTATGATTTCCAGTGATGTCAGATGAAGCAGGAAAATGTTTTTTGCTACTCTTTCTACACAGTTAACTACCAGGGCTTATTCTACAACTTTCAATATTTGACTTTTCAGACAGTGAATTACTCATTACTTTTGAGGCCCTTTCAGTAGAGATGTTTATCATAGACTATCAATGTTTGGCATTTTTTTTTATATTTTTATAAGGTCTCATCAAATAATCTAAATAAGTGGCCATAAGTGTGCTTTTGCATGGCCACCCCTCATGACTGTAATGTACTTCTTCACAGAATCCCTCTCTTCCTTTCCAATGTGATCTGAACTCCAAGTGAACTCCCTTCCAAACTCCCTCATATTTAATTACTGTGTGTGTGTGTGTGTGTGTGTGTGTGTAGATAGCAAGAGACAGAGATACATGTGTCTATATATGTGTACGTATGTATATATATACATACGTACACATATCTTCATTATATGTGTATGTATATAGATATATATTTGCTAATTGTATGTGCATATATGTATGTAGAGACAGATATGTCTATACTTGTTAACTAATTTAAATGTTTATAGATATATATGTTAGTTCATTATGTGCATGTATGTGTATTGTATATGAATGAGTATGTGAATATATGTTTGTATGTGCTTATATATGTACATATGTGTGTATACTTGCACAATACACATGTGTGTATATACCTACATGTATGTGCACACATAATATATGTTTAAGTATATACTATATACTATGGTGTATATGTATGTATACACACATAAACACACATCAATAAGAATGAAAGCTACTTAAGAGTAAAAAATGTTTTATTCTTTGTCCTTATAATCCCAACACCAAGTATAATTCCTGGTATTTAGACCAAAATAAATTTGTGTTGATGGATATTTAATGTAATTATTATTATTATTATTATTATTATTTGCTTTTTGGAGGGCAATTGGTGTTAAGTGACTTGCCCAAGGTCACACAGCTGGATTTGAACTCAGGTGTTCCTGACTCCAGGGCCAGTCCTCTATTCACTGCACCACCTAGCTGCCCCCTTATTTTATTTAATTTTTAAAGTTTTATTGAAGCACAGTAAATTAAAGAAGTTAAAATTAGTCACCTGCTAACTTTGAATTTTGGAAAAATTACTTCAAATGTAATGTCTATGAACCAATACATTCCTGAATCTTCTTCCTGAACTATTCCTAGAATTAACCTATATTTTTAAAAAGGAGGAGACTGGGAACAGGCATGCAATCCTGCTCTCTACTTACTGGAAACTGGGGTAAGATCATCAGTCCAACTCTATACCTCTGACAAATCTACAAGGAATAAATTGATAAGCATCCTTGGCATTCTCTAGACACAATCTGAACAATAATAAAATTCTGCTTATCCATTATTCACTATCCCTGTCACTCACAGATGCTTCCAAAAAATGTCCTGCTTCATCCCTATTATTAACAACTGAAGTCTTGAGAACAAACCCCTCCTCAATACTTCCTACTTTTATAGACTAATTCCAACTTAGCTCAATTTTCCCCATCCCTGAGCTATTTCATTTTACTTCAAATACCTTCTCAGGTTACCTGCTACAACAAATCAACTGTCTTGCTTCTATCAGAGAAGAAAGGGACCTTCCTAGGCTCCCTGAGAAGTCATACCATAGTATTCCAGGGAGGTACACTTTCTACTCACCTATTTCTTCACAGAAATTGCTTTGCCTATATATGGAAACCTACTACCCACCCTTTTCAAGTAGATATAGCTGCTTCATAAACCAGGAAAACTCCACCTTGAGGCTGAACTCTTGTGGATAATAACCCACATGAACTCATTCATTCCTCAATGATTAGCATAATTTTCATCCCCACCCTCATAACACTCTTCCCATCCCAGTGATTTTTAACTCCCTGAAGGCATTATTCAAATCCAATTTCCCATCTCTTACCCACTGCCCCCTTTTTTTCCATCCTACAAAACCCAACCCTACTCCCTATTTACTCTTTTAAAACTACTCACCTTTACCCCAGGGCTTCCTTGTATTGCTGCTCCATAAGTGATGAAGTAGCTTCCATCTTAAACCTTTTCTTTTCTCATTCCCTCAGTCTTTTTTTATTCAATTCGACCCCAGCTCTCTCCTAATGACACAGCATCCCTGACACTCATTTGAGTACTGCTTGCATTTTCACTCATATCCCTGCATCACTGGTCATGGTAAAGGAATTGGAATACTCCTTGTTCTCTGCTGTCACTTCCAGGTCTCAATTTATCACTATCACTCAGTAACCTTTCCTATTTTGGGGTTCACTCAGTATCTACCACCCAACCAAAAAATATTAAAGCTATTGTTTCCTTAAAGACTTCAGTGTCTAGCTTTTAGTATTTCTCTTCTCATCTACTGCCCACATCCTAGGGAACTTCAACAAATATATTCATATTCCCTCAAATACCATTACTTGTCAATTCTTCAATTTACTCACTTTCCAAGACCTACTCCATCTCACCTCAGCTACAGTCAGAGATGTCCATACCCTTGATCTTGTCATCATCTACAAATGTCCCACTTTGATGACCATGAACTTTTAAATTCCTTTATATTTAACATCTCTCTTTGCAATGCAATTCCTAACTGTGTATTCATGCCCCTCCCACCTCAATTTTATTCTTTTCACCCTTCAGTTCTTCCCAGGAAGATCATACTTACACTGATTATACTCTCTTCCTTTTCCTATCTTGGTCCCTTGGTAAACCAGTTCATCTGTACACTGTCCTCTTTTGAAGCCCTTGCCCCCTCAAACTTTCATAATGCTATCTGCCAAATCTCAACCTTCCATTACTCTCACCTTCTCTGCCTTCATTCCTACTTACATGTTATTGAACAAAGCTAGAGAATATCATAAAACTATACTGCCAGTGTCCACTACAAATGTTATATAATCTCAACTGGACACTTACTGTGGCAAGACAATTTTTATACCACCCTGTCCCACTCACTAAAGTTTCTTTCCCAAATTTTTCTATCTCTCCTCAAATCTTACATGACTTCCTCTTTTCAAGCTCTCAATTGTGAATCTCATCTGGTATTTCAGTGAAAATATTGAGACCTTTTGATGAGAACTCCCTTGAATCCTGTCCTCATTGTCTTGCATGCCCCAGATGCCTTCTGCTACTGTCTGATACTGTCTTCTTTACCTCTGTCTCACATGATGAGGTAACTGTTCAAGGAAAACACCTCTATGTGCACAATTGATCAAATCTCCCATAGTCTCAAACAGACTGTCCCCTCTATCATCTTCACTTCTTCACGTATCTACAATCCCTTGCTATCTATTGGCTGCCTACAAATACAGTCATATTTCCATCATCTTCAATAAAACAGTTCTTTGATACATCTATCCCTACAAGATACCATACTCCTTGCAAAGGTAGTCTTTAGTCAGGGGCTCCATTTCCTTTCTTCTCACTCTCCTTTTAATTCTCTACATTCTGACTTTCAAGCTCATCATTCAACTGAAAGTCTCTCCAAGGTTTTCAATGATCTTTTAATTGCCAAATCTAATGGCTTTCTCTCAGTCCTCATCCTTCTTCACTTCTCTGCAGCATTGTCACTAGCAAATACCCCATCTTCCTTTCTATTTTCCTTTCTATATTTTAGGGCATTTCCCCCTTACCTGTCCAACAAGTCCTCAACCTACATTTTCATATGGTTCACAAATGCTGACTGTGGGTCCCCTAAGGATCTTTTTCTGCTTTCTTTTTTTATACTATTCAGCTAATAATCTTATCAATTCTGACAGATACAATTATCATTTTGTATAGATGATTTTCTATTTTCTATTGCTAAGCCCTCTCCTCAGATTGTCAGTCTCACATCTCCAAATGATGATTAGACTTTTAGATAAAGACTTCTTGCAGACATATTAAATTCAACATATCCAAAATTGAATCTTCACACCAAAAAAATTCCCCCTCCCTAACTTCTCTACAATTATTGAGGAAACCACTATCCTCTCAGTAATTCAGGCTCTAAACCTAGATATCACTTTTAACTTCTCATTTTCTCCTGCTCCCCATTTCCAATCAAATTTCAGTTCCTGTTGATTCTACCTAAGTAACATCTCTAATACATGCTCTTATTCTCTGACACTTCCAACCACCCTCATGCAGTCCTTATCATTTCACAACTGTATTATTACAATAGCCTGGTAGTTAATCTCCCGGCTCTAAACCTTGACCTGTTTCCTATTGCCATTATTAGTGTCAATGACTAATGACTGTTAGAGAAATTATAGACAACAGTAGAAATAAATACGGTATTGTTGAGAAAGATAATATAACTGTAGAATACCTGAAAGGCACCATGCATAAAAAAACATATGATAATTAAGTATGTGTGCATCAAATGATATTTAAAGAAAAATATTTAAAAGAAAAGCTAACCAAAATGAAAAAAATAACCTTGATGTTAAGACAATTGAAGATTAAATTTCCTTTGTTACAGTAAAATGAACAGTTCAATATGTTAAACAGTCCTTCAAACAATACCAGTTTTACAACTTATCTATACATTAGTATATAATTACTAGAGTGTTGTCTAAGGGTCACAAAGGAGAATAATTTACTTCCCATTATTCACATGGCTAGTAAGGATCAGAAATGAGATTTAAAGCCAAAAATTCTTGATTGCAGGATCAACATACTATCCAACTTACATTAACTCTGACATAAAGAAAAATAAGGAAATTATGGAAATGAGAACTAGATTTGATAGACCTCTAGATAGATGTTATATCTAAATGTAGATATGTAATATTTTTGGTACAAATGGAACCTCTTAAAAATGTATCAAGTAAAACATCCAGGAACTCAAAGACATAGACCTACTGCTTCTAAACCACTATCATGGTAGCTGCCACTCTGCAGTTTAAAATACTCTACTATCACCTCTCCATGGCTATCATCTTCAAGTCTATATTGAATGTGGCAGTAGGCCCCTGAAAGCAGGCTTCCCCTTCCAAGGGCCAAAGTTTGGACTCAGATCTGTTTTCTCTAGATCTCTGCTGTAGGTCTTTTAGTGGCTTGAATCTATGATACCATGAGTCATCTCATTCGTAACCAGATTATTATTTGTATGTTCAATTTCAATGAGATGTGAATGGAGGGACAAACAACAAACCCTAGGATTCTCCTTAGTCATTCCCATTGGGAGCTACAAAAGAAGTTTTAATCAATGTCCTCATCCTCACAAAATCTTATCAAAAATTCAAACCAAGAAGAGAAGCTATAATCTTGGAGTGATCTGGTAGTCATGCTTTTGTCTAACTGATCAGTCTGGACTGGTCAGCCCTTTAAAGTAGCAATTAAAAATGATTAAGGAATTGAGTATGGAATTCTAAATTAAATGACCAACAAAGAAATTCCAAAATAAGCATAAAAAAAGAAATTTTGAAAATCAAAGGAAAATGATAAAAAGACTTTTGAACTTATGAAGAAAACTGTCTTTTTAAAAACTAACAAAATCAATAAAAATTGCCTAATTTAACTAAAGAGAGGAAAACTAAATTGCCAAAAATTAAATTTTAACATGAAAAAGGAGGAAATAATGAAAATTTTCAGTAGCCATTGTACTCAACTGTATGCCAACAAAGCTGAGAAATTGTTAAATTTCTATACAAGCATAAAACATAAAAATGAGCAAAATATGAAACAGATACTTGTTTATGCTATAATCTAGTTACTGTTAGTAACAATATTCTCAACTAAAGGAAGGTCCTGCTTTTCAGTATATTTCTTATTCAACAACCACTCAACAACAATCAAAGTTATAACATGATTTACAGAAACACATTGTTAAAATTAATTTTCTCTGTACATATGAAAGGGAATCATTTTTTTCTTCAAACTTTATTTTTAATTTACAGAATAAAACAAGCATTTCCGTAACATAGTACAACAAAAAATATAATTGCACATGAAATTGCAAATCTACTATGCTATTCCTTTCAAATATACAAAAGAATTATGTCAATTTCTTCTTTTTTTCTTCCCCCCACCATATCCCACCATAGAGATGGCTACCATTAGCCACAAATAGGTATATATGTAAAAGCATACTTTACACACTATCTTTTATTTAACAGTTCTTTCTCTGAATGCAGATAGCAGAGTTTTGTTTGTAACACATAGGAATGATGATGATTTATGTGGATTTACATTGTATCCTTCTACTTTGCTAAAATTAATTGTTTGAACTAACTTTTTATTTGAGTCTTTAGGATTTTCCAAGTATTAATTTGAGTATTTATAATACTTAAAATAACTTATTCCCTCGAAGTCATTCTTAAAACACTATTGCTATTAGTGTATACAATGTTCTGGTTCTGCTTACTTTGCTCCTCATTATTTCTTTTTTTTTTTTTTTACAAATGCTTTATTAACTTCTGGTTTACATCATTCATTTCCACCAGATTTTGAGTTACACTTTTTCCCCATTTTTTCCCTACCCACCACCCCAGCATAGCAGTCCCACTAGATATCCGCTCATCTGATCTGCTCTCTCCCATATCTTCTCCCATACCCCCTTCGACTTTGCCATTAGGGCAAGGTGAATCTCTGAGCCCCAATGCCTGGACATCTTATGAAACATTTAATTTTAAATTTTAAAACTTCGATTTTCAGATCCATTCCCTTCCTCCCTTGTCATCCACTCCCTCTGAGAAGATAGGTAATTCAGTATGTGTTGTACATGTATAGCTATGCAAAACATTACCATAGTAGATATATTGTAAAAGACTGCTTATATTTCCCTCCCACCCATCTCACCTCCCACCTGGTCCATTCCCTACTTTGATCCTGTCCCTCTTTGATAGTGGGTACTTCCAACCTCCCCTCCCCCCAGAATGCCCTCGCCTCCATCATCACCCCATTCATCCCCCTTTCCCCTACTCTCCTGCAGGGTAGGATATCCCATTTAGTATGTATGTGATTCTCTCCTTGAGCCAACTTCAGTGAGAATATGGTTTTGCCTTTTTACCTTCCTGTTCTTCCCATCCCCTGCAACTGCTTCCCCTTGCCTCTTTTACATGAGATAGTTTGCCCTACCCTGTCTCTCCCCATCTCTTCTTGCCACTTTCCTCTCTTACTTCTTAACTTCACCCCTTAAGTATCATCCCTTCCCATCAAAATCAAGCTGTGCCCTCTATCCATGTATACCTGTAAACATATGCCCATATACCCTTCTTCAATTATTTTCATAATGAGAAAGGTTTCATCAGACACAGATACTGTTTTTCCATGTAAGAATGTAAATAGTTCAACTTTGATAAGTTCCTTTTGATTTCTTTTCCCTGATTACCTTCTCAGGCATCTCTTGCTTCTTGTGTCTGAATGTCAAATTTTCTATTCAACTCTGTTTTTTTTTTTTCCTCAAGAATGCTTGAAAGTCCTCTATTCCACTGAATGACCATATTTCCCCCAAAACAAGACACTCAATTTTGCTGGGTAGGTGACCCTTGGCTTCAATCCCAGATCTTTTGCCCTCTGGAATATTGTATCCCATGCCCTTCAATCCATCAGTGGAGAATCTGCCAGGTCCTATGCTATTCTGATCGTGTTTCCACAGTATTGAAATTGTTCCTTCCTGGCTGCTTGTAGTATTTTTGCCTTGATCTGGGAGTTCTGGAACCTGGTTATAATATTCCTAGGAGTTTTCTTTTTGGGATCTTTTTCAGGAGGCAATCGGTGGATTCTTTCAACCTCTATTTCCCCCTCTGGGTCTAAAACATCAGGGCAATTTTCCTTGAGAATTTCTTGAAGGATGATTTCTAAGTTCTTTCTTTGATCATGGCTTTCAGGTAGTCCAATAATTTTTAAATTATCTCTCCTGCATCTATTTTCCAGGTCAGTGGTTTTTCCCATGAGATATTTCACATTGCCTTCTATTCTTTCATTTGTTTGGATCTGTTTAACAGTATCTTGATTTCTCATAAAGTCACTAGCTTCCATTTCCTCCAGTCTAACTCTGAAGGAGTTAGCTTCCATTTCCTTCAGTCTAACTCTGAAGGAATCTCCTCAGTGAGCTTTTGAGATTCTTTTTCCATCTAGCAAATTTGGCTTTTTAAGGCATTCTTCTCCTCATTATGTTTCTGAGCCTCTTTTGCCATTTGAGTTAGTCTATTTTTTAAGGTGTTATTTTCCTCAGTCAGGCTGTTCACTATCATTTCATACTTTTCTTGCATCTTTATCAATTCTCTTCCCAATTTTCCCCCCACTTCTCTCATCTGCTTCTTAAGGTCCTTTATGGCCTGTAGCCAGCTTGTATTTTCATTTGGGGCCTTTGGTGCAGGAGTTCTGACCTCACAGTCCTCCTCCATGCTTTGATCCTTTTTGCCCCTAAAATAGGAGTCCAATGTTGTATTTTCCTGTTTATTTTGTTTCTTTTGCCTAAGCATGTTGCCACTTAATTACTTGATTTTGGGGCTCATTGCCACAGTAGGACTCTGCCACCAGACAGGAGAGCTTCCGTCCAAAACATGGGGTCTTCACAGCTTCTGCCGGTTGGGTGGCCTCTGTAAAGCCTCCACCCACTCTGGCAAGCTGGATACCCACCCCAAACCTCCACCCCAGACCATAATCCAGATCTAGGCAGTTTAAAGCAAGAGTGATTAACCCCCAGACTGATTGCTGGATCTCCCTACAGTTTGCAGACCAGGAGCTAGAGCCACCAGTGATGCTTCAAAATGGCTTCTGTGCCATGTTTCTTCAGGAGCTTTTTGTCCCCAGGGGAGGAAGCCAATTCGTTCCCCAAATACTGGTCCCAAAGTCCATAGGGCACTAACCTCTTACTTTGTCCTAGGCATATCTGTGCTGATAATTCTGGAATCACCACAGCTGCTGGTGTTCTGGGGTCCATCCAGCCAGCTGCTGCACAGCCACCCTAGGGCCAAAACTGCAGCTCAAGCAGGCCTTGGCTCAGCTCCCAGAGTGCTGCGCTGTCAGTTCCCAGCACTGCCTGCTCTCAGAGCGCTGGGCTGGCCACTCCCTGCAGGGCTGCTGGGCTGTCCTCAGCAGGAGGTTAGTTTCTCTGTGTCGTTCTATGGGTGCTGGGGCTCCAGAAGTTGTTCAGAGTCCCCTTTTACATGGTTTGGAGGTAATCTGGGGGCAGAGCACCTTGGAAGTGCTGTTTCTACCCCACCACCTTGGCTCCCGGGAACCATTTTTAAAGCAATAAACATAATACTTTACCTATACTTGTAGCACTACAGTGCCTACAGCAGCTATAAATATGACTATGTAGTTCTGAATTGCAAAATATAACAGACTCTCCACATGGAAGACAGAAGCAAAACATTTATTCATGCACCAGAAAGTCAGATACCAACACTAGAAAGCCAGATTCATCACAGCAACAAAGAAGTCTACACACAATAACAATGCAGGGGACACCTCCATCCCCAAGCCTTCCCCCTGCTAGAGCATTCCCACAATTTAACACTCCATTGCCTGCTTTCTCTCTCTCTCCCTCAGCTCTAACAACTCTGACCAAATTCCTCTGGCTCTGCTCCACCTTGCATGCTCCACCCTTCCTGCTCCATGCATTCAGCAAGTTCCTCCTGCCACAGACTTCATGAGACTCAGGCTACCATGTGACTCAAGCAGATCATAGGGACCTATTAATGCATGGTAAAGATCTTCCCATTATGCAAAAATACAGTAACAACACAATACTGGGCAATGCTTAAATGGTTGTTGTCTTTGTTGAATTTAGCATGATTTCAAAAAACAATCACAGGAACTGCTTAAACCTTTGACTTTCCAATTGATGCTCCCATAATTCAATTCTGCTTAACATAAAATTTATACTTCCTTTTGCATTGTCTTTAATCATACATTATTTTTTTTCTACACACAAAAGCACAACCATATATTTGTCTGGTCTTATGCCACTTTAAAAATCCACCTTAGGATATAGATTCTGTAGATATACTATGCTTTATATGCAAATTGTGACTTCATATAAACCAATGTTATATTCTATGATAATAATAGTACGTTAAGGTTTTCAAAGGTCTTTAGACATACTTTCTCATTTTATCCTCATAATAGTGATAGGAGGTAAGCACTATTATTAATTCTCATTTTGTATTGAGTAAACTAAGGCAAATAGAGGCTAAGTGACTTGGTCAGAGTCACAGGGCTAAGTGTCTGATGTGAGATTTGAAATCAGTCTTCCTGATTCAGGGGCAGTGCTGTGCCCATTATATAACCTTGATGCCAAAAACTATAATTTTCATATTTAATGGAAAACCCTATAATTAGCATTGACTTTTGACTTTATGCCATTTTATACTATTCCAAAAAATCTTTTAAATTTTTAAAAATGTATTTAGTATTTTATTTTTCCTCCATTTGAATATAAAAAACAATTTTAACACTCATTTTTAAATTTTTGATTCCTAAATTCTCTCCCTTTCTCCATTTCTACGCCCCCATTGAGAAGGCAAGCAATTCAAAATAGGTTATACATATGTACAGAATGCAAAACATATTTCCATATTAGTCATGTTATGAAAGAAAATATAGAACAAAGGGAGAGGAAGAAAATCCCAGGAAAAAAAAGTTTAAAAAATGTATGCTTCAGTCTATAATCAGACACCATCAGTTCTTTCTCTGGGGATGGATAGCATTTTTCTTCATAAGTCCTTCATAGTTGTCTTCGTTCATTGTATTACTGAAAATAGCTGAGTCTTTCATATTCAATCACCTCGTAATATCTGAACCATCTCATGTGTTACTTGGTACACAGTACATTTCACTTTGCATTAGCTCATTTAAGTATTCCCAAGATTTTCTGAGAGTATCCTGGTCATCATTTCTAGCACAATAATATTCTTTCATAATAACATACCATAACTTCTTCAGCCATTCCCAATTAATGGGCACCCCCTCAATTTCCAATTCCTTGCCCCAAGAAAAGAGTGGCTATAAACATCCTTGCATATATAGGTTCTTTCCCTCTTTTTTAATCTCTTTTGGGATATAGACTTAGTAATGGTATTGCTACATCAAAAGGTGTGCATGATTTTATAGCCCTTTGGGCATAGTTCCAAAGTGCTCTACAGAATG
The DNA here is from genome assembly GCA_011680675.1 of Gymnobelideus leadbeateri. Lineage (NCBI taxonomy): Eukaryota > Metazoa > Chordata > Mammalia > Diprotodontia > Petauridae > Gymnobelideus > Gymnobelideus leadbeateri. The sequence goes on from WOXC01000279.1 coordinate 230,641, forward strand.
GGTGAATTAATTCACAAGTCCACCGACAGTGCATTAATGTCTCATTTTTTTTCTACATCTCTGCCAACATTTGTGATTTTCTATCCTATTAGCTAATCTAATAGATATGAACTACTATCTCAGAATTGTTTTAATTTGCATTCCTCCAGTCAAGGGTCATTTTTCATATGACTATGATATCTTTAATGACTTCACCTGAAAACTTTTCATACATTTTGATCATTATGAACTAGGGAATGGCTCTCATTTTTATAAATTTGACTTAGTTTTCTATGTCTCAGGAATGATGACTGTATTAGAGAAATTTGCTTCAATTTTTTTCTTCACACTTACTATAGCTAACTGTATTTCCCTCCATCTTATTCCCCCCTTTATTCTATTTTCTCTCTCCTTTCACCCTGTCCCTACTCAAAAGTATTTTTCTTCTGGCTACCACCTCCCCCAATCTGCCCTCACCTCTGTGATCCCCCTCCTCTTATTTTCTTCCCCTCCTACTTTCCTGTATGGAAAGATAGATTTCTATACACAATTGAGTGTATATATTGTTTCCTCCTTGGGATAATTCTGATGAGAATAAATTTTGCTCACTCCTCCTCATGTCCTGTCCCTTTCCCTTCCATTGTAAAAGCTTTGTCTTGCCTCTTTTAAGTGAGATAATTTACCCTATTCTACCTCTCCTTTTCCCTTTCTCCTAGTACATTCATCTTTCACTCTTAATTTTATTTTTTTATATCACCTCTTCATATTCAACTCACACTTTTGCCCTCTGTCTATATATACTCTTTCTATCTACCCTAATAAAGAAAATGTTCTCATGAGTTACAGGCATCATCTTCCCATGTAGGAATGTAAACACTTTAAATTTATTAAGTTTCTTATGATTTACCTTCCCTGTTTGCATTTTTATTCTTCTCCTGAGTCTATATTTGAAAGTCAAATTTTCTATTCAGCTCTGATCTTTTCATCAGGAATGTTTGAAATTCAAGTCCAGTGTTTCATCAAATATCCATTTTTGTTAACCTGAAAGATTATACTCAGATTGTACTCAGTATGTGATTCTTTGTTGTAGTCTTAGCTCATTTGCCTTCCCGAATATCATATCCCTGGCCCTCAGATAATGTAATGTAGTAATTGCTAAATCTTGGGTTATCCTGACTGTGACTCCATGATATTTGAATTGTCTCTTTCTAGCTGCTTGCAATGTTTTTTCTTGACCTGTTAACTCTTGAATTTGCAATAATATTCCTGGGAGTTTTCCTTTTGAGATCTCTTTCAGGAAGTGATTGGTGGATTCTTTCAATTTCTAGTTTACCCTCTGCTTCTAGAAAAGCAGGGCAGTTTTCTTTCATGATGTCTTGAAAAATGATGTCTAGGCTCCTTTTTGGATCACGATTTTCAGGGAGTCCAGTATGTTTTTTAATTATTTCCCATGGATCTCTTTCCCAGTTCAGTTGTTTTTCCAATAAGATATTCCCCATTCTCTTCTATTTTTTAATTCTTTTGTTTTGTTGTATTTTTTCTTCATTTCTCATAAAGTCATTAGCTTCCATATGCTCAATTTTAATTTTTAAGGAATTATTTTCTTCACTGAGCTTTTGCACTTCTTTTTCCAATTGGTGAATTCTACTTTTTAAAGAGTTTTTTTTTGTTTGTTTCTTTTGTTTTGTTGTTGTTGTTGTTGTTTTTTCTTCAGTAACGTTTTGTGCTTCTTTTTCATTTTGGCCCATTCTGCTGTTTAAGTTATTCTTCTCATTTTTTTGGACCTCTTTTACCATTTGGCTTAGTCTGTTTTCAAGATGTTATATTCATCAGTACTTTTTGTGTCTTCTTTACCAAACTATTGAATTATTTTTCATTATTTTTTGCATCACTTTTATTTCTCTTTCCAATTTTTCCTCTTCCTTTCTTACTTGAGTTTCAAAATCTGTTTAAGCCCTTCCATTACCTAAAAGTGATTCATATTTTTTTCTTAGAGGTTTTGGATATTGGATCTTTGACTTTGTTATCTTCTTCTGAGTATGTTTTGATCTTCCTTGTCATCATAGTAACTTTCTATGGTCAGAATTTTTCCTGTTATTTGTTCATTTTCCCCATCCATTTACTTTGACTTTTAGCTCTGTTAACGTAGGGCTTTGCTTCCAGTATGGCGAGTGCATTGTCCAAACCTCCAAGGGTTCTGTGCACCTATTTTCAGAGGTACTTTTAGGGACTTGTAAGTTTTCAGTTCTTCCAAGGTGGCATGATCTAAGGAGATTTGTGTTTACTATTCTCCTGGCCTGTGCTCTTTTCTGTGAGTGACCACAAACACTTTTTTTCTGCCCTGGAATTTTGAGGAGGGTCTCCACTACATTGTGGCTGGAAGCTCTGATGTGCTAGTGCTCCTCCTTTCCCTGGAACTGGCAACTAGGACCTGGATGCAAGTATGGGCAAAGCAACAGAGACCTGCCATTGGTGCTAATGAAAAGACCCTTGTATTCTTCTTCCGACAAGTTGTTTGACAACCTTTCTATTTGTAGATTGAGGCCTTAGAAAGCAGCTCCCCCCACTGCTGATTCAGTGACTCCCCAGGTCCTTTCATGGTTTTTTGGGGCTAGTTCATCTTTGTACTGAGAGGTCTGGAAACTGCCACTGTTGCCACTGATTCACTCTCCCTAAGTTATGTTTCTGGTTTACTAGGACCACATCTGTGTTGGCATGACCTGCACCAGACTGTTCTTCTCTATCACCCTGGTGCAACAAACCTTTCCTGTTGACCTTCCAAGCTGTCTTGGGCTGGAAACTTGTTTCAAGCCATTTTTTGTAGGTTCTGCCACTCTAGAATTTATTTAGTCATTATTTAATGGTATTTGGAGTGGTTTGGGGGAGAGATCAGGTGAGTCCCTGCCTTTACTCTCCCATCTTGGCTCCAACTCCAGAAACCATAAACTCTTTAAAACAAACAAACAAAAAAAGCACATCTTCTAAAAGAGATGAATTTAGATACAATATGTAAATTATACATGTAAGTTAATTTGTATTTTAGAAGGGAGCTGTGGTCTACCTCATGAAAAACATTACTTTGACAAGGCCCTTGGTGATCAACAGACAGAAGTTAGTCAGCAGATTCTGGGATACCTTGGCAGTGAATTTCAAATTTGGCAGGCTAATCAGAAGCCAGAAATGGTAGAACTAAATCTAAGCTGATAATTAATTTCCTTTTTTTTTTCATCATCCCCAAGCAGTTTGCTTGTGCAATTTAGGTCTTTTTCTTCAAAAGAGACTGCCATAATGGAATGAGAACTGACTCTGGAGTCAGAAGACCTAGTTTCCTTTCTGATGATTACTTCCTTTAGCAAGTTAAGTAGTTTAATCTCCTTGTGCCTCAGGTCCTGCAACTATAAAATGAAAGTAATGGGTAGTGGGTCTCTGACATCCCTTCCAGGTCTATGTCTATGATTCTCTGATGTCTAAAGTATTATCAAATATTGGGATTTAAAATTTTCTGTTTCATTGCTTAATATTATGAAAATTTATCCAGGCTGATTTTGTGATATTCTGACCCGGAATAAAAATAAAATTTTATAGTCACCTCAAACTTATTAACATAATAGCAAGGAATAATGTTTTATTCAAGTAGTGTACTGATAAATTACAAAACTAAGCAAAGAATTTTAGAATTGTTTTCACTTGGAGGAAGAATTGCAAAGGTTTCTTTGTATCCCTAGCACCAAACACAGAGCTTTGCATAGAGTAAATATTTAAGAAATGATTGCTGTGTTAAGTATGTGGAATTCAGAATTAATATGCAAAACCTGAAATGGACCTGTGATCTTAATGATGCTTATGTTCTTTTCAGTGATGCACACAACACAACCCAGACTTGCCTGCAACCAAGAGTAGATTTCAGTATTCCATAACAACCTGCAATACTATTTGGTACCTTCAAACAGCAAAAACAGAACAACCACTGGATAAGTACACCAATAGCCACATACGTGACCAACCATACAAATAATTGATCTCCCCTAACCTATTGCCAGTCCTTTCCACTTTTATCTGGAAATAGTGGGGCATCAAATCAGGTATTCACTTCATCCTTAGGATAATAACAAAAATAGAATGACACATACAAAAATAGATAACCATAGAGGATTGAGGAAAGGAGAAACACCAGAAGTCATAAGTAAAAAAAAAAAGGACAAAATTAAATGGAACTGCCAATTTATCTTTGAGAGTCCATCCACATGTGAATGCCTTCACCTTTATTTGGTGTTGTTCTGCAGTTTTAGTCATGTCCAATTCTTTGTAATCTCATTTGGGGTTTTTGTGGCAAAGATACTAGAGTGGTTTGCCATTTCTTTCTCCAGTTCACTTTACAAATGAGGAAACTAAGGCAAATAGCATTAAGCAATTTGCCCAGAATCACACAACAATTAAGTTTCTGAGGCCAAATTTTAAATGAGGAAAGTCAGGCTTCCTGTCCCCATTTCTTCTACTCTGTGCCTCTCTATCCACTGGGCCATCTAGTTGCCCATTATTGGGTCTTAAGGAGATGTAAAACCAGAAGATTTTACTACCATCAGTAAGACATCGTGCAAGGAAAAAGGTATTTATAGTCAGGTCTAAATTGCTATCATACCATATGACCCCAACATTTCTTTAGAAAGATTTTAGGAAGTATAGATGCATTAAATGCTTTGAAACCACTTACAGAGAACTCGGGAAGTTTCTATTTTAAAACAACTGGAACAAAATCATCAAAAAGAGCTATAGTTCATGGTTTGTTTGTTTTTTTTAAACTGGCATTGAAAACAGAAGATCATTTCTTTTCTTGGTTTCTAATTGGAATGATAAGGTAACATTCCACATTAACACTTTATGAGATTCTTGATAAAGAACCATATGTATCAGTGTTTGAATCCTACTCTACTGCTCTAGTTAAGTATAGGACAGAACTTGGAGATTTTCATTTTAAACTACCAATTCATTCAGTCAGTAAACAAACATTTATTAAGTGCCTGCTACCATCTCCCTAGAACCATGCCATATATTGAGGATACAAATAGGAAAAAAAATTCCCTCAACTTAAGGGACTTCAAATCTAAAGAAGGTCAACAATACACAAAAGAAAGATGAAAAGAGAGTGCTGGAACCTGGTGTAGAAGCCAACCAGGTGGGAAATGAAAAGAAGACTGGCTTGAGACACCTCCTTAAATGGAGGTTTAAGAAGCTATCTATTCTGCCTTCCAGAGAAGTCCCAAGGATAGAGCAAAAGGTATGTGTATCAAGGCAATGAGGGCATCTTCAGTAGATAGCCAGGCCTAGAGTCAGGAAGACATGAAATCATATCTTGCCTTAGACACTACTTTTGCTACTCTGATCAAGTCACTTTACCCTGTTTGTCTCAGTTTCCTCATCTGGAAAATAAGCTGGAGAAAGAAATTGCAAACTATTTTAATACCTTTATTGAGAAAACTTCAAATGGGATCACTAATAATTGGCCAAGATGGACAGTTGGAAGGACTGAACAATAATGACAAGGCAATGATTTCCATCTGTTTTGAGTACCTTGCCTTAAGGATATAGAGATAGTGGCATGTAGGGTAAAGAGCAATGAATTTGGAAACAAAGGACCTGTATCTCCTGTTTGTGTGACCTGGAGCAAATGACTTCACCTCTCAAGGCCTCAGTTTCCTCATCTGGGAAATAAGGAATTGTAACAAAATGATCTTTAAGGTCTTTTTTTCTTTAGATTGAATACCGGTCTGAGTTAAATTTGATTTTACACCTAAAGAAGAATTTTTTATAGATTTGAATTATTGATAATTACTTTACACTGGTTTTTATATCAATTATATTATAATTCTTTAATATAGAACATTAGTTTGTCAAACAATACTTCCTCAACAGGTGCTAATGTGAATTTCATTTATCAAATCATTCATTTTTTCAAATACTTTAGGCTTCTGCAAAGGCAAGTTTTCTGTTTAACAGAATAAGACACTCTGAGTATTACTCACATAATCTAGTTTAATCACCTAAATCTATTTTTACAACCCTCAAATACAATCTGTGCCAATTTCAGTGTATTCCTGAATAAAAACAGAAACTTCATACTGAAAATACAGTGACTATCATAATATGACCATAATTTCAGTAAATTTCTACTCCAAATACCATGTTTTCTTATACATTTTTGCCTTGCTATGGTACACATAGCATGTGTCCTCACCTGCAGAGGGAAAAAAAAGGCTCAGGGAAGCTATTTCAGTAACACATATGGGACTGCAAATATATGAATCCATGCATGTCATTCCTTTCCAAAATACACTAGGATTGATGTTTACTCAACTAAGGCAACCTGATTTATGAGTTAAATGGAAATTCAGTGACTAGGGATTCTGGGTTATTTAAAATACATACAGACATATAGACAAAGAACACCAGTGCTGGGCTGTAAGAAGTACATGTGGCAAAACTCATCACTGCTCATAAATCAAAGTCCCTTGAAACAATGACTATTCATTTGTAAAATGTTTTGCTATCACAGTTGGAGAAGTAAATTCCATCTCAATTTTATTCAACAGATAGTTGTTACTCTGTAGCATTTATTGAGGATTTCTGATGTGTTGGCTATTTATATTTAATAAATAAAGACTATTATAGGTATAATCTAGATAGATAACACAGTGTATACAACACTGGACCTGAAGTCAGAAACTCCATCCATCTTCATACTCTTACAGGCTATATGACCTTGGATAATGATTTAACCTCTGTCTGTCTCAATTTCCTCAACTGTAAAATAGGGATAATAATAGCATCTACCTCACAGGATTTTTGTGAAGATAAAATGAAATAATATTCCTAAAATGCTTAACATAATGTCTGGCACATACATGACAGTATTTAAATGCTGGCGACTATTTAGGAGGAAGAGCTATCTGTTATTTCAGTTGTGTTTAACTCTTTGAGAACCCATTTCAATCTTTCTTGGCTAGGATACTCAAGTGGTTTGCCATTTTTTTTTCTCCAGCTCATTTTATAGATGAGGAAACTGAGGCAAAAATAGTTAAGTGACTTGCCCAGGATCACAAAGCTAATAAATATCTGAGGTCTGATTTGAACTTAGATCCTCATGAATACAGGATTGGCACTCCCCACTCTACCAGCTAGCTACCTACAAGTACTAGTAGTAGTAGTAGCACCAGTACTAGTACTAATAGTTCTAGTAGTAGTAGTAATATGGTAAGGAATGGGGAACACAGCAAAGACATAAAAAATAATATCTGATTTCAAGGAACTTACTATTTAAAAGATTAAAAAGCATAAATATGACAGTTCAGCCCCTTTACCCGTGGTGAGAGTCCCAGTTGACAACAGAGATGCTTCTGTAGGAATAGCTCACACCTGGTTCATGACTTGATGTCACTCTTTAAGGCCACAGAAAATCAGATTGTCACTTTCTTGGTCTATTAATTATTGATTAATCAAATATGATCAAAAGATTTCTTTCTTCCAGTACTGAGACAGGACATATTTAGTTTATTTGCCCTAATTAGCTTAATTCAGAAATGCAATCTAAAGGAAAATAAAATGGATTATAGATCTGATTGTGAATATTGTGAAAATACCTACATGGTTCCAAGTTTTCAATCTGACTGACTCTCTACATTTCTTTTTGGAGAGGAGAAGGCAAGGCAGTTGAGGTTAAGTGACTTGCCCAAGGTCACACAGCTAATAAGTATGTCAAGTGTCTGAGGTGGGATTTGAACTCAGGTTCTCCTGATTCCAGGGCCAGTGCTCTATTCACTGTGCCACCTAGCTGCCCCTCTATATTTCTATTACAAGTGAAATCCATATTGTGATCATCAACATTTATGCTAAGAAGAAAAGGAATAAGAAACTTGTTAAATTCTACTCATTTAAATGGTCAGTCTTAATATCCTCCCACCAATCCTTCTGCTCACCCATATCATTGGAGATTGAGGCTTGCTAATGACAAGTTCCAAATTCTTCCAGAAACTTGAGATCATAGAGGGCTATAGTAGGGTTCAGTGGTGCACTAGAGTGAGATTCTACTGCAGCCAAAATGTTAAATTTTCAGTGTGAGCATTTACATCTTAGAAATCAGCAAACATTACAAATCATGGCTTCCTTTATTATTTTGTTGATTGCCTAGCCTTGAGAAAATGATGGAGAAAATGTTAATAATTCAGATTAAATTTAAAAGCATTTCATGGGAGCATTTCCCCCCAAAAGCAGTTTTTAAACATTTGGCAGTATGTCACAGGAGGAATATACTTCAATGGTCAATTATGGGGTTGTGACTGCTTCCAAAGGATAGTTTGGAGAACGGGAAAAACAAACAAACAAACAAACAAACAAACAAATAACAACAACAAAAACAAAAACAATTCTCTTCCCTATCTCACCATCTGGTAAATTTTTGAGAAGGTGCCACTTAAGTTTCTCTAGCATCTAATCTCTACTCTTATGATGAACCCCTACCTTAATACTGGCCCCCAAAGATACAGGCTTGCTTTCCTGCTGTGGTAACACCTATGCCCAAAAATGCCCATCTAAGTGCAGTAGATATGCACTCTCTGTGCCCATCCAGGCAACAGGATTCTAGGCTGTCATATCATCTTTCTCTTTCACGGGTGTCAGAACAACAACAAAAAAAATCCAAAGGTCTCTAGAAGTCTAAGGCGGGGGGGAGAATGAGGAAAGAATATGTGTATACATGTATGTCCATGTTCATGTTCATGTATATATTCATATATGTAATGTACATAAACATGTGTGTATATATGCATATATGTGTGTGTCTCATTGATTTATGCTTTAGCCTGGGCCTAACTCAGACCAGTGCCCTGATTTTTTAAATCTGATACTGGAACAAAATTAGACCCCTGTATATCTTTCAACAATCAGATCTCAGAGTACCCTTTGTGTACCTCTCATGACTATATTGTAGCAAAGTGATAAAGAAAAAGTCTGAGCCTATAGTCACGTGAGATAACCAAGTATCAATACATTTTAAGGAAAATTTGGCCTAACCTGCATGGCAAAGAGGAGTGCACCTACCACAACCCATTTCCTATCTCAGAATTTTAGGAGAAAGGAAAAACCATACATTCTGGAAGAATTATACATTCATTACATAAATATTAATCCAGGAATCTTTATCTTGGTGAACTCTCTTCTGATCTATTATTAATGTCCCTACCTCCTGAAATTTCCTTGTAGGTGTTGCCCTGAGCCCTCTGTCTCTCTTGGTGGGCATAGTGTGAGAGGCTGCTTGGGGTTAAGGCATATTCTATTTGCCCCAAAGCAAACACTTCTATCTCTACCAGCACAAGTTAACTTTCTACCTCCTGCTTCCAGGTCAGTCTCCCAAATGGGATGTAAAGAAACAATAATACAAAGAAAAGTAATCCTCTCTTAGACTTCAGGTCTCCTCTCTCCTGATGCACCTGTCTATTGCCAATACAGAGGCTTCCTATATTCAATGATGAGAATTTTCACACCTAAGTTACACCCTTCATATCCCAGTAACCCCTGCAGATAATCATCCATCTCCCACATTCTACACTCCTACAACCCAATTCTTCATTACCATCCCCATCAGTCCATAAAGTTTCTTACTAACTCCATTCAGCCCTTCCACTGTCCCCCCTGGAATACCTGTTCCCAAGCAATGAACTTCCCTTCATCTTAAATCTATTCCTCTCCCACTTCCTCTCTCTAATAGCTCTTTCTGAAACATGTCTCTCTTCTGATGACAAAGTCTTCCTGAATACTCTTTCTAGTACTGGATGCACTTTGATTCATTCCCCTCAGTTCACTGGTTGAGGGAAGAACTGGAATACTTCTTGCTCATCATTGCCATTTCTACGTTCTCCCCTTCTTCCATCACTCTGTAACATCTATTTCTTTGAGGTTCATGATATTAATATCTAACACCCAATCAAAAACTTAGTAGTTATTGTTTATAGACCCTCAGGTCACTTCCCTTCCTTCCTCAATGAGTTCAATAGATAGCTTATATTTTTTCTCTTCTTCCCAACTCCTGTCCTCATACTAGGGAATTTCAACATACATACTGATTTGCTCTCAAATACCCTAACCACTAAGTACCACAATCTACTCATCTCCTCCCCTCCACCTTAGTTATGCACACAAAGGGGATAACATCTTTTATATTGCCATCACTAATAAATATAACACCTCTTATGTTCAAGAATTCTGAAATCCATTTATCTCTCCATTCCCTTTTTACCCCTCCCTCTGTCTTTATTTAAAAACCCTACTCTTCACTTCACCATAACCTCAATTCCCTTGATTCCTCAATTCTTACCCAAGTGATTTCCCCTGAACCAATTCAACTCAGGACTGGCTTCCTCTCTTGAATCTCTAATCCCCTTATCCTATCACAAATTATACCCCGTCAAGCCTTAACCTTGGATCAATTCACCACCATCACCTTCTCTCCTACAAACATGCTAATAAATTAAAGAAAAATCACACAACTACTCTAACTAGATACACTAGATACTCTAACTAAAAATCACACAACATGACTCTAACTGTCAGTCATGTTATATAACCTCAACTGGGCCCTCACTTCAGCTAGGTAATCCTACTAAACCTTCCTTATCAACTCAGTATCACATTGTCGACAACGACTCTTCCAAACCTTTTCATTTCTCTTCAAACCTCCCATGGTCCCTACTCCATGTCTCAGCAGGAAACTTTGCTTCATTTTTATAAGAAAAAAAATTAAGCCATTTTCTACGAGTTTTCTTCTTCTCCTACTTTCTCATTTTTTTTATCCCTTAAAGCTTTTTGCCACTTTCTCTTGCTTTACTCTTTGTCTGTATCACTTGATGAAGTCAAATTACTCTTTACCTTCCACTTGTTCAAGTGATTCTGTTATATCTTATATCCTCCTATATGTTGTTCCCTCTAATATTCCCTCTCTCCCACTCATTTTTGTTTCCTCATTTTTATTTTTTGTTTATTTTAAACATTTTAAAACTTTGAATTCCAAAACTCCCTCTCTCTCTCCAACCTCTGCCCCACCCATCGAGGAAACAAGAAATATGAAACACCTTTTATCTGTGAGATCATGCAGAACATATTTGCATATTAACCATATGGCAAAAAAGCAAGAAAAATACATAAAGTGAGAAAATTATATTTCAATTTAGATTTTCATCAGTTCTCTCTCTGAAGGTGGATAGCAATTTTCATCATAAATTCTTCCAAATTGTCTTGGCTTATTGAATTGATCAGTGTAGAAAAGTTGTTTTTATTTTTTTCTATTGATTATCATTACAACAATATCTTCTGGTTCTGTACATTTCACCTTGGATCAATTCATACAGATCTTCCCAGGTTATTCTGATATCATCTTCCTCATCATTGTTTATAGCAAAATAGTTTTCCATTGCCATCATGTACTACATCTTATTAAACCATATCCCAATTGATCACCATCACCTCAGTTTACAACTATTTGTCACCAAAAAATGAGTTGCTATAAATGTTTTTGTATATATAGGTCCTTGTTTTCTTTTTCTTTGCTCTTTGAGATACAGATCTAGTAATGGGGTCAGAGGATATGCACAGTTCTATAGCCCTTAGAACATTGTTCCAAATTGTTCTACAGAACGGTTGGACCAGGTTACAACTCCACCAACAATGCATTACTGTACCTATTTTTTTCCCATATCTCCTCCAGCATTTGTCATTTCTGTACCTCAGAGTTGTTTTAAATTATCTTTCTATAATCAATACTGATTTAGGGCTTTTTTTTTCACTTCTTCTGAAAACTACTTGTTCATATCCCTTGACCATTTATTAATTGGGGGATGGCAATGATTTTCATCAATTTATCTCAGTTCCTTATATATTTGAGAAAGAAGGCTTTTATCTGAGAAACTTGTAAAAATTGATATTACTTCAATGTCTAGGATAATTTTTATCAAAATATAGTTTTCCTGATTATCTCTTTTTATTAGGTCTATCTTTACTTTTTCTTTGTCTGAGATAATGATTGCTACCCTTCCATTTTTCCTTCAGTTGATGTGTAACAGATTCTGTTCCAGGCCTTAATTTAATTTTATGTGTGTGTCTCTCTGTTTCAAGTGTATCTCTTGTAAACCACATGCAGTTGGATTCTGGTTTTTAATCTGTTCTGCTATCTGCTTTCATTTTATGGATGAGATCTTCTCATTCACATTCAGTTATGATTATTATGTGTTACCCTTTATCCTATATTTTTCTATTTATTCTTTTCTCTCCCTTTTTACCTTTTCCTTCCTCAAAAGTCTGTTTTGCTTCTGACCACTGACTCTCTTAATACACTTCCCTTTTATCACCACTGCCACCTTTCTCTTACTTCCTTGATCAGCAATATAGATTTCCATACTTCAGTGGTTGTGGGTGTATATAGGTTACAACTCCACCAACAATGCATTACTGTACCTATTTTTTTCCATATCTCTTCTAGCATTTGTCACTTCTTCTGAAAACTGTTTATTCGTATCCCTATACCATATATTAGTTGGGGGGTGGCAATTATTTTCATCAATTTAACTTAGTTCCTTATATATTTGAGAAAGAAGGTTTTTTCTGAGAAACTTTTTAAAAAACATATTATTTAAGTGTATAGAATATGTGTGTATTTGTATATATGTAGATGTATGTATATGTAGATATATGTAGATATATGTGTGTGTGTGCTTTTTTTCCCTCTGTGAGTCAATTCCAATGAGAGTGCAGTTCAAGTGTAACCTGCAGTCATCACACTCCATTTTCTCCTCCACTTTCTAATATTCCCCTCTTCTATAAAAGTTTTTCCTCATGCACCTTTTTTATGTGAGATAGTTTCCCCATTCTTTTCACTTCCTGCCTCTTCCAGTGCATCTTTCTTTCTCATTCCTTCATTTTTTGTGAACATCCTAACATAACCTATTCACACCCAAACCCCCTCTCTATGCAGACTCCTTCTAACTGTCCTAATAATTATGACATTCTACAGAGTTACATGTATCATCTTCCCATATAAGGATGCAAATAGTTTAACTTTGCTGAGTCCCTTATGATTACTTCTTTATACTTACCTTTTTATGTTAACTTGAGTTTGGTGTTTGAATCTCAAATTTTCTATTCATGTCTGGTATTTTCATCAGGAAAGTTATAAAGTTCTATTTCATTACATATCCATTTTCCCGCCTAAAGGATTATATTCATTTTGCTCAGTAAGTTATTCTTGGTTGTAATCTTAATTCCTTTGCCCTCTGGAATATCATATTCCAAGTCCTCCAATTCTTTAATGTACAAGCTTGTAAATCCTGTGTAATCCAAACTGTGTCTCCAGAATATTTGATTTTTTTCTGGCTGCTTGTGATATTTTCTCCTTCACTTGATAGCTCTGGGATTTGGCTTTAATATTACTAGAAGTTTTCATCTAGGGATCTCTTTTAGGAGGGATTGGTAGGTTCTTTCAGTTTTTGTATTACCCTTACCATCTAAGATATCAGAACTGTTTTACCTGATAATTTCTTGAAATATGTTGTGTAGGCTCTTTTTTAAAAAAAAATTAATTATGATTTTCAAGTAGTCAAATAATTCTTAAAATATCTCTCCTTGATCTATTTTTCAGGTTAGTTTTTTATTAGATATTTTACATTTTTTTCTATTTTTCATCTTTTGACTTTGTTTCATTGTTTTCCGATGTCTCATGAAGTCATTAGCTTCCACTTGTCCAATTCTATTTCTGGTGTCACAAAATTCTCCTACCAACTTGCCAACTTGTCTTAGGCTGGAAAAATGTCTCATCCCAACTTTTGTTGCCCTGTCACTTTAGAATTCAATTTGAGGTGTTATTTTAAAGTAGTTTGGAGTGGTGTATTGAATGAGTTCAACTGGGACTCATTCTCTCTCTCTCTCTCTCTCTCTCTCTCTCTCTCTCTCTCTCTCTCTCTCTCTCTCTCTCTCTTTTTTCTCTGCCATTTCCTACTGCCTACAAACATGCCCATGACTATTCCACAAAGTAGGTATACCATCTTTCAGCTTCAGTCCTAGGCATTTTCTCTGCTTCCCGTGCCTGAGATACTCTCCCTCATTTGCTCTTACTACTGACTTCCTGGCTTCCTTTCCCTCCCAGCTAAAATCCTACCTTCTACAGGAAACCTTCCCCAACCATTCTTAATTCTAGTGCTTTCTAGCTTTTAATTATTTCCTGTTTGTTCTGTATTTAACTTGATTTATATATCTCTATCTATCTCTATATCTACATGTATCTAAATATTGTTCTGCCTTTTGTCTCCCCCATTAGATTGTGAGCTCCTTGAGTGTATGGACTGTCTTGCCTGGTACATAGAAGGTGTGAATTATGATTGATTGATGTATATCCCCTTGTAGAATGCAAGTTCCTTTAGGACAAGACCACAGCTATCACATATACTTTATACACAGTAGAAACTTAATAAATACTTGTTCAGTTGAACTGAAATCTAAAATATAAAAAAAAAAAAAAGCAAAGGGATGTTGAAGTCGAATAAAGATGTGGTACACACTAGATCATTAAAATGCTAACCTATCAACAAATATTCATGGAACATTTGAAAGTATCTGGTAGCAACCTAAGGAGGAAAGGGACCCTTTTGTAAGGGACATCAAATAACTTTTTCTACTAAAGTTTATAAATAAGAAAAAAGAAGCTGAAAAAAGTTCATTTGATTTTTATAAAAACTATTTCCATACTTAACCATCCACTGGCTACGAATTAGCCAAGGTTATATTTTAATTCTGATGTATTTAATATTTCACCTACAAAAAAAATCAGGACTTTTCACTTGATAACTCTATTTTATTTTTTTTTTAATGGTAGAAGCCAATTTCAGCAGCAGGTTGTCTAGACCTCTTTTCTTGAATGTTTCTAAAAATAGACAATCAGGAGAAGTCATGCCTTCTTTGGAAGTGGGAAGCATATCACTGCAGAATAAACCTGTCTTGGTGAGAGAGGAACCTGATTTGGTACAGTTCCCCCTCAAAGACACTCTTTTTCTATGCCTCCATTGTTCCAATCCCTCTAATTCAAGTTTTCGAGGAAGCTATGTGTTTACTTCAACTCTCTTGTGTCCAAATAAGGGATGTCTGTATAAAAATGTTCAGTGCTAACTAATTTTAATAGGCCAGACTGGCCAGAAATTACTATTCTTTTTCCTTGAAGCAATTTTGATATCAGATAGCACACTGACCTTTAAAATAATTTACTGATGAAAATCCATGAGGCTTCAGGCGCAAGCTGGCTCCCGGCTTCCCTAGGTGTGAGAGCGCTGCTGAGGGCATTTTCCTATCCCCCAAGGTTCTCCGAGGATCTGTGAAGAGGAGCATGGGGCCAGAAATCACCCTTCCAAGGGTTGTAGAGTCAGGGGGCTCAGGCTTAGCCAGCACATCCAGAAGCTCCTCTCAGTTCTGGAGCCTGGGGTGAGGCCGGGTCCATGGGCACTGACCATTAGAGTAGGCCCCTTCACCTCTGCTGGCTGGGAGTTGAGGGGTGTCCTATCCACAGCACGTCTTTTCTGGGGCATGAGGGAAGGGGATGAAACGGCAGGTCTGCAGCCCCTGGAGGGAAAGAAAAGGAAGAAGCCGACTGCCTTGAGGAGGGGTCTCTGTACCAGCGGCAAAGGACCTATTCCCCTCTGGCATACTTAAAAGAACTCTTCCCATCCTTATACAGGAAAATGTGCAATACCAAAATGTCTTCTGGAGCCTTAAGCACCTCAAAAATTCCAGCTTCAGAACAGGAGGTTCTGGATAGATCAAAACCATTGCTTTTGAAACTGTTGAAGCTTGCTAGTACACAGACAGAAACATTCACAATGAAGGAGGTTTTATTCTATCTTGGTCAGCAAATTATATCAAAGCAAATATATGATAAAAAGCAAAAGTCTGTTGTCTATAGTTCAGATAGCCTTCTTGGAGATCTGTTTGGGCTACCAAGCTTTTCTGTGAAAGAGCATAGGATAGGGGCAGAGTTAAGATGGCTCAAGATGGCAGAGTAGGAACAGCTACTCTGCATAGCTCTGGTTCCCACAATTTCCAAATTCATGTAAAAGTAGACTCTGAATAACCTCTGGAGCTCCAGAAGCCACAAAATGCCACAGAGAAACTACGCCCCTGCTGAGGACAACCCAGCAGCCCGGCAGGGATCAGCTAGCACAGCACTCTGGGAGCCGAGCCCAGGCCCACTTGAGTCAGAGGTCTTAGCCCCAGGACAGCTGGACCAACAGCTGGCTGGAGAGACTTCAGAAGACCAGAAGCTGTGGCATTTTCCAGAATTACCAACACATAGATGCCATGGACAAAGTGAGAGGTCAGTGCACTATGGACTTAGGGATTCATTAGTTGGGATAGCACATGGCCTCTTTCCCTGGGGATGAGAAGCCACTAAAGAGCTGCAGCACACCTTGATCCACATTGCCATGTTGCAGCTTCATCTCCTGGCCTATGAAGAGTAGGGGAATCCAGCAATCAGTATTGTGGGTAATCAATCTTGATTTAACCTTCTTGGATCTGGATTGCAGTCGGGGGTAAAGGTGTATGACCAGCTTGCCAGTGTATGTGGAGGCTTCATAGAGACCACCTATCTAATACCTCTGGAAGTTGGGAAAACCCCAGCATTTGGGATGGAAGCTCCCCTGGATGGTAGCAGAGTCCTACTGTGGCAAAAATCCCAAAAATCAAGTAATTGAGTGGCAACATGCCTAAGCAAAGGAAACAAAATAAACAGAAAAATTCAAAATTAGACTCCTATTTTGGAGGCAAAGAAGATCGAAGCATGGAACGGGAGTAGGACTGGGAGGTTAGAACTCCTGCACCAAAAGCCCCAAATGAAAATATGAGCTGGTTACAGGCCATAGAGGACCTTAAGAAGGATTTTGAAAATCAAATAAGAGAAGTAGAGGAAAAATTGAAAAGAAAAATGAAAATGATGCAAGAAAATTGTGAAAGGAGAATCAACAGCCTTACTGAGGAAAACAACGCCCTAAAAATAAACTAACTCAAATGACAAAAGAGGCTGTAAAAGGAAATGAGGAGAGGAATGCCTTATAAAGCCAAATTTGCCAGATGGAAAAAGAATCTCAAAAGCTCACTGCGGAGAATCTTTCCTTGGGATTTAGAATGGACCAAAGGGAAGCTAGTGACTTAGTGAGGAATCTAGATGCTATTAAACAGATCAAAACAAATGAAAGACTAGAAGGCAATGTGAAATCTCTCATGGGAAAAACAACTGACCTAGAAAATAGATCCAAGAGAGATAAGTTAAAAATTATTGGACTACCGGAAAACCATGATCAAAGAAAGACCCTAGAAATCATCCTTCAAGAAATTCTCCAGGAAAATTGCCCTGATGTTCTAGAACCAGAGGGCAAAATAGAAGTTGAAAGAATTCACCTTTCACCTCTGCCAAAAAGGAAACTCCTAGGAATATTATAGCCAGGTTCCAGAATTCCCAGATCAAGGAGAGAATATTACAAGCAGCCAGAAAGAAACAATTTGAATACTGTGGAAATGCATACAGGATAACACAGGATATGGCAGCTTCTACACTGAGGGATTGAAGGGTTTGGAATATGATATTCTGCAGGGCAAAGGAGCTGGGATTAAAACCAAGAATCACCTACCCAGCAAAACTGAGTATCATGTTTCAGGGTAAAATTTGGTCATTCAATGGAATAGAGGGCTATCAAGCATTCTTGATGATAAAACGAGAGTTGAATAGAAAATTTAACATTCAGATACAAGAAGCAAGAGATGCTTGAGAAAGTAAACAGGGTAAAGAAATCATCATGAATTTATCAAAGTTGAACTATATACATTCCTACATGGAAAAATAATAACTGGAACTAATGAAACTTTTCTCAGTATGAAAATAGTTGAATAAGGGTATATGGGCATATGAATACATATGTGAATGTGTATATATATGTTTACAGGTATACATAGATAGAGGACACAGGTCGAATTTGATAGGAAGGGATGATACTTAAAAGGTGAGATTAAGAGATGAGAGAGGAATATGAGAGGAGATGGGGAGAGACAGAATGGGGTAAACTCTCTCATAGAGAAGATGCAAGGGAAAATGGTTGCAAGGGAGGGGAAGAACAGGAAGGCAAAAAAGCAAAACCACATTCTCATTGAATTTGGCTTAGGGAGAAACTGACATACATACTAAATAGTATATCTCACCCTACAGGAGAGTAGGGGGGGAGGGAACGAGAAGGGGTATCATGGAAGGGAGCGCGGGAGGGAAAGTGGTGAGGGAATTTGGAAGCACCCACTTGTGAAAAGGGGCAGGATCAAAGTAAGGAATAGACAAAATGGGAGATGAAATAGGAGGGAGGGAAATATAGTCAGTCTTTTATAATATATCTACTATGGTAATGTTTTGCATAGCTACACATGCACAACATATACTGAATTGCTTATCTTCCCAGTAAGGGTGGGTGACAAGGGAGGAAGGAAGGAATCTGGAATTCAAAGTTTTAAAATCAAATGTGTAAAAATATATAAATACTATTATTAATAAAATTTTGCATATAATTGGGAAATATGATGTACAGGTGTTGGGGCACAGAGATTCACCTTGCCATACTGAAAAAGTCAAAGGGGATATGGGAGAGAGCAGATTCGATGAGGGGATATCCTGTGGGACTGTTATTCTGGGGTGAAGGGTAGGGAAAAAAGTTGTAATTCAAAATTTGGCAGAAATGAATGATGTAAAGCACAATTTAATAAAGCATTTGGGGAAAAAAAGCTCACATTTTGGCTCATGTCTAGGTCTCTGTAAAGAAACATAAAAAATGTAAATTTTCATAAAAGATGACTTAGCTATGGGATAAGTGTTTATTGTTACATATGTAAGAACTACTAAAAGAAACAAAAGACATATAGAAAATATTGATGAACTGACCCTAAAATAGCATTCAGTTATAAGTATTGTGACTATCTTCTCTATGGCTTATACTTAAACCTCACCTAAACATGAAATAATTTTCATGGTTTACGCATTTTAAATTTCCCCTCAGCTCTGAACCATCTTCCTCAAAGTCCATAACTTTAGATAAGCTTGGGGGCTTAGGGTTTTCTCCTTATCAAAAGTTGTCTTCTCTCAAATGCAGATGTTTCCTTTACATCAATCAGCTCTACTCCTCTATATATATATATATATATGTGTATATGTATATATATATATATATATATATATATATATATATATATATATATATATATATATATATGTATATATATGTGCATTACCTGGTGTGTGGTAGGCACTTACTAGAGATTGATTAGGTGCTTTATGGTACAGTCAAACCAGTATTGTCATTATTCTTCACACATGGTACCCCATCTCCAATTTTATTACTTTTAACTAAATGTCCCCCATTTCTGGAAAGTATTTCCCCTTTATTATCTTCACCCCTTATAATATCTTTTTGCCTTCAAAATTCTTCTGAATTGCCACTTACTATGCAAAATTTTCCATCATTCTCCAATTTCTATTCCTTCTTCATAAATTTACCTCCTCTTTATTTTGTGTGTGTATTATTTGCTTATTAATACATATTTTGTTCCCCCAATAAAATATAAGAAAATGTATTAAAAATCACAGCCAGGATTGCCCTGAGGACAACTGCTGTGAATAATTTAAAGGGTCTAATCATATAGCATATTGAACTCTCTATTCATTCAGCAATAAACTAAAGCATAACATTCACAACAACATAACATAACAACTTATTACAAAGATGGCCACATAGTGTTAAACAATACATATCATTCAGAATATCATATAGCATTCCTCAGAATACCCACATAACATATATTACTGCATTCAGTAGAATTCCCCAAAATACTTGTTTACACAATTAGAGGATACCAGGCTAGGATCTCCCTTAGCACAACACATTACACAGTATATACCATTACATCCCCCAAATTAGGGTTTCCTGGGCTAGGTTCTCACCTAGCACAACACATCCTTAAGGGGAAGCAGAAAATTCAAACACCATCCACCCCTAGTTCACAGTAAGTCACAATCTTCTCAATCGATACATAATGTCCAAGTAAAGTTCTCTCTCATCTTTACTCGAGACTGAGTTCCAATCTTCATTGCTCTTCCCCTGTGGGCTGACCACTCCCAACTCTATCTTAGATTTACACATAGGCAGCTATCCATTCTTGCTCCATATCTCAGCTCAAGGAGCCTCTCCACTTCAAGCTCCTTCCCTAGATCAGGCTCCAGGGGTTCCTGCCCACAGCTTCTGTTTCTAGGAAAAAAAATTGAACAGGACTACAACAACATTTATATACATTACAAGCACCATAATCTCAATTCACTAGATCAAGAGGGAAAGAGTCTGTCTGAGAAATAATCATGAACCAAGAGACAGGGTTTCTGTCTGAAAAATTAACACAGACAGAGTGCTAATATCACAAACATTCTGTTAGGCTTCCCCATGAGCAAATTTCCTTAGCCCACTCACACTTGCTTTTCTGTCTCAGCTCTGCTCCTTTCTCTACACTGTTCTCTCCCTCCAAGCAATAAAATATATACCATTTCCAATAAAAGACTCTTGATTCAGTCAAAGACAAGACTCAATCAATGGCACTTGACTGAACAAAACTCAATCCAGGAAAACTGTAAAAAATCTTGCTTTTTTGCCATTAGAGAAACACGCAAGGAATATTTGATTTATGTTTTTATATACCCCCAATCTACTTTTCTGGCACATAATAGGTACTTAATAAATGTTTGTTGATTGATTAATATATATTTCTCTTTTTCTCTTGCTAACAACTGTTCCCTTAAATTGCATTCCATAGGCTACAAATCCCATGACATTTAAGCTCTTCTTAGTCTAAATCACGTCTGTCACTGAAACTCGCTCTTTACACAATATATGGTGAAAAGGGAAATTATTGAATTATATGATGAAAAGGGATTATTTACTAAACAGTACATTTGAGTATCTTAAAGAAAAAAATGTCAAAATGACTATTATAGGGAACTGATGCTTTAAGCAAACCTGTTGGGGCGGCTAGGTGGTGCAGTGAGTAGAGCGTCGGCCCTGGAGTCAGAAGTACCTGAATTCGGATCCGACCTCAGACACTTAACGCACACACAAACAAAAACCTAGCCTTGTGACCTTGGGCAAGTTACTTAACCCCAACTGCCCTCAAAAAAAAAAAAAAAAAGGAAAAAAAGCAAACCTGTTTATGAAAATAAATGCTCATAAAATAAGTTATTTTTATCACAAAGTGATTTCTTTATCACAAAATGATTTTAAAGATATTCATTTGTGTAATGAAAACATTATTTGATATGCAAATGTTATCTGATTTAGTCTCAACTTTTCACCTTATAGGCATACCTGGTCAATAACTTTTAAAAATAGATAGAAAACTAGAAATCTAACCAGGCACAAAAAGTTCAGTTTCATAATTTCAGCATTAAACACCCCCACCAAAAAAAACCTCATTGTTTAAATAGTAACAAATGCCGTAAATTTTTTGGTAAAATATAAGTATATATATATATATACACACACACATACACACACACCCATATATACATATATATACACATATATACATATATATACACACATATATGTATGTATGTATATGTATGTATGTATATGTATATGTATGTATATGTGTATATACATATATATGTATATATAATGTATATATGTATATATTAATATATTTAAATATATGTAATGATAGCATGTATGTAATTAGCATTTTGTTGTTCAGTTGTTTTTCTTTTGTATTCAGTCATGTCTGACTCTTCATGATTCTATTTAGTGTTTTCTTGGCAAAGATACTGGAATAGTTTCTCATTTTTTTCTTCACCTCATTTTACAGATGAAAAAACTGAAGCAAATAAGATTAAATGACTTGCCCAGGGTCACACAGCTATTACATGTCTAAGGCTGGATTTGAACTTAGGTCATCCTGACTCCAAGTAATTCCAGGTAATTCATTTCCTCTATAAATTCAAGGACATCAACAAGACATTGACCACCTGTACAAGTAGCTGGAGAACATGACCATCACATGGTTAATTCATTTCAACGACTTTCACAATCAATACTACTATTATGAGACACACACACACACATATGCACACACACACAAAGTGTGTGTATACACAAATATATGTTTGTATATATGCATAACCATACACATATGTTACACATGCAAACTTTTGATGTATATGTATAACTGTATATACATATGTGTATATATATGCATGCATATAGCTATCTATGCATATGCATATATACACACTATATATAGTGTTTGTATGTGTATATATATATATATATATCTGTTATATATATATGCATATGTATATATGTTTATGTATGTGTCTATATGTGTTTTCCCCTAAAGAGTATCTCTTAAGTTAAGTATATTAAATATTTATATACTTTCAATGTTCATTGAATGATCTGGGGACACATGCTCACCTTATATATTCATTTAACTGGGGGCAGCTAGGTGGCGCAGTGAGTAGAATGCTGGCCCTGAGGTCAGAAGGACCTGGGTTCAGATCCGATATGGCCTCAGATACTTAACACACACAAACAAAAACCTAGCCATGTAACTGTGTGCAAGTTACTTAACCCCAACTGCCCTCCAAAAAGCAAAAAAAAAAAAAAAAATCATTTAACTTTAATAGTCCTGTTCACCATGCCTTTAGATAATAGTGACTCAAGATATTTGGGAGAAGTTACTTCTCCTCATGCTCTGACTCTGTTTTTGATAAAATGTCTAAATAAAATAGTAGTGGAATTATAAAGTTACCAAGAATTTGAAGGAGTAGCAGGTGGCGAGACTGAATAAAAAAAGTCAGGAAGAGTGGATCTTAAAGTGTAGCTAATGCTAATCATAGTGTTAGCTCTGCTGCTGAGGTTAAAAATGGGAAAAATGGTAATACTTTATTTTCCCATCCTCTTTCCCTTCACTTCTCATCCAAAAGAAAAAGTTGAGTATACTCACACCTTTTTATTTTGTTTTATTTTCCTCTCAAATGAGAAAGCATAGTTTTTCTTTTTAAATGCATGTTTTTGTTTCGAAGCTTTTAATTATGATTAAAAGGGAAAGTTGACCAAAAACTGGAACTATTTATTTATTGATCTGTTCATATGTATAAAGGGAGAGAAAGAAGAAAACAAATTCATTATCCAGAGAATATAGCCTATCTGATTAGCAAGAGCTGATTTTGAGGCTTTGAGCTAATTTAGAACAAGTGGACAAAATAGAGAGACTGTACAAATCTGGCAATGAACTTTGGATTTATATACAACTAGAAATAATATTGTGAGCTACTATGAATGCTGGAGGAAGTAAAGGTAGGTCTAACATTAAGAACTTGGCTAGGGGCGGCTAGGTGGCGCAGTGAATAGAGCTCTGGCCCTGGAGTCAGAAGGACCTGAGTTCGGAGCCGGCCTCTGACACTAATCCACACAAACAAAAACCTAGCCGTGTAACCTTGGGCAAGTTACTTAACCCCAATTGCCCTAAAGGAGCGGCTAGGTGGCGCAGTGAGTAAGAGCGCTGGCCTCGGAGTTGGGATGACCCGAGATCAGATCTGGCCTCAGAAAATGAGCACCCACGCATAAATAATGACTAGCCGTGTAACCTTGAGCAAGTTACTTAACCCCAATTGCTTTAAAAAAAAAAAAAAGAACTTGGCTCAAAGTACTGGGATATGTGGTGTTATTCTTCTCCCTTGGCAAACCTGCTACTCAGGTTGACCAGACTCAATCCTGGAAGAGAATGGATGAATGAAATGGGTGAAGGGAGTTGCCTAATTTTCCCTTTCTTATTCTCTTCAGTTCTTAAAATTGCATGCTAGCACCTTGGAGAAAAATCATTAAAAGCTTATGTTTTAGGAGGGCAGAGTCAAGATGATGGAGTAGAAACAGCTCATCATCAGAGTTCTTCCTCCCACCACCTCAAAATTAATAAAAAAGGGGACTCTGAACAAAACTCTGGAGCTCCAGAACCCACAAAATGACACAGAGAAGCTAACCTCCTGCTGAGGACAGCCCAGCAGCCCAGCAAGGAATAGAGAGCACAGCACTCTGGAAGCAGAGCCCAGACCCCTGTAAGTTGGAAGTTTTAGCCCCAGGGCAGCCTGACCAGCAGCTGGCTGGAGAGTCTCCAGAACACTAGCAGCTGTGGTGTTTCCAGAATTACCAACACATAGATGCCATGGACAAAGGGAGAGGTTAGTGCTGTATGGACTTTGGGACTCATTAGTTGGGAGAGCCCATCAGCCTCTTTCCCTGGGGGCAAAAAGCCACTGAGAATTTTCAGCACAGCCACGGACACACACAGCAGCTTCAGTTCCTGCCCTGATAACTGCAGGGGGGTACAGCTATCAGTCTTGAGGGTAATAGCTCTTGATTTAACTTTCTTGGATCAGGATTGTAGTTGGGGGTGGTCTTGGGGTGTGTGACCAGCTTGCCAGAGCATGTAAGGGCATCAGAGAGGGCACCCAACTAATACCTCTGGAAGTTGGGAAAACCCCAGCATTTGGGATGGAAGCTCCCCTGGCTGGTAGCAGAGTCCTAATGTGGCAACAAGCCCAAAAGTCAAGTAATTGAGTGGCAGCATGCCTAGGTAATGGAAACAAAATAAACAGAAAAATTCAATATTAGACTCCTATTTGGGGGCAAAGAGGATTGAAGCATGGAACAGGAGGAGGACTGGAAGGTTAGAAGTCCTGCACCAAAAGCCCCAAATGAAAATATGAGCTGGTTACAGGCCATACAGGACCTTAAGAAGGATTTTGAAAATCAAATAAGAGAAGTGGAGGAAAAATTGGAAAGAAAAATGGAAATGATGCAAGAAAATTATGAAAGGAGAGTCAACAGCCTTACTGAGGAAAATAATGCCCTAAAAAATAAATTAACTCAAATGGCAAAAGAGGCTGTAAAAGGTAATGAGGAGAGGAATGCCTTATAAATCCGAATTTGCCAGATGGAAAAAGAAGCTCAAAAACTAACTAAGGAGAATCTTCCCTTGGAATTTAGAATGGACCCAAAGGAAGCTAGTGACTTGGTGAGAAATCTAGATGCTGTTAAACAGATCCAAACAAATGAAAGAATAGAAGGCAATGTGAAATCTCTCATGGGAAAAACAACTGACCTGGAAAATAGATCCAAGAGAGATAATTTAAAAATTATTGGACTACCTGAAAACCATGATCAAAGAAAGACCCTAGAAATCATTCCGTTACTATAGACCTCAGCCCTGCAAATCCATGTATATCCTTGTATTTATCTATAAAATATCCTTAAGTTTTACATTACATGTGCTCGGATAAAGAAATTATGGTGAAGTAAAGAGTATGATAATTGAAGTCAACTGTATCACTTATTTAAATCTGTTCTGTCACAGAGGATCCCAAATTTATCTCTAGCAGTAATTCAAGAGGCCATGCTACTTTAAACAAATAAGAAGTATTCTCTAGTTCCAATTTCCTATAGAAGTTTTAAGATGTCAGCAAGCCATCGACCATATGTTCAAGCATCAGGAGAGACTGGCCATCACAAGGCTAATTCATTTAAGTCACTTTCTCAATCAATACTAATCACTCCTGGCCAAATAAATTATGTGACAATCTCCATTGGCCCAGAAGACAATTAAATGAACAAACTGGCCATACCAGAAAGCATTCTGCATTTGCATTCCAGTCATATTATCTCCAACCCAGGAATGTTTGACTAATTATTTCTACCCAGGAGATGAAATTATTATAAATTTGTTATTGTTTTAAATGTAACAGAATTTATTGTTGAGATATCTGTATTAATCTTGTAATTAGAAAACTGAATTAATTAGCTGATTCATATAACTGTCATATTTCAAGTAAGGTCATAAGAAAATGAATTATTAAAGTGTTTAACCTAATCTGCCTAGATTCAGCCCTATTAAATAACTTGTGGGATGTCAGAGGCTTTCTTTCACATCATATATGTGACTGAGTAATGTAGAAATGGAGAAAATTCAAGTTTGTCACTTATAGAGACAAAGAAAAATGAAACATTTCTTTACATTGAAGCTATTTTATTTTGCAAAATGAAACATGTCATGTCAGGTTGACCTGATTCACAGGTATTAAAAAAGGAATACCTCAAATAATGGTTCCCAATTTTTTCCCTAACAATTAACCTTTTCTACTGACTAAATATTCCGCTGACTTTTTTAATACTACTTTCCTCCCACTCAGATCCCCTAACAATTTCTTTACTTTGTCAGTACTTGCTAAAGTGTTCTTGCCATTACCTCATAATTTTAGCTCTTCTTGATTTCATCACAGAAAATCTCTAATCTCTTTCTTTTACTTCATCTCTTCTTGATTTGTCCATATAAGCAAAGGAATGAGGTCAGAATTTTCTGTCAAATTAAATTTTTATTACAAATTAATCTGGACATTTTCCCCCTATACCAACCCTCAGTTCCAATTTGGTTTTTCACTTATAGAGTTTGAGAATTTTTTGGACTGTTTAGGTCCATCCTATATTTTTTCTTTTTTTAATTATAAATTTAATAATGAACATGTTTAATATGC
Source organism: Gymnobelideus leadbeateri (assembly GCA_011680675.1). Classification (NCBI taxonomy): domain Eukaryota; kingdom Metazoa; phylum Chordata; class Mammalia; order Diprotodontia; family Petauridae; genus Gymnobelideus; species Gymnobelideus leadbeateri. The sequence goes on from WOXC01000279.1 coordinate 257,300, forward strand.
AAAAACTAAGTATTATATAAGAAAGTGAATTTACATAAACGTATTGTTTTATTTTAAGATAACCCAAAAGTTTTTGTGAAGCTTTTAGCATGAAAAACTTAAAGCTATGATAACTTTGGGGATATTCTGTATATATCATACTGAACAAAGTAATAGCAAAATTGTTCTGTGTATCTTTCTGTACTTCTTTTTCTTCCTTCTATATAATGTTCATTTAAAAAAAAATCCCTACTTTTAACTCATCCTCCAGCCTCACAGGTTCCACAGTTTTCTCCCTCAAATGTGGAGTGTTTGGTACTATGTAGAAATATTTTTCTCATACTTAATATACAATATCAATATTAAATATTATAATTTACATTATAAATATAGGATAATTATATGTATATGTAATTATGTATAATTACAGATATAGCATAAATAGTATAATTAAATATAAATAATATTAAAGTATAATATAGTATGCAATATAATATAGTATAGTATGATATAGTATAATATAATAAAATAATTTTGTATATAATTTTTGTTACAGTTACACACCCTTAAATGATAAAAATAATATTAATTTGACCATTCATAGAAGAAATAATATTTATATAATCCATTTACATTCTTTTAAGAAAATATATTGAATTAACCTAAAATTTGGTTACTAAGCTTAAATAAATGCATTTAGAGAAAATTCAAACTCCTTGTGGCATGAAAGCATATGTACATAGATATCTTTTTTATTTCTTTCAAAATGAAATAGTTCTATTTTTCCTAAGAGTAAATGGAAAGATAACTGCTGTAATATTTCAGTGTAGTTGTTAACATCTTCAAGATTTAAAAAAATGAAAGCTCCACCTTCTTGTTGACCATAAAAATGAATATTTTAATTCATCTCAATTTTCTGTTGAAAGCTGACAAGCAGAACAGCTTTAACTTTTGCTCAACTGATTTTCAAAATATATCATTTGAAGTTGCTTGAAGTTCTATTATTAGGTAAGGATTTTTCTCATGTTAATACAAAAAATCTGTTAACAGAAAGGAAGATTAGAAGGGATGTCAAGAATCAATTCAAGCTTTTAATATCCTGGTAATTGGCTCTATCATGCAGATGATGCCTGGTCATCTGAAGGTCACTAAAGGATAGAAGTTTAAAACATAATTAAAAATGCAAAGAAGAAAAACCCATTTCCCGAGAGGGTAATTACAAATTATTCTTGAGTTTGAAAAGAGTCTTACACATGAAATTAAAATGCTGGAACCTGGAAATTAACCAACATCCTAAGGTAAGGGAGATTCATATACTCATTTATTTACTCATTCATTGTTCATTCATTCAATAAATATTTATTGAATACTTACTAGGTGTCAATTCATATATAAATACAAAGGAGAAATCATTACTTGCCCTAAAGGAGGTTTTTTTTTTTGGGGGGGGGTGGGTGATGGAAAAGGAATAGCATCATGCTTCATTATAGTTTTTATTGCCTTAGGTTTTTTTGCTTTTGCATCTTTTTTTTTTGTTATTATTTTTGCTATTATTGATTCCACCCTATTATACCATAAGTTTTAGTCAAAAGTCTTCTTCTTTCTTAATGCCAGTGACTAAAAATATGGTACTCCTATTAAGCTAAGTCTCAACAGAGTGGACTCTGGATGAAAGGAAAACAGGCCCCTCATCTGCGTCACAAACCTGATGAGAGAGAAGCTCTACATTCACCTTGGCACAGTGTGGACAAACTAATCTGTCCCTGCCTCTCTCACCCATCTTCTGTATACCAGGTTGCCCCAAAATAGAACTTTCTTATCTTAGAATAACTTTTTATTTTAAGATAAATTTCTGCCTTAAATAAGAATGTTTATGAATGTTGGTTGAGAAAAAAATAAAGAGAATAATCATTTATGTGTGTACTATTGAGACATTTAAGAGTTAGTTGCAAATGAAAGGAAGCTGATATTTGGGCTTTCTTTTTCTTAAAAATTTCAAGATAAATAAATAAAGATGGAAAAACCTGAGAGAGTAACTGACTAAAAGAAGTGGCAAAGTAGGGATTTATCCAATACTCAATGCTCCCCCACTCCACTCGAAAATATAAACACCAATAACAGTGGGGGGTCAACCAAGGTTCTGTTCTAGACTCTGACTATATCATCTCCCTGTTCAATAAACTCTAGTAGCTCTCTACCACCTCCAGGAAGAAATTTACATCTTCCTTTTGCTTTCGAAGTCCTTTATAACCTGTTCCCTTCCTACCTTTCCTTTCTTGTTTAAACATTACCCTGCTACCCATCCTCTGCAGTCCAGTGACAGTGATCTTGCTGTTCTTCATGGACATGACAGTAAATGCTTTCATTTGTTGTCCAACACTCTTATTCTCTCTTCTCTGTCTGTCTCTCTTTGTATATCTGTTTCTGTCTTTGTGTCTCTGTCCCTCTCTGTCTCTATCTTTCTTTCTCTGTCTCTGTCTCTGTGTCTCTGTCTCTGTCTCTCTGTCTCTCTCTGTCTCTCTGTCTCTCTCTGTCTCTCTCTCTGTCTCTCTCTCTGTCTCTGTCTCTCTCTGTCTCTCTCTGTCTCTCTCTCTCTCTCTCTCTCTCTCTCTCTCTCTCTCTCTCTCTCTCTCTCTGTCTCTCTCTCTCCATACATTGATTGATTATTCTTATGGAGATGAAAAGTGAGAAGCTTTTTATTGCCACACTTAATCAAAAGGACCAGGAAAGATAAGGGTAAGAATGATTTTTAAGTTGGAGGTTACTGGACCCAATGGCATTGAACTCTAAGTGGAACTGAAATTTTACTGCTATGTTAAATAATAAGCTTTTCTATTTATCTGAGTTTTCATAATTTCAAAGAATATGTTAACTAAAATAACACATTTTATAACCTATATATGTGATAACTAATTTTCTAATAATCTAATTTTTATTTAGGGAGATTGGACCCTCTACATACCCTAGCTAAGTCCCAATCAAATAATTTTTTGTTGTAAATAGTACTCAATTTTCCCCAATAACTTGTAAAGAGAGTTTTCAACATTCATGTTTTATAAGATTTTGAATTCCAAATTTTTTCTCCCTCTCTCCATTCCACCCCTTCTCCCCAAGATAGCAAGCAAGCTGATACAGCTTATATATGTGCAATCATAGTAAACATATTTCTACATTAGTCATGTTGTGAAAGAAGAAACAGAACAAAAGGGAAAAGTCACAAAAAAGTGAAAATAGCATTGATGTGGATACAAAGGTTCCCTAAGGGATAATTTTAAGGGTTGCTTTTCCAGTACTTTGTGAAGCCCCTAGTTTATTCTCTAACCTGAAGGCACCCTAAAGTCTCTTCCCTTATCTTAAAATGCCATAAAACTTCCCCCTTATACAGGACCATGGAATTCCTTTTCTCCCCCTATCCTGAGTCATAAAATTTCCTGTATCTCTGATATTTCATGTCATCTATCATCTTAATCCTGTCCCTAAATCTCCAACCCCCATTAGAAACCCTAAAAATTATATCATCATCAAACTGATTGTGTAGCTTTCTGTGTATGTAAGTCTGGTCCTTTTCCTATATCAGTGCCTTTATTTAGCTCCTTGCTGAATCTCAAGCCCTTGTGCTTTTGCAAAAATAAAGCTCCCATTGGCTAAAGAGAAGGTCTGAGTGAATTTTGTCAAAATCTGAACCGTCTCTCACAACTCTGAAGTTAGCAGTACACCTTTGTCTGCATTCAGACTTCAAAGTTCTTTCTCTGGATGTATATAGCATTTTTCACTGAGTCTCTTGGAATTCTTCGATTATATTGCTGAGGAGAACTAAGTCTATCATTGTTGAGTATCACACAATGTTACTGTTACATTTACAATGTTTTCCTGGTTCTGCTCACTTCACTCAGCATCAGTTTATGTAAATCCATGTTTTTCTGAAATCCGCATGCTTATCATTTCTTATAGGACAATAATATTTCATTACATTCATATATCACAACTTTTTCAGACATTCCCTAACTGATGTGCATTCCCTCAATTTCCAAATTTTTGTCACCACAAAAAGAACAACTATAAACATTTTTCTGCATGTAGGTCCTTTCCTCCTTTTTTATGATGTCTTTGGGATACAGAGCTAGTAGTGGCATTGCAGGACCAAAGTGTATGCACAGTTTGGGCAGAAGCCAGGATTTCTTACATTTGATCCTTTGCATTTTCCTTAACACCAAACTTATTTGTGTACTTCAGGTACCATCTTCTCAGTGAAGCTTTCCCCATCTTCCTCCTTCCCCTGGTCCAGTTATTAGCATCTTTTTCCCCCTTAAAATTACTTTGCATATACGTTGCATTTATATTTGCTTTCTTGTGTATGTGACAGTAGTACTAACAGCTAGCAATTTTATAGAACTTTGCAAACATTATTACATTTGATTCTTACCACACCACTGGGGGGTAGGAACTATTATTGCCCCCATTTTACAAATTAGGAAACTGAGGCTTAAAAAGATCAAGTGATTTGACCAGTATTCACACAGCTAGGAAATACTTAGGACCAGATTTGAACTCCTTTCCTTCTGACTCCAATTTCAGTGCTATTTTCTCTGGGTCATGTAGCTGTATATTGCCATATATTTCTTCCTACCATTAGAAGAACATAAAGGCCTTATGGGCTTGGACTTTAATTTATTTTCTCTGTATTCTCAAAATCTTGAACAATGCCTTGCATATAGTAAGTACTTAAATCTTTTAACTGAATTGAATGGATTATCTTCATTATACAGTCTCAAATTTTTAAGGTACCTATTATTAGTAATGACATAAAAACTATCATTGGTTGATTTTTCTCTTTTCTGTTCCTTTTCAACAACTCATTATTAGCAGTTTACATAGGAAAGAATGTGATGTACAGAAAGGAGAGATGTGATGAAGGTGTGGGAGAAAAATAGTAAATATGTGGTTCTCAAATATTTCTCTAATTATTTCCACATCACAAAATGGATTTGTTGCTTCAGTCAGTTGAAAAGCTCCAGGAAATTGATGTTGACTTTGAACTGTTGTTTTTATTTTTCTGAGTTAATAAAATTCAGGAGCAGTAAATTAAGAAGCATTTTGAGGGCAGATAGAAAGATTGTGTTTATTTCTGTATCTCCTATGACATATAATACAAATCCTAACATATATAGGTGCTCATGAATGTTTGTTGTTAAATGCTCATAGAAACTTATTTTGGAAAAAAATGAAGATTTTGTGACTGATTCTTAAGACTTCTTTTTCATTATTATTTATATTAATGTGAACTTTATTGTAACATAAGAAATCATTTAATAAATCAAAATATATAGTAAGCATTTTATTTTAGCAAAAATAAAGACAAATGTTTCAAACTGACTACAGCAACACATCTCTTACTCTGAATATACTGGAGGAATAAACAATTTCTTGAAACAGCAAATCCTTTCTTTTATGTCTCTAAGAGACTGTCTCATCATATATCTGGTAGTTTAATTTTAATTTAACCTTAATTCTGTCTCATTTCAAATATGATTCACCTTAGCCAATTGGAATACCAATATATAATTGAATACAATATTTTCAACAGAATTAGTCCCAGATTAATGTCTTTGGGAAATTGGATTGAATTTACCTGTAGTATTAATAATTTTGTCTCCCATTACTATTGAGCTAGTCAGTCAGTGAAACTGAACTTATTGATAATCAAGACTGCCTTTATACAGAAGAGAAAAGGCTCTTTGAATGTCTAAGTGAACAATATATATTTAAATGTCCATATATAACTGTAACCATATACACACACATTCACATATGTATTCATATGACCACACACCCTTCTTCCATTATTTTCATAGTGAGAAAGATATCATCAGTCACCGTTATTGCTTTTCCATATAGGAATGTAAATAGTTCAACTTTTTTTTTTTTAAATGAAAATTTATTTTATTTTATTTTTTTTTAATTTTTTTTAAACAAATACTTTATTAACTTCTGTTTTACATCATTCATTTCCGCCAGATTTTGAGTTACAATCATTTTCCCCCCATTATTCCCCTACCCAACCTCCCAGAATAGCAGTCCCACAAGATATCGCTTCCTCCAATCTGCTCTCTCCCATACCTTCTCCCATACCCCCATCGACTTTTCCATTAGAGGAAGATGAATCTTTGTGTCCCAATGCCTGCACATCTTATCTCCCAATTATAGGCAAAAGAGTATTAATAATAGTATTTATATATATATTTGAAACATTTAATGTTACGATCTTGAATTTCAGATCCATTTCCTTCCTCCCTTGTCACCCATTCCTTCTTGGTATATAAGTAATTCAGTATATGTTGTACATGTCTAGCTATGCAAAACATTATCATAGTAGATATATTGTACAAGGCTGCTTATAATTCCCTCCCACTCATCCCACCCCCCACCTGGTCCATTCCCTACATGATCCTGTCCCTCTTCTATAGTGGGTACTTCCAACCTCCCCTCACCCCAAGGATGCCCTCCCATCCATCATCTCTCCTCTCATCCCCCTTCCCCCTATCCTGCTGCAGGTTGAGATATCCCATTTAGTATGTATGTCATTTTCTCCCTGAACCAAATTCAATGTGAATGTGGTTTTGCCTTTTTAGCCTTCCTTATTCTCCCCCTCCTTTGCACCCACTTCCCCTACATGAGATAGTTTACCCTACCATGTCTCTCCCCATCTCCTCTTGCCACTTTCCTCTCTCACCTCATAATTTCATCCCTTGAGTACTCCCCCTTCCCAACAAAATCAATTCCTCTATTCCTTAAAGCCATAGTGTGGCAACAAGCCCAAAAGTCAAGTAATTAAGTGGCAACATGCCAAGGCAAAGGAAACAGAAAAATGCAATCCTAGACTCCTATTTTGGGGGCATAGAGCGGGAAAAGGACTGTGAGGTCAGAGGTCCTGCTCCAAAAGCCCCAGGGGAAAACATGAGTGGGTTGCAGGCCAGAGAGGACCTTAAGAAGGACTTTAAAAACCAAATAAGAGAAGTGGAGGAAAAAATTAGAAAGAGAAATGAGAAGGATGCAGGAAAAGTATGAAATGAGGGTCAACAGCCTGATTGAGGAAAGCAACACCTTAAAAAATAGACTAACTCAAATGGCAAAGGAGGCCCAAAAGGGCAATGAGAAGAATGCCTTAAAAAGGGGGAAAATGATTGTAACTTAAATCTGGCGGAAATGAATGATGTAAAACAGAAGTTAATAAAGCATTTGTTTAAAATAAAATAAAAAATACTAATAAAAAAAAGCCAAATTTGCCAGATGGAAAAAGAATCCCAAAAGCTCACTGAGGAGATCCATTCCTTCAGAGTTAGTCTGGAGCAAATGGAAGCTAGTGACTTTATGAGAAATCAAAATGCTTTTAAGCAGATCCAAACAAATGAAAGAATAGAAGGCAATGTGAAATATCTCATGGGAAAAACCACTGACCTGGAAAATAGATCCAGGAGAGACAATTTAAAAATTATTGGACTACCTGAAAGCCATGATCAAAGAAAGAAATTAGAAATCATCCTTCAAGAAATTCTCAAGGAAAATTGCCCTGATGTTTTAGACCCAGAGGGGAAATAGAGGTTGAAAGAATCAACCAATTACCTCCTGAAAAAGATCCTAAAAAGGAAACTCCTAGGAATATTATAGCCAGGTTCCAGAATTCCCAGATTAAGGAAAAAATACTAAAAGCAGCCCGGAAGAAACAATTTCAATATTGTGGAAACACCAGGCAGCTTCTACACTGAGGGATTGAAGGACATGGAATATTATATTCCAGAGGGCAAAGGACCTGGGATTAAAACCAAGAATCATGTACCCAGCAAAATTGAGTATTTTGTTTCAGGGGAAAATATGGTCATTCAGTGGAATAGAGGAATTTCAAGCATTCTTGAGGAAAAAAACAGAGTTGAATAGAAAATTTGACATTCAGACACACGAAGCAAGAAATGCTTGAGAAGGTAATCAGGGAAAAGAAATCAAAAGGAACTTATCAAAGTTGAACTATTTATATTCCTATATGTAAAAACAATAACTGTGATTGAGATAACCTTTCTCAGCATGAAAATAATTAAAGAAGGGTTTATGGGCATATGAATACATATGTGAATGTGTGTACATATGTTCACATGTATACATGGATAGAGGGCACATGTTGAATTTGGTGGGAAGGGATGATACTTAAGTGGTGAAGTTAAGAGTTGAGAGAATAAAGTGGCAAGAGGAGATGGGGAGAGACAGGGTAGGGTAAACTTTCTCATGTAGAAGAGACAAGGGGAAGTGGTTGCAAGGGAGGGGAATGGAGATGTCTGGAGTAAGACCCAAATATATTCCATGCCAAGGTGCTCTAATTCTAGTGTAGATTCTAGTATCAGATATTCACAGTAGGCATATAAAAATTACCTTGTAATGACTTCTTCCAACATATATTCATACATTAAATTTATCTCATTGATAAAATAAAATTGACCTTAAACCTGTCACTTTCACATATTAGAACTATCTTGTCGAGGTGATGTGCGTTAATCCATGTTGCTGATGACAAAGTCCCCTTCTACTAATTAAATGTTTCCCAGTTCCCTATTAGCTATGTTTCAAAGTCATAGCAGAACCAAATCACTACAACAAAGCTGTCAGACTAACAGTCTCCTTCAAGAATTCTTGCACTGGTAGATTAATTTTATATCATGTGCAAAGACATTTCTCAATATCTCATACACTGAAAAATTTCCAGTCCTACTGAAAACATAGACAGTAGGTCAGCTTCTTTGTAATTAGTAAATTAAATTACATTTTTACCTCTGGAGTAAACAGACTTTAATGATAGGGTATAGTTAAAAGGTAGAGAATAAAAAGTTCTGTAACCATTGCATGTTTAGATGGATGTGAAAATATATTCTTTGGAGCTGCAGGCATCTTTAATAAAACTATTTTTTTAAATGCTTTTTTAACTTCTGGTTTACATCATTCATTTCCGTGAGATTTTGAGTTACAATATTTTCCCCAATTTTCCCTACCCTCTACCCCAGAATAGCAGTCCCACAGGACATCCCCTGATGCCATATGCTCTTTCCCATATATTCTCCTATATGCCCTTTGAATTTTCCAGTAGGGCAAGGTGAATATCTGTGCCCCAATGCCTGTATATCTCATTTCGCAAATATATATATATATATATATATATATATATATATGTACATATACACATATGTATGTATATATATATGCATGTATGTATGAAATAGTATTAATAATATTATTTATATATTTTTAAACATTTGATTTTAAAACTTTGAATTCCAGATTCATTTGCTTCCTCCCTTGTCACCCACCCTTACTGGGAAGATAAGTAATTCAGTTTATGTTGTACATATGTAGCTATGCAAAACATTACCACAGTAAATACATTGTAGAAGACTGACTATATTTTGCTCCCTCCTATCCCACCTCCCACTTGGTCTATTCCCTACTTTGATCCTGTCCCTTTTCAAAGTTGAGTGCTTACAACTTCCCTCTCCCCCTTCCCTCCCACTCTTCCTTCCATCATCCCTCCTCTCATCCCCTTACACCTTACTCTCCTGTAGGGAGAGATATCCTATTTAGTATGTATGTCAGTCTCTCACTGATCCACATTCAATGAGAATAAGGTTTTGCCTTTTTGCCTCCCTGTTTTTCCCCTCCCTTGTAAACATTTTCCCTTGCCTCTTGTCTATGAGATAATTTGCCCCATTCTATCTCTCCATATCTGCTCTCATTATATTCCTCTCTCACCTCTTAATTTCACCTTTTAAGTATCATCCCCTTCCATTAAATTTGATGTGTGCCCTCTATCTATGTATACCTATAAACATATATACACACATTCACGTGTTTTCATTTGCCCATATACCCTTCTTCAACTATTTTCATATTGACAAAATTTCATCAGTTACAGTTATTGTTTTATCATGTAGGAATGTAAATAGTTCAACTTTGATAAGTTCATTATGATTAGTTTTCCCTGTTTACCTTCTCAAGCATCTTTTGCTTCTTGTATCTGAATGTCAAATTTTCTATTCAACTTTGTTTTTTTTTTTTTTTTCATTAGGAATCCTTGAAAGTCCTCTATTCCACTGAATGACTATTTGTTCCACTGAAACATGATACTCACTTTTTCTGGGTAGGTGATTCTTGGCCTTAATCCCAGCTCCTTTGCCCTCTGGAATATCATATTCCAAGCCCTTTAATCCTGCAGTGAAGAAGCTGCCAGATCCTGTGCTATTCTGATTGTATTTCCACAGTATTCAAATTGTTTCTTCCTGGCTGCTTGTAATATTTTCTCCTTGATCTGGGAATTCTGGAACCTGGTTATAATATTGCTATGAGTTTTCTTTTTGGGATCTTTTTCAGAAGGTGATTCACTCAACCTCCATTTTGCCCTCTGGTTCTAAAATATCAGGGCAATTTTCCTTGAGAATTTCTTTAAGGATGATTTCTAAGTTCTTTCTTTGATCATGGTTTTCAGGCAGTGCAATAATTTTTAAATTATCTCTCCTGGATCTATTTTCCAGGTCAGTAGTTTTTCCCAGTGAGATATTTCACATTGCCTTCTATTCTTTCATTTTGTTTGGATCTGCTTAACAGCATCTTCATTTCTCATAAAGTCACTAGCTTCCATTTGCTCCACTCTAATACTGAAAGAATGATTCTCCTCAGTGAGCTTTTGAGATTCTTTTTCCATCTGGCAAATTTGGCTTTTTAAGGCCCTCATTGTCTTTTTGAGCCTCTTTTGCCTTTTGAGTTAGTCTATTTTTAAGGTGTTATTTTCCTCAGTTAGGCTGTTGACTCTCATTTCATACTTTTCTTGCATACACTTCTTATTTCTCTTCCCAATTTTTCTTCCACTTCTCTTATCTGCTTCTTAATATCCTCTATGGACTTTAACAAGCCCGTGTTTTCATTTGGGGCTTTTGGTGCAGGAGTTCTTACCTCCCAGTCCTCCCTCTGTTGATGCTTTGATCCTCTTTGCCCCCCAAATAGGAGTCTAATGTTGAATTTTTCTGTTTATTTTGTTTCCTTTGCCTAGGCATGTTTCCACTCAATTATCTGACTTTTGGGCTTGTTGCCAAAGTAGGACTCTGCCACCAGCCAGAGGAGCTTCCATCCCAAATGCCAGGGTTTGCACAACTGCCAGTGATATTAGTTGTGTCCGGTAGATTTAGAGACAGGCCCAGGCAGAGGAGGCAAGAACTTTTGGGAGCAACAACAATAAGGGAGAGAGAGACAGAGACAGAGAGAGAGAGACAGAGAGACAGACAGAGAGAAAGAGAGAGAGACAGACAGAGAGAAAGAGAGAGAGACAGACAGAGAGACAGACAGATAACTGCCAGCTAATGCCACCCAGACTGCTGAGGACTTTTGAGAGCTGCTACCTGGAGCTGCTGAGAACTGAGGAGGCATGACTGTGGTGCTGTTATTTTGTCTGTCTGTTTTGATGTCATTTTGCCAGATTGGTCATCTGTTGAAGGACAGTGCTGTTGTTGCAGAGGTCCTGGAATCTTGCTGTTGGTTCAGAAACCATGAAGAAGGATTTTATTATTGTATGTTTACAGAAATCCTGGAAGAGGGTCTTGTTGATGTTTTCAGGTGTCAGAGAGTGAACTGATAAGGCTATGTATCTTGTGGCTTTGTTAAGCTTTGTCTCCCCAGATACAAAGATTGCTGAGAACTTGCCTTGTGTCAAGATGAAGAAAAGACTTCTCTATGGGTATTAAATGCTGTGCTGATATCTTAACCTTTTTGTAACTCAGGGGTAGATGGCCTTTGTACTCTCCACTGACCCTTTTGAGAAGGTACTTGGTATTAACTCTTGGTAATCGTAATTTATTTGTGAACCAGGGGTCAGAAACTTTTGACTTTTTTGTGTTCTGTGACTGATCGAATGAAGGTACTTTGTTTATGACTGGAAACTAATCTCCATGTGAGAAAGAGAGAATTTGTGATTGACTAAATGAATGTACTACCCAGGGGTGGGGTAGTACTTGGAAATTATTGAATCACACTTGGTGAATGCTGTATTTTAATTTTCTCTTTTTTGTGAAAGTTTTGCCATAATTTGTCACTGAATAAAATGGATAGTTACTATGCTGGTATTCTGAATCTTGGAAATTGCTTCTGCTTGGCATTACATCACCCCACTTCCTTTCTTTTTATTTTCCTTCTAATATGGTATTTTAATTTTTTACTGAACTTGTAGAAACATTTAAACTGAACAGAATAATATTCTTAAAGTTCATCACATTTCCAAATTTGTATTATCATTCTTGAACATAGACCAAGACCTTAAACATAACTAACTTTATCATAGCAAGTCAACAAGAAAAGCCCAAATTCCTCTGTTTTGTGAGAACTGAAACATAAAAACAAACAAGTACGTAAGCTGAGTAGAAACATAGAATTTTAGAGGTAGAAAAGATCTTATTCTAATGGCATAGAAACTGAAGCTTCCACAAGGTAAATAATTTGCCCAAAGTCACAGACCTCTTGATAGACCTCTTTTAACTTCCTTGGGCATAAGTTTGTTTAATTGTGAAATCATTATCTAAGTCTTTAGCAGCTTTTTTTTCACTGTATCCCTTAAGTTTTGGATTCATGATAACATGATGTATCATTTTTAGTGGTCAGTTTAGTCAAATAATGAGTCTGACAGCTTTTCATTGCTTAATTTGAGTTTGTGGCTGAGTCTTTACCATCTTATAGATATATCCACAGAAAAATGGCAAAATGGGGTGGCTAGGTAGTAAAGTGAATAGAGCACTGGCCCTGTAGTATGGAACACCTGAGTTCAAATTTGACCTCAGACATTTAACACTTCCTAGCCATGTGACCTTGGGCATTTCACTTAACCCCTGATTGCCCTGCCCTTCTCCTTCAAATAAAAGAAAAGAAAAAAGACAAAAGATTTCAATTGAAGAAAAGAAAAATGGCAAAAACACAGGATATAAGTAAATGTGTATTACACATGTGTTTCCCTTTTAAGATGTGTCCCCTAAAGGCAAGAGTGCAGTACAATGTGACATTAGTTAATTACAAGACAGATTTTACTAGTTAATAGAAAATAAACTGGCCTACAAGCACATTCTTTAGGTGGATAAATTAATGTCATTTGTAATTTTGAATATTGGAGTGTTTTTAATCCCCTTCCAGATAGCTATTATTGACCTTATTATACTTATGGAATTTGAAATGAATACCTTAAATTTAATTTTGACTGAAAGACTACTCAGTCAGTAGCAAACTTTGTTTCTTTATCATGTTTACAATATGTTCCAAAGTTCTTGTGAAGAGTTCTATTATATCCTATGAATGGATCCATTATCTTACCAGCGTAAGATAATGACTTGATTTCCATGAGGAATCAATAAAATTAATGAAGTTCCAAATATATAACATACACACACACACACTCATACACACACACCCCACCACCACCACTACCAACAGCCTCAGCAGCAGTTACTAGATGGTGCAGTGGATAGAGCACTGTACTTGGAATCAGCAAGACATCTTCATGAGTTCAAATCCAATTTCAGACACTTAATAGCTATGTGACTCTCGGAATGTCACTGAACCATGTTTGCCCCAGTTCCTCATTTGTAAAGTGAACAAGAGAAGGAAATGGTAATTCACTCTGGTATGTTTGCCAAGAAAACCCCAAAATGGGGTCATGGAAAGTCTGACACAAATGGAACAATTAAAGAACAACAACAAATATATGTGTAGGTGTAGATATAGACATATAGTCAAAACTGCTTTAAGAGTTTTGGAATGCCCTATACTTCAATACTTGGATAGTCACTTGAAATTGGTCACTTCCACTAAAGTGGAAGAGTACAGTTCATCCAAATTCTTCTGTTTTGTCTGACTCCAATTCAAGTCCTTTCATAAATGTTCAACAGGAAATCATAGGATCATCATATCATAAATCTTGAGCTATAACAGACCATAGATCCATCCTTGATATGGTGGTCATTCTACTAGATGACTTCAAATAATTGGGACTAATAAAGATAATGATAATGATAGTTAATATTTATATGATATTTTAAGGTTTACAAAGTATTTTACATGTTAGCTTAATTGTTCTTCATAGCAATCTTGTAAGGTCATGTTCTTCTCATTTTATAGATGTGGAAACTGGAAAGGAAAGAGGTCAAATGACTTGCAATCATACAACTATTATGGCTAAAACAGGAATATGGAAAATCCCTTATATCTCCCTCTTATAATCATCCTACTGCGTGTTCTTATCTTACATGTCTCTTGTGACAATATTTTCCTATATAATTTTCATTTTGTGACTTTTTTGAGCCTGCTCATATCTGCTATGTGTCCTTCCTTGACTTTTAAGAGAACATACACTTTTCTTCTTCTGAGACTATAGTTTTCCACAACTGTGAATGGGTGGTTGGGTGCTGGTGTGGATAGATGGATGGATGGAGGGAGGGAGGGGTTGCTTATCACTTGAATGTGAACATTATCTTCCAGCCATTGGAATAGAATTGAAATTTGGATCTTATAAACAAAACTGATCATGGTATTACATCCTAGATTCTTACTCTATGAATATACTTGATATGTACCATTGGGACAGACCCTTCATCAACCACAAAACCTGGGAAGACATGCTAGGGTAACAGAGTTCCTTAATTAAGGTTCCATTAGTGCACTAAAGAAGTCATTTATTGAATGACAATAAAATGAACTAAAATGCATATATATGATTTTAGAAAAGGAACAATTAATTTGTAAATTATTGACAAGGCTACATGCAGTACACAATATTTGGATACTTTTAAATTATGACTTTTGTGAGATATTGTTAATAAATTACAACTTGTCCTTAATAAATAACATTAACTGTCAGGGTTCCATTTCAAAGTGAAATCAAAGCCCACTTACAAAATTGATTATTTCCAAAGTGTACATTACTTCAACAAAGTTTTCTTTCTTTTTTTGTATAACGACTATCAAAAAATTATAAAAACTGATATTTTAAGAGACCTCTGAGGCCATTTAATCCAAAAAAGTGGAGAAAGGTCTACTCATCTCCTAGTAGGAAAACTTCTAGACATTGTGTTTAGTTCTTTCAGATTGGAAATCTTCAGTGGAATAGGCTTGGTCCATAGGAAAATTCCCAGAACTCTGTTTCCCATGATGCTTGGAAATTTCCCATGGGAAAAATCAAGGATTTGACTAACTGCATTTTCATGATGAGACATTTACCATACCCGATATCAGGGTGTGTGTTTCATAAATCAAGGATTCCAATTGGTGCAAGAATATTCCAAAAAGCAGCAGATTTTTAAGACAGCAAATACAATCTTTAGTGCAACAGAGTAAGTGAGCTATTTCCAAAATCCTGAAAATCGCACAGATCAAAATGTAAATGAATATCTGCACTAAGTGGAGTCCCAACAGTTCTTCATGCTGGGAATCAGAAAGGAGGAGGAAGAGTGAACTGGCAATCCAAGGTCTTTTGAGGAGTTATAGATCTCTTCCAGCAGTGTCTTGAGTGTTCTGCAGCACCAGCAAAATGTCATATCTTAACAGAAACATCTGGGATGATTTTACTATGTGGAAAATAACTCTTTAATTGAACATTGCCCTTGATCTCTTTCATCACAGTAGTGAACACTTCTGGCAAGAGTACATCTCCCTTTCTTATGCCTTTCTGGATATTTTTGATAAGAGGATGATTGAACCGGTTGTTTCTTTTCAAAGTCATCTGGAATCATTTTCATTATGGATTAGATACATCCTATTTGAGGAAAACAAGTTTCTAAGTACCTTACACTACAAAATTCAGTGATTTTTTATAATAACCAATAAGCACAATGTGATCTCATATTTTCTATGTGTTTGAGTTCATTGCAAAATGATGAAGGTGTGATCCATGTTTAGCTATAACTGATGCCTGCATCAAAATGGGCACAGGCTGAACCAAGAAGTGTGGAATGATGGACACAAGCCAAGCAGTATCTGTCATAGCAGTTCAGATTTTTTGATCAGGGGGCAGGATTAATATAATGAATGTAAAGAAATTATCTCTTAGGTTTCCATGAGAAAATGTTTAATGTCCTTGTTTATTTACACACATCTGTTTTTTTAATGTCCTTTTTCACTTATGTAAATCCATATGTTTTAATGTCGTTTTCTGCTTGCATGCATCTATGTCTGGGTCACTTCTCAGTTATCACATCCTTAACTCCTGCAAGTCAGGAAGAGATGGTGACCCAATCTTAAGACATAAAAGCCTTCATGGGGAGCTGGGTTAGGAGAAATCCTGGACCAGAGTCTTCCCATGTATGGACCAGGTCAGAGACTGGCTCTTGACATCTCCCCCTTTCTGTACAAGTAACTTAAGACCATGAACCTCAGTTCCCAAAGCCAGGAAAGACCTGCTGAGCATGTTCAACCCCAGAGGTGCAATGAGGCACAATATCATCAGCAAGCATGCAAATAGAGCAAAGTGAAGCAATAGAGATTTAAGATTATTAAGTGGATTAATCTGATTTATCCAATGAAATATCTGATTGGCTATATCTTCAGGATCAGTTCCTGAAATATGACTTTGTGTATTTTTTTTCAGTCATATAGGACAATTGATTTATATACTAGGTGAAATTATGACTATGCAAATGCCATTACACCTATTCCTAATTTGACTCCAAGTAACATCAGAAGTTTCATTATTCCAAATATATGGGGTTACAAAAATGTAAGTATAGCAACAATCATACGCAATTTTGCATTCTATTATAATTACATACTGTTAACCGCTAATAATACATTGTGTGAGATTACAATTTCTACAAGTAATATTCCAATATAAATCCTGACCTTTAAAAGTTATGTTCAGTCCAGGCGGAGTCAAGATGGCGGAGTAGAAACAGCTCATCCAAGCCACTCTGCCCCCAGATTCGCCCAAACTATGTAAAAGGGGACTCTGAACAACTTCTGGAGCCCCAGGACCAACAGAATGACACAGAGAAGCTAACCTCCCGCTGAGGACAGCCCAGCAGCCCTGCAGGAAGGACCAGCGCAGAGGTCTGGGACCTGGCAGCGCGCAGCCCACAGAGCGCAGGGAGCGGAGCCAAGCGGAGCCCAGGTTTTAGCCCCAGGGTGGCAGGGCCAGCAGCCTGCTGGAGGAACCCCAGAACACCAGGAGCTGTGGCGACTCCAGAATTATCAACATAGACTTGCCTAGGACAAAGTAAGAGGGTAGTGTCCTATGGACTTTGGGACCCATATTTAGGGAATGTGTCAGCTCCCTCCCCTGGGGGCTAGAAGCCACTGAGGAGACACGCCATTTGGTAGTTTTCAGAGGCAGCTCCGGCTCCCGGCCTGCAAATTTGTAGGGAGATCCAGCAATCAGTCTTGGGAGGTAAGCGCTCTTGCTTTAACCTCCCTGGATCTGGATTGTGATCTAGGGTGGAAATCGTGGGTGGGTTTACAGCTTGCCAGAAACGGAAGTTGCCCCCCCACACGTTCAGGACGAAAATTCCTCTATCTGGCCTTAAATCCATAGTGTGGCAACAAGCCCAAAAGTCAAGTAATTAAGCGGCAACATGCCAAGGCAAAGGAAAGAGAAAAATGCAACCCTAGACTCCTATTTTGGGGGCATAGAGCAGGAAAAGGACTGTGAGGTCAGAAGTCCTGCTCCAAAAGCCCCAGGGGAAAACATGAGTGGGTTGCAGACCATAGAGGACCTTAAGAAGGACTTTAAAAATCAAATAAGAGAAGTGGAGGAAAAATTGGAAAGAGAAATGAGAAGGATGCAGGAAAAGTATGAAATGAGGGTCAACAGCCTGACTGAGGAAAACAACACCTTAAAAAATAGACTAACTCAAATGGCAAAGGAGGCCCAAAAGGGCAATGAGGAGAAGAATGCCTTAAAAAGTCGAATTTGCCAGATGGAAAAAGAATCTCAAAAGTTCACTGAGGAGATTCATTCCTTCAGAGTTAGACTGGAGCAAATGGAAGCTAATGACTTTATGAGAAATCAAGATGCTTTAAGCAGATCCAAACAAATGAAAGATTAGAAGGCAATGTGAAATATCTCATGGGAAAAACCACTGACCTGGAAAATAGATCCAGGAGAGACAATTTAAAAATTATTGGACTACCCTAAAGCCATGATCAAGGAAAGAACCTAGAAATCACCCTTCAAGAAATTCTCAAGGAAAACTGCCCTGATGTTTTAGATCCAGAGGGCAAAATAGGGGTTGAAAGAATCCACAGATCACCTCCTGAAAAAGATCCC
This sequence comes from Gymnobelideus leadbeateri, assembly GCA_011680675.1. NCBI lineage: Eukaryota > Metazoa > Chordata > Mammalia > Diprotodontia > Petauridae > Gymnobelideus > Gymnobelideus leadbeateri. The sequence goes on from WOXC01000279.1 coordinate 275,598, forward strand.
AAAAAGAAAACTCCCAGGAATATTATAGCCAGGTTCCAAAATCCCCAGATCAAGGAGAAAATACTACAAGCAGCCAGGAAGAAACAATTTCAATATTGTGGAAACACAATCAGAATAGCCCAGGACCTGGCAGCTTCTACACTGAGAGATCGAAGGGCATGGAATATGATATTCCAGAGGGCAAAAGAACTGGGAATGAACCCAAGGGCCACCTACCCAGCAAAACTGAGTATTTTGTTTCAGGGGAAAATATGGTCATTCAGTGGAATAGAGGACTTTCAAGCATTCTTGAGGAAAAACAGAACTGAATAGAAAATTTGACATCCAGAAACAAGAAGGAAGAGATGCCTGAGAAGGTAATCAGGGGAAAAAAATCAAAAGGAACTTATCAAAGTTGAACTATTTACATTCCTATATGGAAAAGCAATAACTGTTACTGATGATATCTTTCTCACTATGAAAATAATGGAAGAAGGGGGTGTGGCCATATGAATACATATGTGAATGTGTGTGTATATGGTTACAGTTATATATGGATAGAGGGCATAGGTTGAATTTGTTGGGAAGGGAGAATACTCAAGGGATGAAATTATGAGGTGAGAGAGGAAAGTGGCAAGAGGAGATGGGGAGAGACAGGGTAGGGTAAACTATCCCATGTAGAAGAAGCAAGGGGAAGTGGTTGCAAAGGAGGGGGAGAATAAGGAAGGCTAAAAAGGCAAAACCACGTTCACATTGAATTTGGTTCAGGGAGAAAATGACATACATACTAAATGGGATATCTCAACCTGCAGCAGGATAGGGGGAAGGGGGATGAGAGGAGGGATGATGGATGGGAGGGCATCCTTGGGGTGAGGGGAGGTTGGAAGTACCCACTATAGAAGAGGGACAGGATCATGTAGGGAATGGACCAGGTGGGGGGTGGGATGAGTGGGAGGGAATTATAAGCAGCCTTGTACAATTTATCTACTATGATAATGTTGTGCATATCTAGACATGTACAACATATACTGAATTACTTATCTCCCAAGAGGGAATGGGTGACAGGGGAGGAAGGAAATGGATCTGAAATTTGAGGTCTTAACATTAAATGTTTCAAATATATATAAATACTATTATTAATACTCTTTTGCTTGTAATAGGGAGAGAAGATGTGCAAGCATTGGGACACAAAGACTCACCTTCCTCTAATGGAAAATTCGATGGGGGTATGGGAGACGGTATGGGAGAGAGCAGATTGGAGGAAGCGATATCTTGTGGGACTACTATTCTGGGAGGTTGGGTGGGGGAATAATGGGGGAAAATGATTGTAACTCAAAATCTGGCGGAAATGAATGATGTAAAACAGAAGTTAATAAAGCATTTGTTTAAAAATAAAAATAAATAAAAATTAAAAAAGTTATGTTCATACATTTTCAATACATACATACATTCAATACATACACTATCAACTCAATAATGGTTACAAAGGCTTTGATATCAGTTTGTTCACTGCAGGAAGGCATATACAAAGAAATAATAGAATAATCAATGCAGGTAAATATGAAAAATCATAGACATCAAATTAAAAGGAAATAACTTCAACAATATTAACAATATTTTGGTGGCAACATTCCTGAATCAATTCTAGAGGAATGACAATTTTGGATGTTTTCTGATATACTTTACAATATCAAATACAATATCATATCAAACACTGAGACGTTGGACACATATTTCCACCCCCCAAAAAATTAGAATCAGAGCTAATATATTAAAAAAGAGTTACACAAATGTATGTATATTTAATATCATATCTATATGACAATTGAGTTTTTAAAGCCTTTAACTCATCACCTAAATACTATACTCATTGTTCTAACACATTGGTTTTATACAAAAAAATCCTTATCTATATCCTGTCATGTTATAAAGGCTACAGAAACATTGTTTATAATTCAATATATTGTGCTGTTTTTTTTTTTCTAAATAAAAAAAATTGTAGACACAGGTTGAAATTATCAATATTAGTAGAATAATAGTAAGGCAGTGAGTCTAGTAACAAGAAGTCTGACAAATCCTTCTCCCTTTTTAAAAAATCAGAATTTCTTTATGTAATGTAGTTAAAATTAGTTAGAAAAAGCAAATGAAGATTGTTCAATAATTACTACAATGAATCTCTACCAGTTATACATTGAGTAAGACCACAATTAATGTATAATATTCCATACAAGAGTCATATATAGATAGGAGTATCCATAATAACAGTTTTCTTAAGCCCAGCTAACATTCTTTGCCAGTTCAGTCACAAATTGAGCAATTGGCATTTCACTTAGTAAATAAATAGAAGACACAGTTGTTGATATTGAGAGGGAGCCTATGGCAATTAGTCCCATGATTAGAAGTCCTTTTTGTAGCTAGAGATTCAGATATTATGAAAGGTGTAGATTCCCCCATATTGCAATAAAATGTCGTATTGACTTATATAATCTCTAAATAATTCACATTAGTAGAAGTAAAGAAGACTTGAGGGGGTCAAATACATGTAGTTATAGTTTATATATGAAACAATTGATGTGATAAGGGTATATGTTTCAGGACTTAAGTCAGGATGTAACCAGTTCAGTTTGTACTGCAATCAGAGTGATCATAGCAAAAAACACAAATCCTGGATTAACAGATTTCAGATCTTTGACTTCATGTAATAAATATTTAATTTGACCCCATGTGGTGTAGCTTTTTTGTGTAGTGGCTGCATTAGGAGACTTCTTCTTCTTTATTCCCTTTATTTTTCTTTATGTTCTGTCTCCGTGATTTCTTCTGCTGCCAGAGTTATTTTCATGTTCTAGGTGAGCTGGAGTATACGTCCTGCCATTTCTTTTGGGCACTCACACTTGTTGTTCCACAATTTCTGGAAAACATAAACATAGTCTCACCTCCCACCTCCATTAGTTAAGGGGCAGGCCCTTTCCATATCTGAGTTTGGATGACCTTCATTTGGAAAGTATGCACCTTTTCATATTATTTTACTGCCGGTGAATACTCATTTTTAGTGATGTATAAAAAAAATTGGGGGTTGTATAAAGCAGTAGCTAATTGCTTTTATAATGAATTGGACCAAGTCCCTTCTTATCTTATATTTGTAAATAGGTTTAATATCTTTATTCTATTTCTCAATATTATAAGTGTTATGACTGTAATTAATATCATTTGAAAGTGATCACAGAAAGAGTGAAATAATGTGCTAGTGTAGGCAGGGGAATTATCAGTTTTCAATTGTTTTGGAATGCCCATTGAAGCAAAAGACTGTAACATAATGGTTAATTACATTTTTTTACTGCTTCCCCTATGTAAAGGGAAGCAGGAGGAATAATATGTAACACATCGAAGGCAGTTTTTAATAATCTGTCTAGCCTGTTCTTTAATAACATAGAATTGTCTATATAGAGTATGTACATTTTGATGAAAATAAAAGTGAGATAACATAGCTCTATGAATATTTTGGAAAAAAAAGGAGTGCGAAAAACTTCAACTTTTTGATTATTAGTCGTATTATTTTGATAAAGAGGTCCAGGAAGCGGAGGATGAGTTGTAATATGGGTTAAATAGGTTGTCACCTCTATTTTATGAGAGTTTGTAATCTTAGAAAAAAGGTTAAAAGGATCTGTATACTGTGTGTGTTTAAGTTAAGCACTATCAATATGTGGGCACACATACACTGAATATTTGCTATCTGACACAATATTAAGGGGAAAAGAGAAAATCATTTTATAATAATATCATAGCAGAAAGCTCTGTCTAGTGGGCAGAAGTGAATATTAGTAACTTTGTCATTATTAGAATTAATGTAGTAGCTTCCATTTCCAGGAAGCTGATAGACAAAAGAAGTTCCTGACTAGAACTTTACAACTGAATGGTATACATACATCCTTGTTTCACAAGGCTTGTTTATCCTCTAATTATATTCATTTTGGAAGAAAGAGATACTTCAGAAATTGAATCTTTTACCTGTAATAAGTTCAGATACTACTTTAACTCTTGCCTAGTCTATGGAATGACTATACATCAAAATCAAAACAGCAAAATCTGTTCTACTTTACTTTAACTTAGCTATAAATTGTCTTGGGAATGAAAGTTTTAATAGTTTTGTTTTTAAATCATACTAGGGATTGATAAGAAATTTTAAAACTATATCCCCTTTATTCAAAAGATTTTTAAAATTCATAAATGATCACTAAACTTTTATGAAGAAAATTAATTGAAAAGTTTCAAAATGATAGCTCTGTTTTTTTACCTAAAAACAAAAACAAAAACTTTTAAGAGTGAAATTCATTTAAAACAAATTGGTGTAAAAATATCATTAAGCAACATAAATTCTTAAGGTATTTATTAACAAACTATTGCAGAATTCTTAAATATCACAAAGTTTTCTAGTCAAAAAAGGTATAGTAATTGAATCTTTATATTGGAAACAATTAAGAAGCTGATCAAAGTGCTTATGAAAGCTATTAGTATTAGGATCCCTCTAAACAATGGGAATATTATAAAATGAGCCTAAGTAGTTTGTATGGATTTCTGTATCTATTCTAATTCTTGGTGAAAAAAATAACATTAGATTTCCCATAAAGCTAACAAAGAAGAGTTCATATATTTTACTGACTAATTATTCTTATCATAGAAATTTTGCTACAAAAAGAAAAAATAAGAATATGTGAATTAAATATAGTCTTAAATACTTTTTATTTTAAATAGCAATTTTTCACCAATCACAACTCATATCCAATTAAGTGTTAATTTTATTCCCATGGAGCTATAGCAAACAATAAAGATTTACTAGGTTTCTCTTACATAAAGAATTTCATTTAATGTTTTTCTTTCTCAAATTTTAACATGTCCTGGTGAAAAAGTCAATTGTTAACAATCATTTTTTAAATACTTTGCAACTTTCTTAGCAAGTTACGTTCATTATTTAGGCTACATAACTAAAACAAGTTCCTTTCTCGGGCTGAATGACCTTACCTCTATAATTGAGATGGACTTTAGGAAGGGGCTAGGGGTGATGCCACTGCTTCATCAAATCTCATACAGGCAGGAGTAATGGTCTGAATAATCAGAATTAATACAAATAAAATTTTCACCAATCTCCTTATTTCCACATACAATAATCAATTAGCAATTTTAGGTTTTAACATTAAAACAGTAACTTGGTTAATAATTTCCATAAGTGATAGCCAAATTGTTTTAGCTATAACCTACTTTTTTAACTACAGGTAAAAGTGTAAATACCTGGTTTCCTATATAGCATATATAAACATTATAAGACATAAGTGATATAACATAATTGTTTCACAAAATTTTCCTCTACCTTTTAGTTTCAACAAAATTCAAATTAAAATTTTTCTTTATTTAACAGTATTTCTGGCTTACCCTAGATTTTTAAATGAGAAAATTTTACTACAATTTAAAAAGACCACAGAAACATAACAACATCATGACATTAATTGTATTTCCAAATCATCACTTGCAAAAAGTATTGATAAAAAATTGGGCTTGTCAAGTGCAGAGATTGTTCACCTCTCCTCATAGCTGCAGAGTCTGGTTGTGTATTTAGGGATTTTGAATGGAGAGGTTCATCTGTTTGCTTAAAGGTGTGGGCTTCAGTGCCCCAGGGCTGTTGCTAGTGGGGTCCTTGACAAATGTATTATGCTTTCTCCCTTTAGTCAGATTGGGAGGGTAATTTAAATTCCCTATTATTCTTCAGCACTCTCTATTTTAATCTGATCTACGAAAGAGACTTTAATAAATTTTTGTAAAATATTTTCAGTTGACTTAACTTTTACTCCAGTAAACTTTATTTATGTGTCCTCTCCTTAAAAACTTCTTTGAAAGTGATAGCTTTGACTTCTCCAGCAAAAGTGATTTTGAGGATTAGTTCCTACTCCCTTATCTCCCATATTAGAGAACCCAAAAAACCTCACTTTCTTATCAGATGTTAGAAAATATCTCAATTTTCCTAAATGCCAAATACTAAAATAAATTGTGACTTATCTTTAGCATCAAATTAGGAGAGACATTTTTTACTTTTCACATGAATTCAATTGACTTACAATTGCACTATGATATGCAGATTTTTTTCTCTAGTAAGCGAGGGAGGAAATGGTTAAATGCTTGTTCATATGCCTCTTTGATCTAAAGGGAAAAAAATCCCTTATTTCTTATTGCCTTCTCCTCACTCCACTTGGCCAGAGGGGAATGAAGAGGAGATTTTCCAACTTTTAAAAATCTTAAAACTTTTTTTAAGCAATTGGGGGTAAGTAACTTGCTAAAGGTTACACAGCTAGTTATTTATGTGTGGGTGCTAAGTAACTGAGGCCAGAATCAATCCCGAGTCCTCCTGACTCCAGGGCCATCGCTCTTACTCACTGAGCCACCTAGCCCCCCAATCTTAAAACTTCTGTTCACACCTTTCAATCCAAATTGTTTATGCCTGATTCTTCTTTCTAAACTCTATGACTTAATATTACCATCATGTAATCTATAAAATTAAGTGTTTTTTTTTCCCTCTCTTTCTCTCTCCTGCTGCCTGCAGAAAGAAGTGAGAGGGAAAGAGATAACAGCATTCCAAGGAAAATCCAACTGCATATTAAACATTACAAGGTATCAAATTACTCACTCACTCCCTTTCATACAGAGACACAAAAACAAAACAGACAGATAGAGAAAATGACAGGAAGAGTGCACTCAGAAATTGTTAAAGATTTCAGACATTATGCTTGGAATGGAGGCCAGGTAAAACTTACTTTATCATTTTCTTTTTATCTGTTTCCATCAAAGACAGGTGTATCACAGTGAATGGTTCAAGCCACCCCTGGCACTTTCTTTTCTGATGTTAAACATATCATTAATATATTCCAAAGAAGAAAGGCAGAAATGGGGAAATGCTGGAGTCCCTCCTCCATAAGTCTCTTATTGCTCTGTCTCCCTGCTGTATCCCCTATTACCAAATCTATTACCCTTCTGCTGTACACATTCCAAGAATTTTTGTAATTGACTATTGGTGATAAGTTATCCTCCTTCTTTTACTATTCTTTTTAAAAGTCTTAGATAACATTCTTGGTTTCTACTTTTGCTTTATACCTGTACCATTTTCTCCTGCTTTTTTTTTTTCAGACTGGGCTAATCTTTGCTTGTTTGTATTTTCTACTACTCCCTTTCACATATTCCTGTTAGCCTGGTAAGTTGCCCTCTGTAAGTTTTTAGCTTAAGATAAAATCTCACTTTCACCTCCTAACTTTAGTTATATTCTCCAGAGTTACAGGAAGCCACTCCTCTACCACATACATTTCTTAAGTCCCTGTTAACTGCATCATTGATGCCTGCATCAAAATGGGCACAGGCCAAACCAAGAAGTGTGGAATGATGGACATGAGCTAGGCAGTATCTGTCATAGCAGTTCCAATTTTTTTTTTATCAGAGGGCAGGGTTGATATAATGAATGTAAAGCAATTATCTCTTAGGTTCCCATGAGAAAATGTTTAATGTCCTTGTTCGTTTACACACATCTATATGTTTTAATGTCTTTGTTTGCTTGCATGCATCTATGTCTGGATCACTTCTCAGTTATCACATCCTAAACTCCTGCAAGTCAGGAAGAGATGGTGAGCCAGTCCTAAGACATAATATAGCCTTCACGGGGAGCTGGCTTGGGAGAAATCTTGGAGTAGAGTCTTCCCATGTATGGACCAGGTCAGAGACTGGCCCTCAACATATCACTTTTGAAAAAACAGCTTTATAAAGAAAGGCAATATCTGCATTGAATATTCTCTCAACTTTTTTGTATTGATGAATCACATAAAGTTTTTATACAAAAGGGTAAATAAACACATAGTTTAGAAGCTGGCACTTTCTGTCACCCATTTTTTAAAATCATAATAATTTCTGAGAATTTTCCCCAATGTTTTTGGTACCTTTTTTTCTTTTAGAAACCCTCATATCTATTCATATTGATAGCACAGCATTTCACCATTCTCTCTTTTAGTATGGATTTCTTCTATATACATGTGACCTAATCCAGCTGCTTCTTCACATATTTGTTCTTTTTACTATAATTTCTACCTTCGCTATAAGAACACCTAGGAATGAAATGGTAAGGAAAAGGTAAGATGATGGTAGTGAAAGCAATTTGTTAGAACAGTTTTTACAAAATGTTTTTTTTCCAACATTTTCTCTATATGTTGTGTCCTCAAAGCATTTTCATCCTTAAGTGCCCTTAATGTGGTGGCTTTGCATAGTGAGGTCTTGGTAGTTCTCTCTCTCTCTCTCTCTCTCTCTCTCTCTCTCTCTCTCTCTCTCTCTCTCTCTCTCTCTCTCTCTCTTTTATTTTTCAGTTTATATCATTCATTTCCACAAGTTTTTGAGTTACAAATTTCCCCCCCAATTTTCCCTACCCACCACCCCAAAACAGCGTTCCCACTGAATATCCCCTCCCCCAATCTACTCTCTCCCATATCTTCCCCCATTCCCCTTCAAATTTCCAGTATGGCATGATGGATCTCTATGCCCCAGTGCCTATATATCTCATTTCCCAGTTACATGTAAAATAATGATAATTATTATATATATTTAAACATTTGATTTTAAAACTTTGGATTCCAGGTTCTTTCCCTTCCTCCTTCATCATCCACCCTCATTGGGAAGATAAGCACTTCAATATAGGATGTACATGTGTAGCTCTGCAAAACATTTCCATAATGGATATATTGTGAAACACTGACTATACTCTCCCTCTATCCTATCCCATTCCCCCCCCCCATTTGTTCTATTCTCTACTTTGATCCTGTCCCTTTTCAAAAGTGGGAGAATCCAACTTCCCTCCCCCATCCTGCTTTCCCTTCCATTATCCCCCCTCTCTTCCCCTTCCCCTTTACTCTCCTGTAGGGTGAGATACCCTATTTAGTGTGTATGTCATTTCTTCCTTAAGCTAAAGTCAAAGAGAATAAGGTTGACTCATTCCCTTTTACCATCCTTTCCTTCCCCTCCTTGTAATAATTTTCCCTTGCCTCTTCTATATTAGATAATATGACCCATTCTGTCTTTCCCCATCTCATCTCATTATATTCCTCTATCACATCTTAATTTCACCTTTTAAGTATCATCCATTCCTATTCAATTGGTCCTGTACTCTTTATTTATGTATACCTGTAGACATATATACACACACTCATATATGTATTCATATGCCAATATACCCTGTTATATGGACTTATATGTGTATGTATACATATACACACATATCAAACATACATACATACATGCATGCATATATACACATTTCTATTCGCTTCATCTCTTCTCATAATGAGAAAAGTTTCATAAGTTACAATTATCATTTTTCCATGTAAGAATGTAAGTAGTTCAATTTTGATAAGTTCCTCATGCTTTCTTTTCTCTGTTTACCTTCTCAAGCTTCTCTTCCTTCTTGTATCTGAATGTCAAATTTTCTATTCAACTCTGCTTTTTTCATGAAGAATGCTTGAAGGTCCCCTATTCCACTGAATGACCATATTTTCCCCAGGAACATGATTTCAGTTTTGCTGGGTAGGTGATTCTTTGTTTTAATCCCAACTCCTTTAACCTCCAGAATATCATATACCAAGCCCGTCAATCCCTCAATGTAGAAGCTGCCTGATCCTGGGTTATTCTGATTTTGTTTCCACGGTATTCAAATTGTTTCTTCCTGGTTGCTTGTAGTATTTTTTCCTTGATCTGGGAATTCTGGAACCTGGCTATAATATTCCTAGGAGTTTTCTTTTTGGGATCTTTTTCAGGAGGTGATTGGTGGACTCTTTCAACCTCTATTTTGCCCTCTGGTTCTAACACATCAGGGCAATTTTCCTTGAGAATTTCTTGAAGGATGATTTCTAGGTTCTTTTTTTGATCATGGCTTTCAGGTAGTCCAATAAGTTTAAAATTATCTCTCTGGGATCTCTTTTCTAGGTCAGTGTTTTTCCCAATGAGATATTCCACATTGCCTTCTATTTTTTCATTTGTTTCGATCTGTTTAATGATATCTTGATTTCTCATTAAGTCATTAGCTTTCATTTGCTTCAATGTAATTCTGAAGGAATGATTCTCTTCAGTGTGCTTTCGAGATTCTTTTTCCATCTGGCAAATTTGTCTTTTTAAGTCATTCTTCTCCTTATTGCCTTTTTGAGCTTATTTTGCCATTTGAGTTAGTCTATTTTTTTAAGGTGTTATTTTCCTCAGTCAGGCTGTTGACTGTCACTTCATACATACTTTGCATCTTTCTCATTTATCTTCCCAATTTTTCCCCCACTTCTCTTATCTGCTTCTTAAGGTCCTCTATGGCCTGTAAGCAGCTTGTATTTTCATTTGCGGCTTTTGGTGCAGGAGTTCTGACCTCACAGTCCTACTCCTGTTCCATTCTATGATCCTCTTTGCCCCCAAAATAGGAGTCTAGTGTGGTAATTTTCTATATATTTTGTTTCCTAGGTATGTTGCCTAGTTATGTTGCCACTCAATTACTTGACTTTTGGGCTTGTTGCCACAGTAGGACTGCCACCAGGCAGGGGAGCTTCCATCCCAAATGTTGGGGTTTTCTCAACTTCCGGAAGTATTAGTTGGGTGGCCTCTGTGAAGCCTCCACACACTTTGGAAAGCTGGTCACACACCCCAAGACCTCCTCCCCAGAGCACAATGCAGATCCAAGAAGGGTAAAGCAAGAGCGATTACCCCCCAGACTGATTGCTGGATCCCTCTACAAATCACAGGCCAGGAACTGAAGCTGCAATGTGGCACAAGCTCTGCCAGCTCCTTAGTAGCTTCTAGTCCCCAGAGGAAGAATCTGATGCACTCGCCCAGCCAGTCCCAAAGTCCATAGGGCACCCACCTCTCACATTATAGTTGGCATCTATGTGTTGGCAACTCTAGAAAGAGCTGCTGGTGTTCTGTGGTTCCTCCAGCTGGCTGCTGGTCGGGCTACCCTGGGTCAAAAACTTCAGACTCATGGGATCCTGAACTCAGCTCCCAGAGTGCTGTGCTGGCTGCTCCCTGCCGGGCTCCTGGACTGTCCTCAGGGGGAGGTTATCTTTTCTGTGTCATTTTGTGGTTTTTGGAGCTCCAGAGGTCATTTTGAATCCCCCTATAACATAATTTTGAAGTGGTGTGGGCTGGAGTGCCATGGAAGTGCTGTTTCTACTCTGCCATCTTTACTCCACCTCTATTCTTATTTCTTAATAATAAATATTTTGTGTTGTAAAACCATTTTCTAATGATCAAGAAATGCACCACTTTGGTACTTTGGTGTATTTATGATTTCATCAGTGTAGGTGAGACTTTTTCACTTTATGTAGGCAGCAATCAATCCCAAACTCTTCTTCCTGCATTATTCTAGTTTTGCATTATATCTTACATATAATAGCTACCCAAGAGGATAAAAGTTTTCTTCTTGTTCTTTTGCAGTAATAGGTTCAAATTGATATAGCATTTTAACATTTGCAAAGTATTTTATAGTGCAAATTTCATTTGATTCTCACAATAACCTGGCAATATAGATACTGTTATTATCGTCCTTTACAGATGGGGAGCTGAGAGTGATAAAGGTTGATTACCAAAGGCACACAGGAAGTATCCAAGGCAGAATTGGAACCCAGATTTTCCTAATTGCAAGACCAGAGCTCTGTCTACTACTATATCACCTAGTCTTTGTTTTTATTATCTGGAGGTAACCAATGTACCATTTGTTTTCTCTCACTCACAGAACTAACCCAGCTCCTTTTCTCTTTGTTGTATATCCTGAACAATGTGCTTTGCATCACTTCTCTTATGCTAGTGATAATTTTTCTCACACCACTGCCTATTAATGCCCCCTGTATAACTTTTCATTTTTCTTTAGTTTTTATGCCATTTTACTTATCGGAAAGAGTGGTGTTCCATGATTCACAGCAATGTAATGTGAAAGATAAAATGGTAATAATAACTTTGGGGAAGTTATTAACAAAAGTTGATTAGATTTGATCAATTCCTATACTCAAAAAAGTGATTAAATTGTGAGTCTCAATTTACTTAGCAATGCCGTTCCTAAGTATATACCCAAAAAGGACCAAAAAATAGGAAAAGGACATATACATACACAAAACTTATAACAACTCTTTTGTGGTGGCAAAGAAATAGAAATGAAAGGGGTTCCCAGTCACTGTGAATGACTGACCATAGTGAAATGCTATTTTGCCTTAAGAAATAATGAATGGCATGGCTTCAGAAAAAGCTGGGGAAGATTTCTATGAATGGATGCAAAAAGAAGTGAGCAAAACCAGAAGAAAAAACTTATACAATAACAAGACTATAAAGACAAACCACTTTAAAACCTGTAGGACCATGATCAACCCATTACCAACCACATTTCTAGAGGACTCATGAATAAACATGCTATCCAGTTCTACATTGAGAAATGAGGGACTCAGAATGTTGAATGAAACATCTATCTATCCACCCAAACATATATATGCATGCATGTATGTGTGTTTGTACTTGTGTGTATACATATATAATTTTCACATGCATATATACATGTACATGCACACATACTCGTGTGTGTGTGTGTGTGTGTGTGTGTGTGTGTGTGTGTTCGGATAGGTAGCTATAGAATAAATAGATATAAAACAGTCATTAAACATTTATTAAGTATGTATTGTGTACCAGAGTGGTGGAGATACAAGTAAGATAAGAAAGTCCTTGTCCACAAGAAGCTTACAATTTAATGGGCTGGGGTAGACAACACATAAAAAAAAAAGAAAGCTGAAAAGTAGATTGGGAATTTGGAATTGGGAGGATGGTGAAATTAAACAAATCCAAAATGAGTGCTATAAATACCTGTATATGCATGTCACACAGATGCACATTTGAATGTGATTAATGCAGGAATTTCTTTGAGTTGACTGAATTGATTTTTAAAGATTTACTTTTCTGTGATTTCTCAATAGGTGGTAGAGATACAGATGGAAGGGAGAAAATTCAAAATGAAAAAAATTGAACAAAAACAATTTGTTTAAATCTATTATGTGGACTTCTGTCCATATAGTTAGATAATAATGCTTAGATTGGAGCTGTGAGTTCATAAATATGAAGAAATCCCAATGAGAAAACTCTTTCTACCAATGCACATTAGCATCTGTTTTGGAACTCTAAAGCCACACACAAGCAGCTTTACAGAGGACAGCTGCTGAGAACAGCTTTCAAGGTTCTGATTACATAGTATAGAAAAATCTCTATTCAATAACAAATCAGAACAAAACATTCACAGAAAATCAAGGCACAGTATTCACGTTACAACTTATCACAGAAAATCAAAATACAAGGTTCATCATGTCACAACTCAACAACTTATCACTAAAATAGCCACATAGCTTTCACCACAGTGGTCACAATAGTTTTCAACAAAGTACAATCATTTAGTTACTCAGTCATTCAATCATCATTAAGGAGGTTTGCCTCCCCCTGAGGGGGCTCAACAGTTGCCCAGAGTCTCATCTAGCCAAATCATACAACTCTTTCCAAAGTAAGTCACAAAGCAAAACCTCACATCAGGGTCAGTCACTACTCAGTATTCACAAAGAGGTCCTTTCTTCTTGACTCAGGGCAGGCTTTCAGCTTCCATGGTTTTCCTTCCATGGTCCCAACTCCTACCTGGATTCACCAAACTGCTGCCTGGGTTCAAAGGCAGAGGTTTCCCAGTTCCTTGTCCAGATCTTCATGTAGTTCCTATTCTAGACTGAAGCTCACAGTGTCCAGTCCACCTTAAATCCTTCACATTCTCTCTTCCTGGAAAGACAAGTCTTAACAAAGCCACAAATAGACAAAGTGCCAACACCATAGTCATGCTTCCTCTGGCAGCTCCTCAGTAGCTCCTCAGCAGTTCCAGCTAACCCTCAGAAGTCTTCAGCAGAAGTATCAGCTGATTCCCAGAATCAAAATTACTTTACCCAGTTTCCCAAAATCAAAATCATTCTCAGGGAGGCTAGGTGGCATAGTGAATAGAGCACCAGCCCTGGAGTCAGGAGGATCTGAGTTCAAATCTGGCCTATGACACTTAAAAGAAAAACCAGCTGTGTGACCTTGGGCAAGTCACTTATCCCCAATTGCCCTACCTTCCCCCCTCCAAAAAGAAATCATTCTCACCAGCCCGGGCCTCTCTTCCTCAGCCTCCAGAACCTGGTTCCAAGAATATCTGAAATTCCAGCGAGGGCTTCTCCTTAGATACCTATTAGCTCCTCCCTGTTCTGCCCCTTCTTGTGACATCAGCAAGAAGGGTTCAGACATTTTGTTTCTTTACAGAGGTTTGATATAATTTCAAACTAGTTGCTAAGTACTTGTTAGCTTTGCAAATACAAAGGGATCAAATTACATTACTATTACAACTTACAGAGAATTTTCTGTGTCACTGAGCAATTAAGTGAACTATCCAGGGTCATAGAGGCAGTGTTTGTCATATGGAACTTGAATCCAACCTTCCTGAATCCAGGTCACTCCATATTTATTACACCATTTATTATAGTCTATAATTAGATAGTATTCCGAATAATATAGAAATGTATTAGTTCACTTGTCTCTAGCATCCAAATTATAATGTCTTGAATTAATATTATTTTTTAAAGCAATAGGGGTTAAGTAACTTGCTCAAGGTTACACGGCTAGTCATTATTTATGTGTGGGTGCTCATTTTCTGAGGCTGGATTTGATCCCGGGTCATCCCAACTCCAAGGCCGGCACTCTTACTCACTGCGCCACCTAGCTGCACCTCTTGAATTATTTTCAAACAATTGTCATGCCCAGTGTTTCATTTAATCATTACAACTACCCCATGAGAGAGCAAGGATAAATATTATTAGCCTTATACCTTCAAGGTAGAAGAAACTAATGATCAAAGATGACATGTGCTACAGTGATAGCAATCAAGCCAGGACTAGAACCCAGGTGTTCTAATTGTTAGGCTAGTGTTCCCACTTCATTATGCTGCTAATCTGGAGAGTGAGGAGGGACAGGAAGTAGGCCATGCTGCTTTGCCTTCACAGAAGTCCTCAACTCCAAGGAAGCTTTATATGTCCCCTAACCCTCCCCCTGTTATGGGGCTGTTAAGGATGCCAGTAAGGGAAAATGACTTGATACCCCGGAAAGTGACCTTTGGTCTATGCAGCTCAGACACAAAGTTATTAGTGGAGACCTAAGGCAGAAGATTGTCTCAACCTTTTAAAGAAGTTTATGATAATGCTAATTTGACAATTCCTGAGCAAGAGGTAGAAAGAGGTGAGAGGAAAGCGGGCCTTTGCTGGCAGGGCAGACAACAAATCTTTGATTCAGCTTAGTGGTCAAGGCAGGAGCTGATATAATATGGGGGCCTGACTGGTTAGGGAGGCATGGTTGAGGTCCTCATCTTCCAATCACTAGCCAGATCAACTCTAACCAAAGGCTAACTATAATGTTGAGTAGTTTATTTCTCCTAAAGTTGTGGGTCCCAGAGGGGTCTTTGGACCTGAGCCAGAACCTCTTATGGAGAAGCTAGGGCAGCTGGTCAAATTGAGCCTTTAAGCAAAAACTTAGTATCTTAAATCATGTTGAGTTTGTTGGTGTCCCCTGTGTTAATCTGCCCCTCCTGTTAGCAGGATAGATGATATGGCTGGGTTTTAAGCCTGTGGTAATGTAAATAATTTGTACGTACAGCAAAATCAGTGTTATAGAGAACAGCATGACTTCTAAATGCAGTGAAAACTTGTTAATGCAGAATTAAATAAAGTATACTGCTTAAAGGAGTATAACTAAACTTTAGAAATTCTCAGGAATGATGAGCTTGTGATGACCAAGTGTGAAAAAGAAAGCACTTGTATTTCAAATATATGTTTGTAACAGTGACACTCACTGAATCAGTTTCACATTCATCTAGTATTCCTTGTCATGATCATACACACACATGTGCACACATGCACACATATGCATAGATCTACATATGGAATTTATACACATGTGTAGGTTATATATTTAATTTAAAATATAATCTAAATTATTTTTAATATTTTGTAACTTTCAGAAAATCACCTAATTTAATTCTAGTAGGGAGTTAACGTCAAGACAGAAGTTTACCCTGCGTACTGATCAAAATGGACCTTGATGTAAGTATGAGTATAAGAATAATCCTCCAAAGTCAAAATATGTTATATCTAGAAGGGATTTTAAAGATTATTAAGCTTAATGCACTCATTTTACATTTGAAAAAACAGAGGCCCTGAGTAGTGAAACCTGTCTCTACTTAATGTTTTAAAATCCAGACTCTAAAAGGATTTTAAACCCATGCCTGGGAATTCAAGCATTCTGCTATAATGGGAGGGTTTCTGCTCTTTCTCAATACAGATATTCTTTTATTACTTCCTTCATTTACTTGTTCTGAAAATGACAAATTCATATACTGGAATAAATAATTTTTTGACAATTTAATGAAAATATTTGTCTTGTACAAAAGGCAAGCAGCAGTATGTTCATTTGTGTGTATGTGTGTGTATGTTTCCTATAAAAAGGAGCACTTAAGAAAAAAAGTAATAATAACAAAAACAATAATAAAGTTGATAATGAAGTTTATAATATGATGGTGGTGGTGATGATAACAGGCAGGTGGCACACGACTGAGCCTGGAGTCAGGAAGAGCAGAGTTCCAATCCATCCTCATTTCCATCCTAACGATCTGACCTTAACCTCTGTTAGCTTGACATCACTTAACCTCTGTTTCCCTCAGTTTCCTCATCTGTAGAATGGGGATAGTAATAGGACCTACCTCTTAGCATTGTTGTGAGGATCAAATGAGGAAAAAATTGTAAAGTGTCTGGCATATAGTGTTATGTAAATATTAGCTCTTATTATTGTTAATGGTGACATTAATAATACTTTATACACTGCTTTAAGTTTTGCAAATATTTTTCTCTGGCATTCCTCAAAATATCCTTGCTATTATTGTCACCATTTTAAAAGTGAGGAAACTGAGACTGAAAGAGACTTATTCACTTGTTCAGGGTCACATAGCTAAATTAGGCTTAAATTCACATCTTTCTGACTCCATATCTAGAGCTCTGTGCACTGTAGCCTAACTGCATTTTTTTTGTTGCATAGTACCCTGTCTCCATCTGTTCTTTAATTTGGTAGCATATCAGAGCTGCTTTCTTATATCCTTTCAATGACAGGGTACTTTCATTTTGTGTGAGTAGAAAGAAAGGGTTAGTTAGAACTCATCTAGTTCAGAATTAAAACAGCACCAGAAATTATTTATCACCATCAAATAATTCATCTCTATTCATTGCTTACCCATTATACATGACTTTGATTCTAAATCTACAAATACACACATTCAAACACACATATAAATAAATATGCATAAAAATTAATCTGATGATCCCAACTTACCAACATGAACATTGACAGCAAAAGGCATGACTGGGCAGAGATGGGTAGAAGAATTTTCACATCATATGGCCTGATTTTCCTATTCACCCATAGGACCAGTATTTTATGAAAGAAATGAGATATGCTATGTAGCTAAATACATGACTTCTGAGAAAGAATAACCATTTTACAGGTACCTAGACCAGGGCAAGGTATCTAAACTGGTCCTGGATTTTTTTGGGAGGGTACCAGTCTTCCTTCTATACATAAGAGTATGTTGAGATATAGATAGATAGATAGATAGATAGATAGATAGATAGATAGATAGATAGATAGACAGATAGATAGATAGGCATAAATTTGCCTCCCTTATCAAAAACTAATTCAGATTCTATGTACAGGACTAGAGTTTGGAAGACAAGAGAACAGTGTGGGATGAAGATAGGTGGATAAGTTGAATCAAATGGGAATATTCTGCCTGCATGGATGAAAGGATGAATGGATGAATGAATAACTTTTAAGATAATTATCTTCAAGTATTTAATAAGGTATCATTAAGAAACAATTATAGACTTGTTCTGCTTGTCCCCATTGAGCAGAGCTAGGAGAATTAGATAGCAGTTGCCACAATAGGCTTTTGTACCATGTAAGGAAAATTTTTTTAGTAATCAGATCTTGTGTTCTAGCCTACATATCAAAGGCAACTAATGACATCATAGGGTAATTTGACTTGCATATGAATTGGATTTAAATGAGGCCCAGATGCACAAAGTTGTCAGCTTCATTCTGTCTTCCAGAGTCATGAGAGCCTTGTGGTAAGACAAAATTTGGGGAAATTAACAATGGCCTAGAATGAAGTGTATGACCTTGGCATCTTCCATGTCTAACCAACTTCTAGGAGCTCTACAATGTTTTCTTCAGTTTGCCTTCATGGCCATTGGAACAAATTGTTCTCATTGCTCTTTCTACCAAGGAAAGTCTTCACATGCTTGAAGTACACATTCCCCTAACTCACTGACAGATTTAAGGTCTGTTGGTCCAACTGACTTAGTCTATTTGCCAAGAAGGTTTACACTGCACATGCTATAGCTTCTTAGAGCCACAGGTGGGAGTTGCGTAAATGAGAACACAAAAGGTGGCTGAACAGCTCTAAAAGCACTCTGCAAACCCTCACACTAGAGGTGTTGTTACTTTCTGAACACCCCATATTCCTCAACAAGTGTACATACACCCACATATATACATGTATATACATATACACAATACAAATATGTACACACAAACATATATACACATACATATATGTGTATATAAAAAAATAGTAGCATTCAATGCCTTAAGGAGGGATTGTGTTCCCTCTCATTAGAGGCTATCAAGAAGAGTTTGAATCATCACTTTGGTGGGATAGGATAGAAGAGGTTAGGCTCAGGTATAGGTTGGCCTAGATCAGACTCAAAACCACATGTGATCTTCTAGGTCCTTGGGTGAGGCCTTTTGATGCAGTCCAAGTTTTACAGAACAAATATTTTTATTAAGGAGATTTGTTCTGTGAAGTTTGGATTCAGTCAAAGGGTCACACTTTAGGACACAGAGGGTCACATGTGGCCTCAAAGTCACAGGTTTGCCACCCCTGGACTAGATGGTATGTAACAGCCATTCTTCCAACTCTATTTTCTAATGGTTTTCTAATGATCTATGATTCTATGATTCTTTGATACTCTCAGTGAATGGGACTTAAAGAATGATCTATTCCTCCTGTTCCTTTTATACTTGAGGAACTTGAATCCCTAAGACTTTTATAAAGGGGCCCATAGTCAGGACAGCTGTGAGATACAGTGGATGGAGCACTGACCCTGGAGTCTTCTACCCGATGTATGACATTTCCTTGTTTCCTGTGTTGAACAACTGGATGGAAATCAAACTTCTATTGTGAGGTTGCACCTACCCATACACTGCTATCTTTGTTACATTTGCAAGTTTTCCAATATTGCCAAATCATGCTGTCTCTACTGTTAATTCTTGTCTTTTCTCACTCTTTCCATCTGCTGTCACTCACTGAGTCCTGACTCCCTCCTGATGACATTACATCCCATTCCAGTACTTGTGGACATTCCTTCAAAATCCCAACTCACTCATATGGGAGACAGACTACTCCTTGTTACCCATTGCAACTTCCAGATTCTCCCTCTCCTCCTTTAAGGTTAATTCAATCCTTGATTATCACCTAATCAAGATTCTGGTATCTAAGAATTAACAAATCCCAAGACACTCTGTTTCCTTCCTCAATGAAGTCAATGCTTGGGTCTTTCTCTCCCCACCAACTCCTCCCCAAATGTTAGCATCATACTAGTGGACTTCAACATACAGATTAAGATACTCCAACTTCTCAGTCCTCAATTTATTCATTTCCCCACAGAGATAGCCATACATGTGATTTTGTCATCATCCACATGTATTCTTTTTTTCCAAATGCTTTATTAACCTCTGGTTTACATAATTCATTTTTCCACCAGATTTTGAGTTATAATTTTTCCCCTATTTTTCCCCTACCCACCACCCCAGAATAGCAGTCCCACAGGATATCCCTTCATCATCCACATGTATTCTACTTTCATATTGAAGAACTCTGAAATTCTGTCTAATGCTAATCTTGTGTCATTCCATTTTCCCCTCACTTATATGACCTAAACCCTGTTTTTGACATTTATTTGTTTATTTGTAATTTTTTCTCCAGTTATATGTAAAATCAATTTTTAACATTGAGTACCAAATCCTCTTCTTTCCTCCCTTCTCACCACCCCACATTAAGAAGGAAAGAAGTTTGACATAAAGTAAACAATTATAGTCATGCAAAACATATCCATAATAGTCATGTTGTGAAAGAAAACATAGACAAACTCAAGACAAAGAAAGTTTGAAAAAACTATGCATTAATCTGTATTCAGACACCATCCATTCTTTCTATGGGGATGGATAGCATTTTTCATCATAAGTCCTTCAGAGTTTGCCTGAATCATTGTATTGCTGAGAATAGCTAAGTTATTCACAGCTGATCACCTTACATTGTATACAGCACATTTCACTTTGCATCAGCTCATGTAAGTCTTTTCAGGTTTTTCTGAAAGCATCCTGATAATCATTTCTTATAGTACAATAGTATTCCATCATAATGACATATCACAACTTGTTCAGCCATTCCCCAATTAATGGGCATCTTTTCAATTTCTAATTCTTTGCCCCCAGAAGTGAGCTTATATAAATATTTTTGTCTGTATAGTTATTTTTCCTTTTTGTTTTTTATCTCTTTTGGGATACAGACCTAGCAGTGGTATTACTAAGTCAAAGGGTATACATGGGTTTATAGTGCTTTAAGCATAGTTCCAAAATGTTCTCTAAATCAGTTCACAACTCTGCCTACAGCGCATTATTGTCTCATCCTCTGCCCCATGCTCTCCAACTTTTCTCATTTACCTTTTATTTCCTATTAGTCAATATAATAGATATGAGGAAGTATCTCAGAATTATTTTAATTTGCATTTCTCCAAAAAATAATGAATTAGAGTATTTTTTTTATTCATATGGCTATAGATGGCTTTGATTACTTCACCTGAAAACTGATCATATCTTTTGATCATTTATCAACTGAAGAATGGGCTCTTATTTTTATAATTTGACTCAATTCTCTGTTTCAGAAATGAGGCCTTTTATCAGAGAAACTTGCTTCATTTTTTTTTTCAGTTACTATTTCTAACTATAATACCCTCCATCCTATCCTCTCTCATTTATTCTATTCTCTCTCTCTCTTTTCACATTGTCCCTCTTCAAAAATGTTTTACTTCTGACTCTCTGTAATGGTAATTGAAATGCCATGCACAAGCAGAATTCCAGAAGAATGCTATTGTGAACAGCTTTAAAGGTTCTGATTACCCAGTATAGTGATCATTCTATTTATTCCATAATAAATAAAAGCAAAACTTTCACAGAAAATCAAGGTACAGCATTCACAATATTACAACTTATCACAGAAAATCCCAATATAATATTCACAACATAGTCTCAAAGTACAATAGTCAAAGTCTTCCACTCATGGGGCAACTAAGTTAACTCAGTCACTTATCAGTAATAATATCTGAAAGTAGTCAAGGTCTTCCACTCTTGGGGCAAAGTCTTGATTAACTCAATCAGTCACTTATTCAGCAATCAATGACTAAGTATCATACACAAAACCCTCCACCCCTTAGGTCACTAGTAAACTATAATTCCATAATTACTCAGTACCCAAGGAGAGGTCTTTTCATCTTTACTTGGGGCCTGTTCTCAAATTCCGTGGATCTCTTCTATGATTCCAGATTCTATCTGAATTCACCAAACTGTCACCTGGGTTCAATGGCAGACAGCTCCCAGTTCCTTGACCAGCTCTCTGGGCAGGTCCTGCTCCACACTGAAGTTCACAGAGTCTGGTCCATGTCAGATCCTTCTCCATTTCTGCTTCAGGGAATTCAAGGCTCAACCAAGCCACAAACAAAGTCTCAGCATCCCAATCATGTTTCCTCAGTCACCTGGGCTCTAGGATCCTGTGCTCCAGGCTCCTGTTCAGAAGAAGTTCCACTACCACAAGTTCTCAGAAAATTCTGGCTCAGTTCTCCATTCCTCTGTAGCTGTTCTGCCACCAGATCTTGGTCTCAAGAAATTCTGACTTTGCCTCTCTGGGGTTTTTCCTTATATACACACAGCATTAGCTTCCTGTTTCAGCCAACCCCCTCCTGTTACTACTATAACAGTTCATACCTTCTGTTTCCCCAATAGAGGCTTGATCAGTTACTAAGTGTTAAGTACCTGCTACCTTTGCCAACACAAAAGGATCTTCAAATTCAAAATTATATTACCATTACAGTAATGGAATTTAAAGATTCCCCTGCATTGGCTTGGTTTTGGGGTTGAGTGTTAAAACCCAGAGCTTGTTGAATCCCACTTGTGGGATGGACTTGTTGACTGGAAGAGAGAGGGCTGAACTAGGAGGAGCTGGTATGGTAGATTTAGAGACAGGAGGCAAGAAATTTTGGGAGCAACAACAATAAAGCAGAGAGAGAGAAAGAGAGAGAGAGAGAGAGAGAGAGAGAGAGAGAGAGAGAGAGAGAGAGAGAGAGAGAGGTTGGCTAAGGGCCAGTTGGAGCTGCCCAGGACTTTTGAGAGCTGCTACCTGGTGCTGCCAAGAACAGAGGAGGCTGTGATGCTGGTATTTTGTCTGTCTGTTTTGATGTTGTTTTGCCAGATTCATCTGCTGGTGAAGGACAGTGCTGTTGTTGCAGAGATCCTGGAAACTTGCTGTTGGTTCAGAAGCCCTGAAGAAGGATTTTCTTGTATATTTACAGAAATCCTGGAAGAGGGTCTTGTTGATGTTATCAGGGGTCCTGAGATGGTTCTGCTAACTGGCTGAGAGTGAATTGATTAGGACTCTGGCAATATATCTTGTGACTTTGTCTCCCCAGGAACTGAGATTGCTGAGAATTTGCTGGGCTGATGATAACTGCAATTCAGTTGTGATCCTGGAGTGGGAAACTTTTGACTTTTTGTGCTTTGTAACTGACCAAATGAAGGTACTTTGTTTATTATTAGAAACTAATTTCCAGTTGAATGGAGAGAAGACTTTGTGATTGACTAAATGAATGTACTGCCCAGGGGTGGAGTAGTACTTGGAAATTATTGAAATCCACTTGGTGAATACTATATCTTGATTTTCTCTTTTCTGTGAATGTTTTGCCTTTATAGCTTTTGATACTGTTGATCACTCTTCTCCCTGGGATTTTTATATTGATCTCTTCTGATTCTCCTTCAACCTGATTGTTCCTTTGTTGTTTCCTTTGCTAGATCTTCATCTAGCTCAGAACTTCTGAACCTAGGTGTCTCCCAAGGGTCTATCCTGGACCCACTACTTTATTCTATCTATGCTGTCTTGTTTAATGATCTCATAGATCCTGTGGATTCAATTATAGCCTATGAGGATGATGCTCAAATATATTTATTGAGCTCTAAAATCTCTCTTGTATTCTAAACTCACATTTCCGATTGACTATTGGATATATCAAACTGGATATCTCAAAGACATCTAAAACTTAACATATTCAAAGTTAAATCAATTATCTTTCCCCCACCAAAAAAACAAACTCTTCTCTTTTTAACTCCCATGTTACTGTCAAGAAGGCCATTCTTCTAAACATCAAGGCTTGTAATATCAGTACTGTACAAACTTTTTTTATTCTCTCTCACTCCCCATATCCAATCTGTTCATAAATCCTGTCATATCTGCCTCTGAAATATTTCTGGTATATTTTCCTTTCTCTCCCTCAGCCACCATGCTAATCACCTCATCCCTGGACTATTTAAATAACCTGCTGGTTCATCTCCCTACTCCACTCCATCTTCTACTCCACTGCCAAAATGAAAGCATTACTCCTCAATTCAGTAGATTACAATGACTCCTATTACCTTTAGACTGAAATACAAAATCATTTTTCTGACTTTTAATGCCCTTCACAATCTAACACATTCCTACCTTTTCAGTCTTCTTATACTTACTCCCCTAAATGCATTCTTCAATCCAACAACATTGACTTCCTTGCTATTGCTCACACAAGATACTCTGTCTCCTGACTCTACCATTTCACCCACTGTGCCCCTTGTCTGGCATGTTCTCGTTTGTCATCTCTGTCTTTTGGATTTCCTGTCCTCCTCTACATTTTGGCCAAAATCTATTTTCTTGAAGAGGTCCTCAATGCTAGTAGAGTGTAATCTCACCTCCAATCTAACATATTTGTACATCATCAGAGGCAGCTGATGGAGCACTGACTGGAACTCTGGGCCTGCAGTGAAAGACACTTGATTTCAAATGTGGCCCATACTGGACAATGCTGGGCAAATAATTTAACCTCCATTAGCTTTTCAACTGCAAAAACTGGGATAATGGCAGCATCTGCCTAACAGAATTATTATGGGTATCAAATGAGATGATTTTTTCAAAACACATAGTACAGTTCCTAGCACAGGCACTTTATAAATGCTTATTCCCTTCCACATAGTTGTTTGAATGCCCTTTCCGTCATGAAAATCTGGTCTCCTTCAGAGCATGAACTATTTTCTCTCCATTTCTTTGCATGCCCAATGCTTAGTACAATGTCTGGCATATAAGATGCACTTAATAAATGCTTATTATCTTGACAACTTGTTGTCTTCACACAGCAAGAAATCAAGAACACCTGCACAATTGAAATGGTACTTTTATCAAGAAAAAACTATTTTGGGGCAGCTAGGTGGCACAGTGAGTAGGAGCACCAGCCCCAGAGTCGGGAGGACCCTGAATCGGTTCTGGCCTCAGAAAATGAGCACCCACACATAAATAATGACTGGCCATGTAACCATGAGCAAGTTATTTAACCCCAATTGCTTAAAAAAAAGGACTATTAAGAAGATTGGATTAGGGCCAGAAGAAACATGGTAGTGCTACAATCACCATAAAGGAATTATCTTTGTATTTATTCTTTCTTTTAGTATAATTACTTTAATACTTCAATAGTTCTGTGATCTCAGCATTCTAGGCACTCCTTGTAGCCATGCAAATCACATCACATTCTTACTTCACAATCATCTTTTATAACCCTCATTAATTCTCTACCACAAATCCCCCACAAGAAGTCCAGCCGAAATTCTAGAGGCTTTCCTCTGGACATATTGATGTTGGGTGGATAACGATGTAAAACAAAGAATATCCATCTTTCTTTCCTACTAGATCACTAGCCCATCTTCTTCATAGTCAAGCACCTATTTGATGATAAAGTGGACCCTAGTTCTCCTACATAATTCTTTATTGACAATACATTGTAGCCTCCTTGTGACTTCCATGTGGCCTCATTTTGACCCATAATTGTTATTATTTTATGTGACTCATAGAATATATCATGATGGTATATACTATGATAATATATTGCAGGGCAAAAAGAGGAGACTTTGAGGGAAAAATCTTAAAAGCTTTAAAAATGATTTACAGTTTCCCAAAGGTAAAGCAACATATTCTTCTCCTTCTAGTCAATGAAAGTCTAAATTCATTGTCCATACTATCTGCCAGTGATATATGTACTGATGAACTGTTTTTTAAGGACTAGAATAATAAGGTAGCTAAGTGGAACAATAGATAGATGACTGATGTGGGTTTTTTCCTACAGTCATAGCTTACATTTCATCTATACCTTCTCATGCTTTGTGATTCTCTCTTATTTTTCAAAGAATCCTTCTTGCAGGGTAGACCTAATGAATTGGAAATCTTTCTTATTTGTATATGAATTACATACTTATGTTATCTCCATGGTCTTTCATTTTTTACTACATAATCTATAAATCTTTGTTTTTTTTCTGTTTATGTATGTTTTTGACAGACTAGACATAATATGAGACCTGTTGTGCCAGAACAGAGTGAGACAAAAGATCCCAGACAGTATAATTTGGAAGTGGATTTTATTGCCATGGGACTCCCAGGGCCACATACCCAAATCAGACTGTGAGATGGCACAGACAATGTGCTGGTTTTTAAAGATATTCCAATATCCAGGCTATGTGAGCCGAAATTACAATCAGTGATTGGTCAGTGTATATTTGAATTTCCCCCATGTGGGAAGTTTACCCTAGGCTGAGAGACAGGAATCCTAGAATGGGCAGAGATGGGGAGGATCCTGTGGGGGACAGGGGACAAGGGATGGAGAAATATCCACTGAAGAAATATCTGGTGATCCAGAAGGGGGAAGGGGACTGGGAGGATGGAGAAATATCTGGCCAGTTGTGGCAGGGGGGCAAGGTTGGGCAAGAGGGATAAGGGAAACATATCTGGCCAGGTTTTTAACCTAGGTTGAATTGCCTGCTCACTGATCAGCTGGGGTAGGGAAGGGTGGAGTTGTGCTCAACAATACCTAGGCACAAGGAGAAGATGTTTCAAGAAGAATCCACAAACAAAATTCTGATGATATGAAGTAATTGAATCTGGGTGGGGGAAGGGAAAGGAAGGAGACTCATCTAAAAAAAAAATGAGCTAACTTCACAGAAAACATTTTGGAGAGCTTATTTTTAAAGGATTTTGCCAAATTTACAAGTAGGGGCACTGTAAGGAATTGGATTGTCTTTTATGCATGCTGAGAAAGATCTGTGTGATAGTTTGAAATTTTCTGATTTTTTTTTGCAAATCAGAATGCTGTATAATTTGCATTTACTTCTTTTTCACTGATTAGCTGGATAGTCATCTTTACTTAGTCAAGTTATTATATTGTAATATGGAGTGAATCACTGAAAACCTTCCATATAATCAGGATACTTTCTAATTACCTGGAAGTGATCCAGGGGTTATAGAACTGAAGAGTGAGCTCAGTTCAGCATACCTAGATGGGCATGTCATAAAACTGACTTGGGTGATTTCAGTGAAGTAAAACGCAATTCTGGGGCTCTTTGTAATCAATCATTTGGGGCCAAATTAAGCCTAGAAAAGGGGAGAGGAGGGAGACAGGAAAATATTAGAACTCAAAATACTATAAAAGTGAATGTTGAAAACTAAAAATTAATTAGTTAATTAATTAAAAATAAACTTCCCTATCAGTTTGGGGGGAAAATTAAGCCTAGAAAACTTCAGCTAGATGGAACACTTTAGGAAGTTAAAATGCCACCTAATTTGATGCTAGGTGGTTTAATTTTCTCTACACTCATAATTATATTCCCTAGGGTTTTAGCTCTGACTTTTAATATTTTCTTTTCCCTTGAAAATAATTGTAAGAAAACTCTCATGCAGGCTTAAGTCTTCAGAGACAGGGTAGAAAGGGAAAAGGCAGCAGATGCTGATAACAGAGTCAAAGCAGAATAAAAGAGAACTTAACTTAGGTTCTCATAGATCCAAGCACACCCAAAGACCAAGAAAAGTGACTTGAATTGAGTTTTAATGATCACTTAAAATTTACAAAGTAGTAAAAGAGAAAAGCCCTGAAATCCAGAACAACTGAAACTTGGATCAGTTGTGAGGACTTGGATTCTGTAGGAAATTTATATAAATTGGTGAAACAAAAGCCCAGGGATGGTATTCTGCAGGCACATTAGCAAGGAAGAACACAAAAGAGTGCAGAGACCTGTAATAATAATGACAAGAAAGCTAAAGCCTAGGATGAACTAGATAAAGATAGGATAGAAAATTGAAGGTTGGTTTCACTGGTATAGAGAAAGCTAAGGACTTTTTAAAGTGTATTTGCAATAGGAAACACAAGGAAGGAAAAGACCCACCACTTAAGACAATATTTAAAATGATAGAGAGAAAAACTTACTCAAGTTTAGTTAACACATTCTTTAATAAGAATATTTGCCAAAAATGAAAAGGTTAAAGTAAACAAAACTAAGAGAAATGAAGTCCAAGATAGAAAAGGAAAAGGTAAGAGAGAAAACATCTATATTAAAGAAGTTCAAACACAAACAAATTATATTGCAGAATACTGAAAGAACTTGCAGATGTATGATCATGTAAACACTCTTATTCATCTTTGTAGAATGATGAGAAATTGAAGAGAATTCAAATGCCTAAAAGACAGGGAAATGTTGATTTTCAAAAATAGGGAAAATGTGAAAAAATAGATTACGGAAAAAAAACAAAGTCGATCTTGTGTGTGTATGCAAATGTTTGTGTGTATGTGTGGGGATAGATCTGTTTATGTAGTCTGCCCTAATCTTTTCATTCAAGTTATTGATAAAAAATACATTAAATATGTTTATCAGTTTTTCAGATGACTCAAATCTTGAACAGGTAAATATTGAATAACAATCAGAATTTAAGAAAATGCTGACAAAAAAAAAAGAATCTGTAACTCCTAAAAATAAAATTCTGAAAAGGGAATAGAATTGGGTTCATTTAACCATAAGAAAAAAATGTTTGGGGAAAGATCAAATAAAACTGGAATATATGAAGATAGCTTCTACAAGGGTCTTAGTAGTTTTCCTCTGTCCACTGAAAACCATCCAAAAAGTAGTGGATTTAAAGTAGAAGTAATATTTAAGAAAATTCTGGAAAGATTTATTGTTTATAATAGATATATCACTCTAGATTGTGATGCCTAGCACTGAAATTCTCAAATGAAACTATTATCTATTATTCTCTTTATCCATGTGAATTTTTAATTTCCCATGTCTGGACATTCAGTGCTCTGAGTTTGCTTTTACTCAATTTTCCCCTCTTTATAATTCATAAGCACATTGTTAGGAGAGGAGATTGGTAGAAGAAAAACAGAAAAAAATGAAAATTTGACTTTTTGTTCACAGGTGTTGAAAAATGTTGGTTTATTATTGTAAAAGGAACATAAATATGATATCTAAAAAGTGTTTACTATTTTAAAAAATAACAGATGTTTACCTGATATTATCTTTAAAAAAACCCCACAAATTCAGATATCCTTCCTGAGATTTTCTGAAATTGTGGTAGTATGAAGGCAGAGAAGATGAACTAAATAATGAGGTACGATGGAATGAATGAATAAATGGTAATTGAATACTGTAATAAGACCACAATCTACAAGGTTCCCCTCCTCCACAACTGCCTACATCATTAAGGTCATGTTTTAATTTTCTTTGGGAGGTGGGAAGGTTATGTTTTGTTTTGTTTTTTTGTTTTGTTTTCTGTTTTGTTTTTAAAGCTGACAAAGCTGCACCATGCCTTTGATTGTCCCAGATACCCATGATTCAAGTAGTCCTTTCCTTTCTGCTTTCTGGAATCTTGTGGTCTTATTGGCATGAATGAGGGAGTCCATAACTACCCAAGCTAAGTGTTAGAAGAATCTTCATGGAATATGCTTTCTTTACTATACCTAGATGATCTCCTTTTGATAACTGAAAAATAACTTTCTCCATTCTACAAAAACTAGGAATTTTAGGAGTTGGACCTGAGGGTCAGCAGTCCAGGCATGAATTGTAGCCTGAGTAAAGACTGTAGTAAATATTGGAGTTTTCTATGAAGGACAACAAAAAGAATAGTTTGATTGGATTGTACAATGCATGGGGCAGAAGAATGCACGATAAACTTGAAAAGTTAGAAATGCACATGGTTGGGGCGGCTAGGTGGTGCAGTGAGTAAGAGTGCCGGCCTTGGAGTTGGGATGACCCAAGATCAAATCCGGCCTCAGAAAATGAGCACCCACACATAAATAATGACTAGCCGTGTAACCTTGAGCAAGTTACTTAACCCCAATTGCTTAAAAAAAATGCACATGGTTGTGAAACTTTTAATATATCAGATAAAGGAGATTTTCTTTGATTCTAAAGGTAACTGGAAACAATTTGAGTTCATTGAATAGAAAGATGACATGATCAGAACCCTGTTTCAGGAAAATCAATTTGGTATCTGTGAAGTGGATGAATCAGAGAAGGGTGAGATTGTAGTCAGGGAAATAAAGTTGATGATTATTTCTATAGTCACAGTAAGAGTAAGTAATAAGGGCTTGAATGAGGACTGTGGCTGTGTGAGAAGAGAAATAAAAGTATAGATGGAAAAGGTGTTGAAAAGGTTTTGCTAGGTGAAGTAAATGATATGGAGGAGATGGGATGAGACTAAGAGCTTGGAAAATTAAGCTTAGAAATGGGGTTTACTCTTTAGGTTTATAGTGATTCATCATCACTGAAGAAACATTATCAGTTACAGAACAAAGCACTTGTTTGAATCCTATATAACACTAGGCAAATCACTGAGCCTCTTTGATTCTCAGTTTCCTCATCTGTAAGGTGAGAAGGTGACACTGGCTTCTGATATCCCTTCTCCATCTATGATCTTTCCTTCCAGGTAATCTACATTACAGCTAAATGGGCTTTCTCACTATTTCTGACACTTGACTCTCCATTAAATGGGATATTTCTAAAAAGCACCACCCCTGGGATGTAATAGATGCTATATAAATTGTTATTCTCTTCACTTCTCTGCCCCTATCCCTGAATCTGTGATTTTAACAGGTTGTTCCCTATTCTTTTTTTTTTTTGCTTTTTGGGGGGCAACCGGGGTTAAGTAACTTGCCCAAAATCACATGGCTAGGTTTTTGTTTTTGTGTCTTAAGTATCTGTGAGGCTGGATCCTAACTCAGGTCCTTCTGACTCCAGGGCTGGTGCTCTACTCACTGTACCACCTAGGTGCCCCGGTTGTTCCTTATTGTTGAAATGCCCTCCATCCTCATTTCCGGCTCCCACTTCCCCATAATCTACCTACCATTCAGGATCAGTTCAAATCCTACCTTGTGAAAGAGACTTTCCCCCTTTCTCCAAACACACAAACTGTTGGTGCTTTTTCTTGAAGATTATCTTCTGTACATGTCTCCTTTGTAGAAAGTTGTTTTTATCATGTCTCCATGTGGATGTGAATGCCTTGAGAGAAAGCACATTAAAAAAAAAAAAACCTTATATCTCCAGCACCTAGACAATACTTTGCAAACACTAAATGCTTAAATAATACCTGTTGATT
This sequence comes from Gymnobelideus leadbeateri, assembly GCA_011680675.1. Lineage (NCBI taxonomy): Eukaryota > Metazoa > Chordata > Mammalia > Diprotodontia > Petauridae > Gymnobelideus > Gymnobelideus leadbeateri. Next base: position 306,520 of record WOXC01000279.1, read on the forward strand.
AAAATGATAATTAATTTACAAAGTTTTGGGAATTCCTTTCAGTTCTCTAGGAGAAAATCATCACTCCAAATGTTAGTTCTGCTATGTATTGCTAGTTTACCAGATAACTAGTCACCCTAGGCAAGTCACTTAAGTTTTTTGAGCTTGAGTTTACTCACCTGCATGAAAAGTAGCATTTTTCCATTTCCTTTGAATTTTGTCAGCACTTTATGCAGTTCTCTATACTCAGTGGACACTTTAAAAATGCTATTGGCTAACTACCTGAAACAAAGATTGGTCCAAATAGAGACACAGATGGCAAATTCTTTGCCTGAGGAGTGTGAAGAGACCAACTATCTCATGTGAAAGACGTATTCTGCAAGGGTTTCATCCCCTGGCTGCTCACAGAGCACAACTGCAACTAAATAAGGACAAACACAGCAAGCCAAACCATGCACAGGCATATTGAGCTGCAGAGATGAAGACATTATAATCAGAGCAGGATAATGAGGAGAATGACAATTGGCTGAGGGAAGACAAATTATCTTCCTTGGGAAGAGATGCCTAACTGCGAATACCAACAGGGAAAATTGAATACCTTAGACTGCTTGTGCAGAGAAATATTTTCTTATCAGGTAATAAACTTGTTTTTAGTGATGAAAATGATAATGGATCCATCCCTAATGCTGATAAGTGTAACAGAGATAATGTGGTACAGTGCACATTCATTCATCATTTTTTGGTAAACAAATCCTAAAATGAAAAGGGGAAAGTAAAAAAGCAGGTCTACATCGATCAGACAAGGAAAAAACAAGACATAAACCTAAGGATCTTAAGTAGTAAAACAGTGCAATACATAGACACAATTAAAAAACACAGTGTGTAAATGCCAGGTTTCTTAGAATTGTTGTGATTGAAAGAGACTATGTTAAGAATCTATTTGTCTTCCAAACCCAAATTTTTCTCATTTAACTCATGACTTTAGCAGAAATATGAAAGTATACTTCACATCTGGAAGCCAGAGTAAATAAACTATAAATGTTGTCTTTGCCCTGGGAGTAATTCTGACTATGACAGAATAATCTATTGAAATAATATATCAGTGACAGAGATATAAATTATTCAAATACTCTTCCTAATTGGAAGATTTTTAGCCTGAATTATCATGGATGTATCATTAGCTTAATTTACTCAGTTACAAAGGAGAAGCCTTGTTATTGTACTTTCTAAATTGGACAAATTTGTTATATTATTTCTAATTCTGCTCTTAATTAACAAGTTTTTTTTAATTAAAAAAACAACTAAGAAATCAAGTAGAAATTGCAGGCAAATACTCCAAAATGCATTGTCTTATTGATCAATTCCAAAGAATATTAAATAAAAATTCCTATCTGAGAGATCAAAATTGTTCCAGAGAAATGACCATTAAAATAAAAATAATAAAAATTTACTATCTCCTTTGATATTTTACTAATTTGTGTTTTCTTCCTGTGGAATAATGGAAGCCATGGAGATTTGCACATGCAATAAGATTATTATAATCAGTGTTTTTATTTACCTGTCCTATGTAAAGTATTCCTGGTTCCTGTTATTTAGGAAAATGTTTGTTCTGAAAATTACAAAGTTGTGTCCACATCACCAAACTTTTTTCTGGGTGTTTAGGAAAATAATTTATAGCACCATTTCAATAGTTCTCTTTAAAATGTATGAAGATAAATATGTCCTGAAATTATTAATTTAATCTATGAAATTTTTTTAGTCCTATGACCACCCCCCCCCCAAAAAAAAAAAAAAAAACATCAACTTGGCCCTGAATTAGCCAGGTCAGCAGAACATCTTGATCAAATTTGCTAGTCAAAAGATACAGATCATCCTTCTTCTGCAGGCTGTGCAGAAATTACTTTTAATGTAGAAGTTTTATCTTTATGCAGACTTTGGGCTTGCAGCAAGTAGAGATCCTTCCAGAAAATTAAATCAATTGGAGAGAACATTCATATACATTAGATGGTTACATGAGCTATAATGTGAAAGAGTGAGATTTTAGGAAGTAGGCTAGGATTTTCAGGAAAAATTAACTACATTGCTTTTACCATGACACAAATTTTTAATGTTGTTGTAACAATTTGCATTGACACTGAGAATTTTAGGTTTTCTTTTAATTTTCCTTCTTATGCTTTTGAGTAGAATTCAAACTTAACTGATTTAATCATAAAGTGGAGAATCATTTAGTGACAACTAGGTGGTATAATGGAGAGTGTGGGACTTAGATTTAGGAAGACATGAGTTGAATTCTCTCTCAGACACTTATTAGCTGTGTTGTCCTGGAAAAATCAATTAATTTTTATGTTCCTCAGTTTCCTCATCCATAAGAAGAGGTAACAATATTCTGAGGGTCAAGTGAATTAACATTTGTAAATCAATATTTAAACTTTAAAATACCATAATAAATGCTATGATGATGATATTTTACTGAGATTCTAAAGAGATTTATGTACTACTTTCCATGAAACAGGATTAAAAAAGTTATGTGGCACCAAACTCTCCATGTAATCATGTATACAGTTCTTGCAATGTCAAAAATGATATCTTGAAGTCTTCAATATAAGAAATAAGCATATTTTTCAGCATATGATACTGGAATAATACAATTTGTATGTAAAGCTATAACTGCTTTCTCTTTAGAGAATGAAGGATTAAGTATAACCCATACCTATATGTATTGCTGAAATAATCAACAATTTTCTATGGTATTTTATTAAATAAATGTATAATAGAATTTAAAAATAATTATTTGTTTTTAACATATTCAGACCCTAAAGAAAATTCAGTATTATGTTTTGCTCTTATCTAGGTTAATAAGACTGGGAGGAGTAAAGAAATGTTATCTTGAGACCTTTTCTAGGAGTCTAGAGTCATCCTTCATGCATACTGTCATAGGAAGCTCCCTAGAACCCCAAGGTGATAAACACTCTAATGTAGGAAGTAGATGTGCCAAACAAGGTAACACTCTCCATCCCCTTCCCCTTATCTCCCAGTGGAGGGTTAGAAAAATCTCAAGGCACATTTCACAGTTTAAGCAAGCAAAGCTAACAAAAAAAATTGCATAAACATTATAAATCTATATGTATCAGAAATGGATAAATGAAGTTCAGTTACACTTGGTTAGAAATAACTATATATAAGCAGAACCAGGAGAACGTTGACCACAGAAACAGTCAGTCTATAAGGATTGATTTTGATACAATTAGCCCTTCTCAGCAATTCCAGGACCTAAAAGAATTCCAAAGGACCCATGATGGAAAATGCCATACACATCCAGAGAAAGAATTAAGGAGTCTGAATGCAGAATGAAGCAGGCTATTTTATTTTTTTGCTTGTTTTGATTTGTTTTGCTTTTGCTTTTTCATGGTTTCTCCCATTCATTATAATTCTTCTATACAAAATGACTAATGTGAAAAAATGTTTAATAGGAAAGTGTATGTAGAGCTGTAATGCCAAGCAAAGGCAACTTCCCAAAGGTTCAAAATATCAGCAAAGCCCCTCTCCATTTTATTCAATGACAAATTAAGAACAGAGAAAATAAAAATACAGCATAATTCAAAATACAGCATTCACCAAGTGTAATTCAATAATTTCTAAGTACTACTCCACCCCCTGGTAGTACATTCATTTAGTCAATCACAAAGTCCCTCTTCTGAAATAGAGATTAGTTTCCAATCACAAACAACATACATTCATTTGGTCAGTCACAGAGCACAAAAACAAGTCAAAATTTCCCCACGCCTGGATCACAACTGAAAAGGCCATCTACTCCTGTGTTACAACAAGCTTAAGCACAGCATTTAATACCCAAAAGGGTCTTTTCTTCATCTTTACCCAAGGCAAGTTCTCAGTAATCTCTCTTCCTGGGGAGGCAAAGCTTAATAAGGCCACAGGATACATTGCCAATGCCCTCATTAATTCATTCTCTGTCTGCAGAATAGTCCTAGGACCCCTGAAAATATTAACACAACCATCTTCCAGGATTTCTGTAAACATACAAGAAAATCCTTCTTCAGTGCTTTTGAACCAACAACAAAGTTCCAGGACCTCTGCAACAACAGCACCGGCCTTAATCAGTGGACACAATTCACTCTGTCTGTAGAACTGTCTCTGGACTCCTGAAGCAGCAGCAAGGTTCCAGGACCTCTGCAACAACAGCATTGCCCTTCACCAGTGGACAAATCTGGCAAAACATCAAAACAGACAAAGTACAGCATCAAAACCATGTCTCCGCAGTCCTTGGCAGCTCTGGGTAGCAGCTCTCAAAAGTCCTGGTCAGCTCAAACTGGCCCTCAGCAATCCTCTCTCTCTCAGCCTCAATGATGTTGCTTCCAAAAATTTTTCAGCCTCTCTCAATCCACAGCACCAGCTCTTCCCAATTCAGCCCTCTCTCTTCAAGTCAACAAGTCCATCCCACAAGTGGGATTCATAAGCTCTGGATTTTAACACTCAACCTGAAAACAAATCCAATACAGGGGAATCTTTAAATTCCATTACTATTACAAGAGCCTATATATCAGAATGCAGGCCATCTTGGGGAAGAAGGAGGAAAAAATTTAAAATATTTTGAAGTAAATATTGAAAATTAAAAATAAATTAATTAATAAAAAACTACATATAACTTGAATTTATAAGAATCAGAGTTATTCATCTTAGGATATTATTATATCCTAATATATATATATATATATATAATATATCTTACTACATGTAAATATATTATATTTATATCTTAGGATATAAGAATCAGAGATATTCATATTAGGATATGAACAGTCAGTTCTCAATTGAAGAAACCCAGTCTATCTTGATTTACATAAAATGCTCAGAATTATTTATTATTAGAGATATTAAAATTAAGATAACTTTGAGGTCACATCTCAAACCAATAAGAATGACAAAGATGACAAGAAAATAACATGAGAAATTTTGAAAGGCCTTTTGGCAAACAAATATATTATCAATAAGCATAAATGTTTGTAGATCCAGGAACTGATATAACCATTCTGGAAAGCAATTTATAACTATGCCCTAAAAGTTACTTAACTATGAATACCATTTGACCTAGTGATACAGTTCCTGGTCTTACACTCTAAAGAGATCAAAGAGACAAAGGATGTACATATACAAACATTTTCATTACTGAGTCACTTTCGGTCATATTCAACTCTTCATGAACCCATTTGGGCTTTTTTTGGCAAAGATACTATAGTGGTTTGCCATTTCTTTCTCTAGCTCATTTTATAGATGAGAAAACTGAGGCAAACAGGGTTAACTGACTTGCCCAGGATCACATAGCTATTAAGTGTGAGAGGCCATATTTGAACTCACAAAGATGAGTCTTCCTGACTTCTAGCCCAGCACTTTGTCCACTATGCCACCTAGTCGTCCAAAAAGAAAATATTTATAGCAACTCTTTTGGGGTGGCAAAAAATGGAAACTGAGAGGATACTAATCAATTGAGAAACTGTTAAATAGGTATTATTCCTGTATGCAATATAGTAGCACAGTGACATAGGAAATACGGAGACAGTTTCCAAATTATATGGGAAGGTATGTATGAACTGGTATGGAATGAAAGGAGCAGAACCAGGAAAATAATTTATAAAATAATAATAATATAAAAACAAGCAATTTTGAAAGACAACCCTAGTAAATGCAATGAATGACTATGATTCCAGATAATGAAGAAAACTACCCACCTGCTAATAGAGGTTTTCACGTAAATAAACAGAATGAAACCCACATTTTTGGTTATGGCTAATGAAGAAAATTGTTTTTCTTGACTGCATATTTGTTAAGAGGATAATTTTTAATCATGGGAAGAAAAGAAAATAAGCACTTGTTGATTTTAAAAAATCAAAAATAGTATAACATAGCTTTTAGCTTTTAACATAGAAAAAATTATACAAGTTAAAATGGGGGATAGAAGAGAGAAATATTGTAGAAGAGAAATAGCCAAAGGAATGGAGGGAGAACTTAAAAATTGTTAGGTATTTGAAAAGTGTTACAATATTTAGTGAAGAAACCTTTTTCAAAGAAATGATGTCTTGATCAAGAGAGAAAAAAAAAATATATATATATATATATATATATATATCAGGAAGAAGTCCATAAAGAGATCCATTAGTCAGCCATCACCATAGGAGGATTTCAGTTTATTTCCTGAAACCAAAAATTTCTGGTGCCCAGAAAGCTCTAAGAGATTGTCCTAAAAAAACTCCTCATTTTTACAAAGAAATGGAAAGACCTTCAAAATGAAGTGGTCTACCCAAAGTCAAATGGGAACTAATGCCTATAAATAATTCTGTATTACTATAAAAGTGGGCCATTTCTTAATAACTTGATTGATTATCTCTTACTTCCAGGTTTCTGGGGCAAATAATTCTTAAATTATTTGTACTTAAAAATGAATAAATATTATTTGTTGCAATGACATATTGCTGATTATTTTTTTACTTTTTAGCTATGCTTATGCAATGACTAATTGCTTAATTGTGTTCCTTAGACATCTGTAGATATTTATGAAACATATTTTCCTCAAATAGAAACCATAAATGCATTATTTATTTTGCTTTGTTTTTCCTTCATTTGTTTGATAGGAGTAAATGGCTATGTTTAGTCTTGCAAATCCACACAAACATACACATTGTGCTCTTGAAAATTATTGTATTTAGTGTAGAAACAAGGATCAGAAAGAAATAAAGGCTCACTCAATGGGTTAAATGCCATAACTACCTTATATCATGGCATGCTAGATTTTCTATTATTTCCTGGCATGAGTAGACCTAAATAATGCCTCCAATACATACTAGTTGTGTGACCCTGGACAATCCAATCAAAGCCAGGATCCCCAGGTAACTCTAGGATTATAAGAGTAAATTCCATTAAAGGCATTCCTTTAAACAAGGAAGATTCAGATTTAGACCAGATTTGTGGTGTGTGTGTGTGTGTGTGTGTGTGTGTGTGTGTATGTGTGTGTGTGTGTGTTATCCAAGTGTTGTCATTATAATTGTCATTGTGTTGCTGTTGTTTTAATTGGGAGGTTGATTACAGAAAGAATAACAGAATGACAAAATTTCAAATATGGGAGGAACTTTGGAGTCTATCTGTTATAATACATATCTGAACAATAAGGCTATTTATGCCACCCCCTAAAGACTTTTAGAAAAAAGAAATTCATTAATGGCCAAAGTAGTTGATTCCTCTCCTAGATAGCTCTAATTATTAGGATTTTTTTTTTACCTTACATCAAGTCTAAATTTATTTTTTGCAATTTCAACCTATTGCTCACAGAGTTGTCTCCAAGGACCACACACAATAATTTTATTTCCTATTTCTTGTGACAGCTCCTCAAATACTTGAAAATAGCCCTTATGTTCCTGGGGATTCTTCTCTTCTTGAGGTTAAGCAATCCCAGTTTCTTCAACCAATCCTTTGTAAACATATTCTCAAAGCACTTTGCTATTTTGGTTTCTATCTTCTAGAATCTTTCCAGTTCACTAATAATATCCTTTTTAAAATGTGGAACTCACAACTTGAGCTCAACCTGTATTTCTTCTTTTTTTTTTCTTTTTGGAGAGGGAAGAAGGGCAGGGGGTATTAAATGACTTGCCCAAAGTCACATGGCTAGTAAGTGTGTCAAGTGTTTGAGGCCAGATTTGAACTCAGCTCCTCCTGACTCCAGGGCTGGTATTCTATTCACTGCGCCACCTAGCCTCCCCTCAATTTCTATTTCTAAGACACAGTAGAATAAAACCATCACCTCCTTAATCCTAGACTTATGCTTCTCTTAACTCAACTTGATATTGCATTATTGTTAACAAGTCAACAACTGATTCCTTTACATTGGCAGGAAGATGTAGATTATGTATTGTATATTTAATCTATGTTTAACATTTATCCTACACTCCCTGAAAAAAATGCCTTTTAAACAATGTAACTTTTAGCATTACTTCATCAACTTGACCTTTTGGGGACAATTTCTAGTTTATTAATCCCCTTTTTCAACTGTTGTGGCCAGAGCTAAACATAATTTTCTAAATGAGGTCTGACAGGTAGACTCTCATTTCCTTATTCTTGAAAATTATGTAACAGTATATTACATTAGCTCTTCTTACTACCATTTCACCCTACTGATTCATATCATTTCAACGTGCTAAAAAAATTCAATTTCTTTTAAAACAATTGCTCTCTAACCATGTTCCCTTCATTCTGTACATATGATATTAGGATTTTTGAGCCAGAGGAATAATTTCTATTTATCCCTACTGCCTTCCATCTCATTAGATTCATCCCAGTGCTCTAGTCTGTCAAGGATCCTTTTTTATCTTTATTTTGTTATTCACTGTTTGCTGTCCCTCACAGTTCTGTGCCATCTTTAAATTTAATAAATATGCCATTTATCCCTTTAAGACAAGTCATCGATAAAATTATTACCAAGTATAAGATCCTCTATGTTGTTTGAAGGATCATGTGTTATCTTTACAATGATTCAGAAGCATCATGTTCATTCATGCTACATCTTTGGTGTTTGTGCAGCAATTACATCAAACTCTTATTGCTTCTAAGTGGAATATGTTCTTATAATTTCCCTGTCCTCAAATGGTTTACAAATGGCCACTTCTTTTAATTCTTACAGAATCCCCCACGTAAAATAATATTAATTATATTATTAAGGCTTTGTTATTTTGTAGTTAGAGGTTTCCTAATAAAATTTTGTATTTTAATAATTATAATTATGTAATGTAATTTAAATTTGGAGGGCTTTTAGATAAAAGTTATCATAGTTATTAAGTACTTAATGAATAAATCTAAAATAGTATGATGCAGAGTATGTTAAATTGCCCTTGTGGTTCACAATACATTTGTTGTTGTTGAAAGCGTTTCCAAAAACAAAACCATTAGGAACCACTGCCCAGAGTGCTGTGAAATCAAGTAACTTACCATGGTCACACAGTCAGTATATAAGAGGAAGGAACTGAACCCAGCTACTAAGTTATCATATTACTTCCCCATATGAATGGATAGAGGAGTGAATGAATGAAAAAAATATTTATCAAGTGCTTATATGTGCCTAGGACTTTGACAAATATTGCAGATAAAACTATAAAAATCAAAAAGAACCCCTTTCCTCAAGGGGAAAGGCGTTCTTTCTGACTGGTAGAGTCAATGTACATAAGGACTGGGGATAAGGAAAAAGCACTATTATTCAACAATAGTAACTGGGCCTTTGCAGAGTAGATTAATATCAGGTACAATGGCATCCTTGATTTGATCATGGTTTACAGATCTAGAAATAGTGGGGGTTAGTGGAGAGGAAGTGAAAGGTCACAGTGGAGAAAGATAGGAAAGGGTACTTATAAGGAGGGTTTTTTAGGAAGAGGAGATGACCCAGAGATTTAGGAGTGCAATGAGACCTGATTGGAACTTTTCCCAAAATAGTTGAATAGTGTTTAAGGAGATACAGTCATCGGGTAAAGTAGAAATGACATATAAATCTTCTGTCTTTGCCCTTATACAGTGAATTCCTGAATAATTATATATTATAGGTATTTGTGTACATATCTGATACTCCTACTTGATAAACACCATGAGGACAGGGATCCTTCCTTAATTAAACTGTGTGTTGTACATCGTAGGTACTTAACAAGTATTTGTTAAATTGAACTAAATTAAAATATGTAAAAAGTCAGACATGAGAGAGACAAATAGTGGAGGCAATTGTTATTATATTTAGTTGGAACTGAGAACAGTATAACAAAATTGTTGACCTTTGAGTCAAGAAAACCTGGGTTCAGCATTCTCCCTGTGACGAATACTAGCTCTATGACCATAGAAACTTACTTTTCCTCCCCAGACCTCCAGTCAGTCTCTAACACTGTAAATTTCACACAAATTTTTATTCTGTATAACTGGATGAAGTTTTCATAAGAGAACATTCCCTAATGTAATGAAATCACAGGCTCAATTTTTTAAATAGTTTAAAAATTATTGTGTTGATTTAAAACTTTTGTAGATTGGGTGGATATTGATGAAAAATTTGAATCCATATATTTATCATAAAAGGTAAACTGGGAATTAGAAAAAAAAGTTAAATGCAACTTTCTGAAGATTAAAGAAAGGGATAGCTTTAACACTATATAGATAAAACTAATAAAATGGATTACATACATGTATATATATATATACATATACATACATAATCATATTGAGAGAGAGAGAAACTTTAGATAAATGCTAACTGCTACTACAAGTCTGGTCTACAGTTACCTAAATTAATGCATTCAAGCTACTAAGATGACTTACACCAAAGTCCATCTGCTCCACATTTCTTATAGCACAAAAGTATTCCATTCCATTCATTCACATACCACAACTTGTACAGCTATTCCCCAATTGATTGGCATCCCCTTGATTTCCAATTCTATGCCACCACAAAAACCAAACATTATTCTTAATTGAACAATTAAGCTCCCCTAATACCTTCCCTTTCATTGTTCAAGAAGAAATTCTGTTTGTCTAGCCATCTCTATTTTTTTTTACATTTAATTAGAGGATTTTTTCCCATAATTCAGACAAACATGTAAAAATTAAAAAAAAAAACAATAAAAAAATCCAATTTTGTCCAGACATGCATTTGAGTCTGAGCTTAGGGTTTTCAAAACGTAGGGGAAAAAATTCCACCTTCCTCTGACTCTCTAACCATGAATTGTTAGATACCAAACACCAAGATTTTCATGAAGATTAACAACAAAAAACACCCAGTTTGGAACATATGGCTTGGATACATTAACACTCTGTGCTCTTTTCCCACTGAAGCTTAAACTGTGATATGATATAGATCTTGTTGGAACACGTCCTAAACTACTCTAAATCATCCAATACAGCAACAGTGCTAGATCACAGAAATGAAAATCTCTATGTTCCCATAGATGCTTGTGTTCAATTTTTAAGTGCATAGACTTGATTAAAATGCAGCCAAACAAATTTCTAATTTAACATCCCTACAGTGAGCATGACTCATACTAAATTCCATTTTTTTCTTTGCCACTTGGTCTGATACTTTGGAGATTCCTATTATCTCTCTTCTTCACTGATAGATTTAATAGCTGGTAGGAAAAAAGTACCTTTTTCTCTTTTTGACAGGTAGAAAGAATTAGTGTTCAACACAGTTATTTCTCCCTCTCTCTCTATCTGTTGCTTGCCCATTTTTCCCTCTTTTGCTAAAGAAAAATAAAGTTATTCAAACTTCATTTTCCCTCTTTGGAGTCATGATGAATAATCATAAGGAGGGGGAAATATGTTTTTTTTTAAACCAAAGGATAATAACTCTGTTATACTCATTTCCTCATAATAGATGCCTCCCCAGTAGGCATATTTCATTTTTGAAACTTCCAAAATGTTACACAGCATGAGAGTAGATGGATATATAATTTATAAGTCAAAAGCAGTTTAAACATCACAATAAACTATTGAAACTTAAAAAAAATCAGAATAAACTGTTAATATTTATAAGCTGTCTTAATGCCTATAACCTAGATTAATACACACTGAAACTACATTTCCTACTGAACCTGAGAGTATCATCATTTATGTTTATAAATTGCTAAAGCCAAAAAGATTTAAAAACCTAAGTCCATACCATAGAAACAAGGGGAAACTATATGATTGCTTTGTATATGCTATAAATATAGAAATAGAGTTTTGAAGAGAACATGATGAAGTCCATGCACAAGTAAATAATGCCAAACAAATTTCTCTACTAAATAAATGAGATGAATCAATACATGAGCTACAATTTTTCAAAATGTACAATAGAAGACATACTAATATGTAATGGTTTTATTCAGGCAAATAACTATAAACCAGATGTTTCTCAGGATCAATTCAATTTTTGAATCACCAGAAGAGAGGTGAAATAAGAGAGTAAATATTTTACAAGAGGTTTGTGACAATTCCTTATTTTACTTAAGAAAGAAATAGGGAGTGAAAAAATACATATAAATAAAACCTAGGTCCTTGGCATTAACTAGCTATAGTTTATATATATATATATATATTCATATTTAAAAAAAATATCTTCCTTGGGAAGTTTATTTAGAGATATACTAAGTGGATAAAATGCTACGGGCCCCAAATAATCCAAGGTCAATTTTGAAAGGCACTATCTTCTTTGTTAAGTATCTAAAAGTATCCATCTTCATCCATGAGTCTGTAATAAACTACCATCACAGTCACTTTGATGAAAATGATATTTTGAGGAACATTTTGATGAGATGAATATGCCTTCCTGAATATTATCAGGAAGTTGTCAATTTAAGATGTAATCATTGAAAAATAATCTGCAACTTGAATTATAAACTGTTAGTGAGTTGAAATGAAGAAGTATGATGTGAAGAATGAAGAGTGCTAACAGAAATAGTGATCCTAGAATACAGAAAAACAGAACCTAGCAAGTAAAAAATTAACAAAGAGTCCCTAGAATTAAACATGGTGAAACATATTCAGAAATATGTAAAATCAGGGGTGACAGCATTATGAATAACCAACAAATATAGTGTTTATTGGCAAGTATTTAAGTAGTGGAGAAAGTCACTGTTGATAAGTCTGAACTGAACTGAACCAAAATAGTCATATCTCAGTCTTCATGACCCCATTTAGAGTTTTGTTGGCAAAGATACTGCAGTGGTTTGCCATTTACTTCTCCAGCTCATTTTACAGATGAAGAAGCTGAGGCAAACAGGGTTAAGTGAATTGCCTAGAGTCACACAGCTAGTGAATATCTCATGAAGATGAATCTTCCTGACTCAAGGCCTAGCACTCCTTTCACCTAACTGCTCCCATAAAGCTATCATAGCCTAATATGGGGGTGGGGGGACAGTAAATCCAACTCCTTTTCCTACATTAATCCTACAATATTATGATTCATGATTAAACTTCCCAAGTTCTTCAATACTGAAAACTGAGTGTTTTAGCCAGTGAATATATGCATTCTTGTCTTTCTGGTACATATGTAAGTAATGCAAATTAATTATTTAGTCATGTTTATTAATCAGCAGTTTTTTATTAGTGGGAATCATTTTCTCAAGTCTTATAAGACTTTGAGAATTAGATGTACAGCCATGATTACTAAAATGTTCTTATGATGTCCAGCCTGAAATATCTTTATAAATCTTTCATTTGGTAAGGAATAGATTTAAGGGTCTGTTAATGAAAATGTTAGGATCCTGAACTGTGAGTGTTTCCTTGAATCTAAGTGAAATTTACACTGTTTGATCCAACTCAAAAGATTAAAACTATCCTCTTCATCTTTGCCACGGTCTAATTATTTTTTCACAAAGGCATGAGCTGATAATCAGCTCATTGTTACTGAACACATTCATATTTGTATTAGAATTGCCTCAAACTTTCAATTCAAGTCAACAAATCTTCAATGAGCAACTACCATAGGCAAAACATTAAGTCAGACTCTAGGGATATAAAAATTAAAGTGGCACAGTCTCCGCTCTCAAGTAGTTTATATTCTAGTAGAAATGATGCATCATACACAAATAATTTTAATTTAAGGTAGAAAAGGGAAAGTACAAAGAAGAGATTTAGACAAAATAGGAAAGTTGGAGCGGGAAAATTTCCAGTTTGGGGACTGTAGAAAACTTAATGGGTACATCCATACCTGAGTCCCATCTAAAAGATTATTATTTCAACAGGCTAAAATGAGGAAGGATTACATCCCAAGGAATGGGGGATTAAGTACAACAATTCATTGTTTCCTCCATTAGACTGTGAGTTTCTTGAAGGTAGAAAATGTTTTGTGTCCTCAGTAAATGTTTATTGATTAATTAAAAGTCAAGAGAATGCAGGAAAAGGTCAGGGTACACTTTATCCAGAGTGTGTAGGTAGCTGTGTAATAGAACTGTATCCACGTTTGAGATCCAAGTTTTAGAGAAAGCCTGAGGAGTATGATTTTCATCCCATTGGCTTTGATGAAATACTAAATACTTTTGAGCAGGATATTGAATGGTCAGAGATGTGTATTAGGAAGATTATTTGAGTCATGACATGAAGGATAGGTTGGATAGGAGAGATGTAGTCTGGGAGACCAATTGATTGTTTCTTTCAATCACCTGCCCAAAAAGTGATAAGAACCAAAATTAGGCTGGTGCAATTATGAGTCAAAAGGAGGAAGTGGATACAAGATACAGCATGAAGGCAAATTTAAGAAGTCTTGGCAAATTATTGGAAGTGAAAATGAAGAAAAGATAAGAGTCACAGATGACTTTAAGATTTGTGTAAAATTGGTTGACAAAACCAAAGCAAGCAAAATTAAAAGCCTTATTATTGTGATGGTTACAATAAGAAATGACGAGTTTGCAGAAAGAGGATATTCACAATTTGCCCTGATCAACCACATAGACTTTCCTGATTTCAAGAATATAATATGAAAAGCCTGAGAGGTAGTCAGGATCTCCTGTTCTTTCTGCAATATTTAGTAGCAAATGGTCTAGAAATGGACAGATATATGGTAAGCATTAACACCATATCACTAAAACTGAAAGAGCAAAACAAATAATTCATAAATCCAAGTGGGACTTATTCAAGGATACATCTCAACTGGCTGGGTCTCAATTGGTCAACTCAAGGGCAATAGATCTGAACTCAAGCCTGGACTTTTAGACAGCTTGTCTGTGACATACATTCATAAAGGTAGGGTGGTCTGTCCAGAGAATAATACTATGATTATCCTGAGAATGGTCGTGAAAAAGTTAGGATTATTTTAGAATGAGTTTGGTAGGGCAGTCTAAATAATAAGGTCACTCACAGAAGTTACAAAGTTAGGGAGGACAATTCAACATCTAACAGATGAGTTAAGAGTCCATAAACAGTTATAATATACTTCAAATGTTAAAATCAATATGAAAGTTGAAAGGATTCAAATACATTTCGTTTAACACAAATGTTTGTTCTATTGAAGAATGGAATCTCCATAAATATAGATTGCATTGTTTATTTCAGCATTCAATAAGCAATTAAATGGATTCTCTTGCTAGAACTTCTTTCATTTCTTAGGCTTACTTCTATAGACAGAGTACCATATGTCAAGGTACATCAAATCTTGAGGTGTGCTTCAGTAATTACACAAGGGATTTAAAAATGAAGAGATTTGATCAATTATACCAACAAATTTCAATTTCTTCTTCTGCTAGCAAATGCCTCTCCAAATGGATGATTATATTGATACCCAAAAGGAAGGGAAAATGAAAGTCACAGTGCAAAGAAGATTTATTTAAAGCCAGATAGACATGGGAGACATTTCAGATTTCTAAATTTGCCTCTCTAGAATGCTATAGTACGGAAGTTCCAAAGATATATTCCCAGCATTCTCTTTTTATAGAGGAAAAATCCCTGTTCTGCTACACATTAGATGTTATGCATTCCTGGTTTTTTTGTTTTGTTTTGTTTTGTTTTTTGTAGAGGTAGGATAAAGAATACTGATCAGTAGAACAAGTAACCCACCTCTTCTTGGATCTGAAGGGTCATGCTAAATGGGTATGTGGGTCAAAATGGACATTTTTATCTATGAAGTATTTTTTTTCATATTTTTCAACTGCTTGGGTTCATGTTGTCAGAATGTATTAATTAACAATATGCCATCACTCTTGAATCATCTTTGCTGTAGAGTGTTAGGCCATAGGATATAATTCCTATAAATTCTTTAAAATATCTTAAAAGATCTAGGGTCCATATCAGACAATAATACTTCTACCTCTGTGACCTTGAAGAAATTTTTAATATCTCTAGTCCTCAATTTCATCATCAGTAAAATGAGGAAATTCTCATCATGCCCCACCTTAGCTAGTATGAATTCAACTTGTGATCATTCTCTCCCAAGACCCTTATCATCTTTGCCTCATCAACTTTATCTTCCTTATTAGATAGGATCAGAACTTCAATATGACTATACCCAGTATTACTTTCCTTGGTCATGAAGAATTGTAAGATGATCAAACAACCAAGTGAACAAATATTTATTAATCGCAATCTGCAAAGAAGTAGATTCAATACCAAATAGATATCATACCATAGAAAGATTATTTCCCCAACTATATTCTAGATAGATTATAAAATCAATACAATAAATGCAGGTATACTAATGAGTAGGCTATTATAGCCCTACAGGCAAGTGGTGATGAGTACTCAAGCTAATTAGTAGCAGCATAACTGCAGCAGAGACAAATACAAAAGATGTGGAAGATAAAGATGATTTGAAGACTGATTGAATGGAAAGCACTCAGAGAAATGAAAAGTAACTCATATTTTTAAAAATATTTGAATAGGAGGAAAATTGTACAAAATAGAAACAGTGAATTTTGAAAGAGAAGACTTTACATGAATAAATGGTGAGTTCATTCTGGGCATGTTGGGCAGGTGAATTTCACGTCAGCACTGAATGGAGATGGAGATGTCCAGCAGTCAATTATAAATGTCTCATTGTGAGAGAAAGACAGAGACAGACAGAGGTGGGGGAGATATATACAAATACATCCCCCGATATATATGTAATTTTGGTAGAATTGATATTTCAGCTTATGATATTACAAGAAAGTATATAGAAGAGAAAAGGACTCAAACTGGAGCCTTGAGTGCAGTATTTGTAAATACATCAGTGGTCTCTAAACTTTGTAGATTACACACTTCATAAACTCAAATACTGAAATGGATTTGTGTTCTCCTCAATGTACAGCTTCCTTCCAATGTTCTAATCACAATCCATACTTGCCTGCCAACTATGTGCTACTCTTATCTATGCATTCAAAAGGTCACAATAGGAGGATTGCCAAAATTTAGATTGTTTTGTGTGCTTCATCCCAACAAGAGTACCAGTAGAGCATTCTGTTAATTGCTGCCATTCCTTGCTGTGGTCTAATAACTAATCCAAGTTGCGTTCTTAGAATGTAGTTCATTGCAAAATCATTTACTATTGTTCTTCAGAATTTCTCATTGATTATATATTGCCACCTGTATACTCTCATGCTGTCACTCTTCTTATCTCTGTATTGTTTATCTTTATTTCTTTTGATTCAATGGTATTTCAGGTCTCATAGCTAAATACCAAAACCAGGGGTGGGAAAAGTATTTGATTTTCAAAGATAAGCCTTTGTTTCCATGGAAACCTTAGAGTAGGTAAAAGTTTTCTGAAGGTCCCAAAAAGCAGTCCAGCCCACTCTACTCCTTGTTTTCAACAACTGACTCAGCTCATTTTCCAGAAGCACCATCTGTCCCAGATATGAATACTGTTGAACTATCTCTATAATATTTATCAAATTTCATAATAAAATTTGACCTGAGTGAAGAAAATAACACATTAAAAATATACTAACCCAAATGGCAAAAGAAGCCCAAAAAGCCAATGAGGGGAAGAATGCCGTAAAAAAACAAATTTGCCAGATGGAAAAGGAATTTCAAAAACTCACTAAAGACAATAATTTCTTCAAAATTAGATTGGAGCAAATGGAAGCTAATGATATTATGAGAAATCAAGATACTATATAACAGATCCAAACATATGAAAGATTAGAAGGCAATGTGAAATATTTCATTGGAAAAACAACTGACCTGGAAAATAGATCCAGGAGAGATAATTTAAAAATTGTTGGACTACCTGAAAGCCAAGTGTAATGGAAATACAGATTTAAATATCTTCCCTGCCCCTAGGCCCTTTGATTGGCTTAAGAAACTTTGATAGGCTTAAGAGACTCTGAAAACCTTCCTTTATTTGAAAATACACTCTGCCTCCTAATAGGCTGAATGTGGTCACATGGAGCCTGTGGTAGGAGGCTTGGTTTTCAGGTATGACCACACCTTGATGCTGTGTGATTGGGCAGTGGGTCAAGAGGTTGGTTACATTCTCTGAGCCAGGAGAAGGCTATATAAACCCTGATAGGAGGCTTCGCTTTTGGGGCTCACTTTGAGAAGTGTTGTGTGATTTGACCAGATGAGACTCTGGGCAGCCATTGAGAGCTTTGAAAACCCAGATGTTGATGCTTCTCTCTCTGGTAACTGTGATTTTGGTATTGATAATGATTGGACAGTTTGGAAGCCTGTCTGTTTGATATGTCTGTATACTCTGAAGTTTGGGGTGCTGACCTTTTACCCCTGAACTAGGTAATATATATTTGATTGATTAAAGTGAGCTTGTTAACTGATTTTGAGTTGCTTTCCTTTTGAAAAGCAGATCTAAAAACCTGTGTTGACAGCCACCCTGGGGATGTTGGGGTGCTTGCTGCTACACCATGATAAAAAAAAAAGAGCCTAGACACCATCTTTCAAAAAATTATCAAGCAAAATTGCCCTGATATCCTAGAACCAGAGGACAAAATTGAGGTTGAAAGAATCAACCAATCACCTCTTGAAAAATATCCCAAAAGAAAACTCCTAGGAATATTATAGCCAAATTTCAGAGTTCCAAGGCAAGGAAAAAATACTGCAAGCAGTCAGAAAGAAACAATTAGAGTATTGTGGAAATACAATCAGGATAACACAGTACCTTTCAGTTTCTAAATTAAGGGCTTAGAACATAATATTCTGGAGGTCAAAGGAGTTAGGATTAAAACCAAGTGTCACCTACCCAACAAAACTGAGTATAATGCTTCAGGGGAAAATATGGTCATTCAGTGCAATAGAGGATTTTCAAGCATTCTTAATAAAAAAAGCAGAGCTGAACAGAAAATTTGACTTTCAAAAACAAGAAGCAAGAGAAGCATGAGAAGGTAAACAAGAAAAAGAAATCATAAGAAACTTATAAAAATTGACCTTTTTGTGGAAAAACAATAATTGTATCATATAAGACTTTTCTCAGTATGAGGACAGTTGAAGGGAATATATAATTATATATATATATATATATATATATATATATATATATATATATATACACACACATAAATACATACACATATATGTATATATATACACATACATATATGTATGTATGTATGTATAGGAGGGTGTATGTGTGTATAAATATATATGAGGGTGTGCATATGTATGTACATGTATACATAGACAGGGCACAGGATGAGTTGAATATGAAGGGATGATATCCAAAAAATAAAATTAAGAGGTGAGAGAGGAACATATTGAGAGAAGGAGAAAGGGAGAGATAGATTAGGGTAAATTATATCATATAAAAGAGGAAAGATGAAAGGGAATGGGACAACTTTACTCTCATTGAATTTGGCTTAAGGAGGGAATAACATACACACTCAATTGGTTATCTTACCCTACAGGAAAATAGGGGGGAAGGGTATAAGAGAGGGAATGATAGAAGAGAGGGCAGATTGGCGGAGAGGGTAGTTAGAAGCAAACATTTTTGAAAAGGGACAGGGTCAAAGGAGAAAATGGAATAAATGGGGGGATGGGATAGGATGGAGGGAAATATAGTTAGACTTTCACAATGTAACTACTATGGAACATTTTGCATAACTACACACGTACAACCTATATTGAATTGCTTATCTTCCCAGTGGGAGTGGGTGAGAAGGAAAGGAGGGAAAAAATCTGGAACTCAAAATTTTAAAAACAATGCATATAAAAAATTGAGGTTTGTTGTTGTTGTTGTTTAACATGCAACTGGGAAATAAGATATACAGGCATGGAGGTATAGAAATCCATCTTGCCTTAATAGAAAGTTGCTGGGGAGGGGAGGAGTGATATGGGGGAAGATATAAGAGAAAACAGATTGGGTCAAGGGGTATTGAGTAGGCTAGCTATTTGGGGATGCAGATAGGGGAAAGATGCTGAGAAAATTTTGTACCTCAAAATTTGGTGGAAATGAATTTTGAAAACCAAAAATAAATAAATAATTAAAATTTGGGGGAAATATAACAGGAAATATTTAAGATAATAAATTTTTAAAAAATTTAAGTTTCAGGTTTTTTCCCTTCTTCCCTCCTTACCTACCCCCACTGGGAAGATAAGCAATTCAATATAAGCTGTACATGTGTGGTTACACAAAACATCTCCACAGTAGTTATATTGTGGAAGACTAACTATATTTTTCTCCATCTTATCTTACCCCCCATTTATTCAATTTTCCCCTTTGACACTGTCCCTTTTCAAAAGTGTTTGCTTATAACTTCCCTATCCCCACATCTGCCCTCTCTTCTATCATTGCCCTTCTTATCCCCTTCCCCTCCCTCCTATTTTCCTGTAGGGTAAGATACCCAATTGAGTGTGTATGTTACTTCCTCCTTAAGCCAAATTCAATGAGGGTAAGGTTGTCTCATTCCCTTTCATGTTCCTGCTCTTTCCCTCCATTGTAACAGTTTTCTCTTGCCCCTTTTATGAGATAATTTACCCTAATCTATTTCTCCCTTTCTCCTTCTCCCAATATATTCCTCTCTCACTTCTTGTTAAGCCATGCAAAAGCAGCTTTCCAGAGGACTGCTACTATGAACAGCTTTTAAGCTGGTTAAAAGCAGCTGGTTTAAGCTGGTTTTAAGCAGGTTAAAACAAGAGTGATTACCCTCTGAATGGTCACATGGTCCCCCTGTACTCTATAGGCCAAGAGCACTGAAGGCAACCACACAGCAGCAGTTGCACCTGCTGCCACCACTTCTTGCCCCGGGGGCTAGGGGATAGACTGAATTCTTTCCTCTTCCAACAGAGTTCCCCACTGACCTGTTACTTTCTCTTCGACATTTATGGGTTGAGAGATCTGGAAAACACCACAGCTTCTAGTGATTCACTCTCCTGAAGTCTTCTCCTGCCTCCATTGGTCTGGGGTACCCCAGGGCCAGAACTGTGCAGCTCATGGGGGACTGGGCTTGGCTCCAAGCCTGGTGCAATAGACCCTTCCTATCAGCCTGCCAGACATCCCTCAGGGGGAGAATTATTTCTCTCTGTCACTTTGTGGGTTCTCTAGTTCTAAAATTTGTTTAGAGTCATTTTTTACAAGTATTAGTCATGGTTGGAACCGGAGCTGCTGGGCATTCCTGTTTTTACTCTGTCATCTTTGGCTCTTCCCCACCCCCAACCAAAAAATTTACTGCCAGTATTTCAATTATTGAATCTTGAATATAATTAGAGCAGAAAGATATGATGTGATAAAATATACACTGTCCCATCTTACATGCTATGCTGAAGAAAAAAAAAAAACCACTGGATGTATAATGGACTGAAATTCAAGCCCTTGCTTTGCTACTTATGAGATTAATCACCTTGAACAAATCACTTAATTTCACTAAGACAGTTTCTTTCTTTGTAAAAAGATAAGGTAAATATTTATTCTCTTTTCCTTACAGGATTATTGCCTGAATAAAAAAGAATGACTATGTTAAGTGTTTTGTATACAGTCAACAGTTATGTAAATGTAATCTGTTGTTATTATAGCATAGCCTGAGTTACAAAGTTAGGTTTTCTATAGTTGGTATACATAAACAATGTATATGTATAAGTATTTTTGTATAATATATATGTATATTTTTGTATAATATATATATATATATATATGTATATGTATAAGTATTGCTGGCATCCCACCTAGACAATGGGGAAACAACCCAACAGGAAGAAATAGAAAACTCTTACAATTCTAGAAGTACTGTATTAGCCTACTGTTACTACAACACTTGAAATAACAATGATTAAATTCTCATGTGCAAATTGATAGGATAGGTGTTAAAGGCTATAAAATTTTATGGGTCAAAAATGATCACATAGTAAGTCACAGAATGCTCTGTGTGAGGCTGTATAGATCACAGGATGGTGATGGCTTTTAGGAAATAGTTGGAAGAACTTTTTATGTCTTATGAGAATATGAGCTATGGGATAGTGCTGTGGTCATTATTAAAATTTTTCATGTTAATATATAATTATTTAAGTTACACTACAGGTTAACTATAGGGGTATTTCAAAGGCTATGTTGCCTGAGATTAATATAAGCCTAAAGGATGTTTAATAATTAGAATCCTTCAAATAGATTTAGACATCCTATGTAACAAATTAATCACTCTGACTAATGGTATTGAATGCAGCTGACAGGCTATGGAAGAGGAAACATTTCTAAATAATCATATTTCTATGTGATTAATTCTGTGCTTCATCTGGTTGAAAATAAGTTCTTGGATTTTGGAGAGAAAAATAAAACAAATACATTCATTCTTTACAAAGTTGAAGCAGAGTCTCTAAAAAGGGTAACCATTCTATATCATTGGTTAAAATGAAAATAAGCTATGATGTAATCATACATATCACTTTTTAGGAGATTAGAAAACAATAAAATATTAAAGGGGGGTTACATTAAAATGTGTAAGTATCTTAGATAAAGAATAGCTCAAGTCTTTTCCATTGTTCAAGATAATGACACCTTTATACATCTAACCAAAGATAGCTCCTCTTAAATTTTGTTTGGATGATGCTTAAAAATACAGAAGAAAAGCAAAAGCATAATTCATCCAGATGCTTTTTCTGCATGACGCTGAACATCTGGATAGATATTTTAATACACATGATTTTGTTCTTATGAATACAGTATCAGAAATGTTTAGAACTCTATCCACTCTTCTATGCTTTCAACTAAAATGTGATACTCTGAGGCAGCAGAGTAGAACATTTATAGGATATCAGGCAAATTTCAGTTAATAAAATTTCAAAGAACCTCTTTTTTAGAAAAAAAAATTCCCTTTTCTTAGTAAGCATAGACATGTCACTCATTTCCTAATTAACAAAATCTTGTGATTTTGTGCACTGTCAAGTAGTAGACCTATTTTTCTTTTTTCCACAATAGTATTTAATTTTTCCCCAATTACATATAAAGAGAGTTTTCAACATTTACTATTATAAGATTGAGTTCAAGTTTTCCTTTCACCCAGCCCCTCCCCAAGACAGCAGTCAACCTGATATAGGTTATACATGTACAATTATATTAAACACATTTATACATTAGTCATGTTGTGGAAGAAGAAACAGAACAAAAGGAGGGAAAAGCACAAGAAATAAGAAAAGTGAAAATAGTTTGCTTCTAACTGCATTCAGACTCCATAATTCTTTCTTTGGATATGGATATCGTTTTCTATCAAGACTCTTTTGGACTTATCCTAGATTGTTTTGTCACTGAGGAAAGCTAAGTCTATCCTAGCTGATCATCACACCATGTTGGTATTACTATATACAATGTTCTCCTGATTATGCTTCCTTTACTCAGCTTCAGTTCATATAGGTCTTTCTAGGCTTTTTCTGAAATCTATCTGTTCATTTCTTATAGCACAATATTATCCCATTACATAAATATACCCCAATGTGTTCAGCCATTCTCCAATTGATAGATATACCCTCAATTTCCAATTCTTGGTTACCACACAAAGAGTTGCTATAAATATTTTTTGTACATGTGGGTCATTTTCCCACTTTTAAGAGCTCTTTGGGATACAGACCTATAAGTGGTATTGCTGAATGAAAGAGTATACACAGTTTTATAAGCCTTTAGGCATAATTCCAAATTGCTCTGTAAAACAGTTGGATCAGTTTACAACTATGCCAACAATGAATCAATGTTCCAATTTTCCCATATCTTCTCTAATATTTATAATTTTCTTTCCCTGTCATATTAGCCAATATGATAGGTGTAAGGTGGTACCTCAGAGTTGTTTAAATTTGCATTTCTATAATCGATAGTTATTTAGAGTATTTTTACATAACTATGGATAACTTTAATTTTGTCATCTGAAAACAGCCTATTCATATTCTTTGACCACTTATCAATTGGCTGACTTGTATTCTTATAAATTTGATTCAATTCTCTATATATTTAAGAAATGAGGCCTTTATTGGGAACACTAGATGTAAAAATTGTTGCCCACTTCTTTTGCTTTCCTTCTAATCTTTGTTGCATTGGTTTTATTTCTGCAAAGATTTTAATTTAGTGTAACAAAATTTCCAATTTTACATTTCACAACAATTTCTATCCCTTGTTTGGTAATAAATTATTTTCTCCATAGATTTGGCAGTTAAACTATTCCTGGGTCTTTTAATTTGCTTATGTTATCACCTTTATGTCTAAATCATGTACCCATTTTGACCTTATCTTGGTATATAGTATAAGATTTTGGTCCATGCTTAGTTTCTACCATAATATTTTCCAATTTTCTCAACAATTTTTGTCAAATAGTGAGTTCTTATCCCAGAAGCTGGGGTCTTTGGGTTTACCAAACAGTAGATTACTATAGTCATTTACTACTCTGTCTTTGTACCTAACCTATTCCAAGATTCTACCACTCTACTTCTTAGCCTGTACCAAAAAGTTTTAACGATAGCCACTTTATGATATTGTTTAGACCTGGTACAACTATGCCATCTTCTTTTGCATTTTTCATTAATTCAGTTGATATTATTGATCATTATTTCTTCCACATAAATTGTCATTATTTTTTCTAGCTCTATAAAACTTTTTGGTGCTTTGATTGGTATGGCACTGAATAAATAAATTAATGTAGGTAGAATTATCATTTTTATTATATTAGCTTGACCTACTCATAAGTAATCGATATTTTTCAATGTCTAGATCTGACTTTATTTGTGTGAAAATTGTTCTGTAGGGGCAAAGCAAGGTTGGAAGAGGAAAAGCAGGGACTCACCTGAAATCTCCCCTAAACCTCTCCAGATACCTACAAAATTTGCTCTAAACAAATTCTAGAGCAGCAGAACCAAGAAAAAGATAAACAAATTTCCAATCCAAGATAACTTGGAAGATCAGCAGGAAAGGTTTGTCACAAAAGGTTGAGAGTGGAATATAGTTAAGTATAGGTCATACCAGCACAGCCCCAGCCCCAGTAAATTAGGAACAGACCTTGGCCATGATTGAATCCACAGCAGCAGCAGCTGTTGCTTCTTCTATTAAGATTGAACAATTGATCAGAAGGAGATTACAAAGGTCTTTTTGGTAGCACTGGGCCAGGACTTTATTGCTTTGCCTATACTTGGATCCAGATCATAATCCTGGGTAACAGTCCCAGGACAAGGAGGAGCACTACCACACCAGAGCTTGAGTTCACAGTATAGCAAGGACCCACCTCACAGTTCCACAGCAAAAAAAAAGAGTGCTTGTGGTTACTCACAGATCAAGGCACAGACCAGGAAAGTCGTAAACAACTCTAATTATATCGCTCCAACTTGGAAAAACTGAAAACTTACAAATAGTGTACCCTCCACCCTGGAAGGAGGTGGAAGCAGATCCCTTAGCAAAGAGATTAAAAGCCTATAATAGTTTGAGGGAAATGAGGTAACAATGAAAAAAAAAAAACCCTTTGACTATAGGAAGTTACTATGGTGACAAGGAAGATCAAAAAGCAAACTCAGAAGAGGATAACAAAGACAAATCTCATACATCCAAAGCCTCCAAAAAATATGAATTGGTCTCTAGCCAGGGAAGAGTTCAAAAAAGATTTTGAAAATAAAGAGGGCGATTGAGCCAAAATGGTGGAGTGAAAGCAGGAACTCATCTGAGCTCCTCTGTGAATTCTGTCAGTAACCTCTAAAATTTGAATCTGAATGGATTTTAGAGTGACAGAGTACACTGGGAGATGGAGTGTGGAAGATTCCCAGTACAGGAAAGTGTCCACATAGGACTGGACAGGGGGAGTGCAGAACACACGGGGGCTGCACTAGAGACCAGACCACAGTAGAAAGAGGGAGAGCCTGGCCAGCAGATTCATCCACTATCACCCCTCTTATTCAATTTGTTACTAGAAATGTTAGGAGTAGCAATTAGAGAAGAAAAAGAAATTGAAGGAATCAAACTAGACAAAGAAGATACTAAGCTATCTCTCTTTGCAGAGGATATGATGGTATACTTAGAAAATCCCAGAGAATCAAGTAAAAAACTATTTGAGATAATAAATAAATTTGGCAAAGTGGCAGGATATAAAATAAACCCACATAAATCCCCAGCATTCCTATATATTTCTAATGGAATCCAATAGCAAGAGACAGAAAGAGAAATTCCATTTAAAGTTACTGTAGGCATTAGAAAATATTTGGGAATCTGCCTGCCAAAACAAACCCAGGACCTGTATGAACACAGTTACAAAACACTCTTCGCACAAATATAGTTAATAAACTAATTGGAAAACACATCAGTTACTCATGGCTAGGATGAGCTAATATAATAAAAATGACAATTTTACCTAAAGTAATTTACATATTTAGTGCCATACCAATATATCTATCAAAAATTATTTTATAGAGCTAGAAAAAAAATAAAAAAAATTCATTTGGAAGAACAAAATGTCCAGAATATAAAGGGAATTAATGAAAATAAAATGCTAGGGAAGGTGGCCTAGCCATACCAGATTTTAATCAGTATTAAAGCAACAGCCATCAAAACTACTTGGTACCGGGGTGACTAGGTGGCACAGTGAGTAAGAGCGCCGGCCCCAGAGTCGGGATGACCCAGGATTGGTCCCAGCCTCAGAAAATGAGCACCCACACATAAATAATGACTGGCCATGTAACCTTGAGCAAGTTACTTAACCCCAATTGCTTAAAAAAAAAAAAAACTACTTGCTACTGCCTGAGGAATAGAGTAATGGATCAGTGGAATAGATTATGCACACAAGACACAGCAGTCAATGACTATAGTAATCTACTATTTGATAAACCCAAAGATCCCAGTTTTGGGGAAAAGAACTCAGTATTTGACAAAAACTGCTGGGAAAACTGGAGAGTAGTATGGCAGAAACTGGGAATAGAACATTATCTAACACCATATACCAAAATCAAGTCTAAATGAATGCTCTATCTAGGTATAAAGGCTGTTACTGTAACTAATCTGAGAGTACCAGCATAGTTTACCTGTCAGATATATGGAGAAGGTAAAATTTTATGACCAAACAAGAGTAAGAGAGCATTATGAAATGCAAAAAGGATAATTTTGTTTACATTAAATTGAAAAGTTTCTATAACCAAGATTAAGAGGGAAGTGGAAAATTGGGAAAGAATTTTTACAACCAGCATTTCTGATAAAGGTCTCAGTCTAAAATATACATAGAACTGAGTCAAATCTATAAGAATACATATCATTCCCCAGTTGATAAATGGTCAAGGATATGAACAAGCAGTTTTCAGAGGAAGAAATTAAAGATATCTATAAGCATATAGAAAATGCTCTAAATCTCTATTGATTAGAGAAGTGCAAATAAAAACACCTCTGATGTACCACATGTCACCAGTCAGATGGGCTAAGATGACAAAACAGGAAAATGATAAATGCTGGAGAGGATGTGCAAAAATTGGAACACTATTGCATTGTTGGTGGAGTTGTGAACTGATTCAACCACTCTGGAGAGCAATTTGGAACTAAGCCCAAAGGGCTATAAAAATGTGCATGCCCTTTACCCCAGCAATATCACTACTAGTGCTGTATCCCAAAGAGATTATAGAAGTGGGAGTGTACCCATATGTACAAAAATATTTAAAGCACCTCTTTCTGTGGTGGCAAAGAATTAGAAATCAAGGGGATGCCCATCAATTGGAGTATGGCTGAACAAGTTGTGGTATATGAATGTAATGGGATACTATTGTGCTATAAGAAATGAGTAGCAAATGAACTTCATAATAACCTGGAGAGACTTACATAAACTGATGCTGAGTGAGAAGAGCAGAACGAGGAGAAATTTGTATGCAATTATAGACACAACATATTATGACAACTAACTTTGATAAACTGGTTTGATAGACTCAGCAATGCAAGTTAATAAGACAACTCCAACAGACTCATGATGGAAAGAGATATTCACATCCAGAGAAAGAACTACAGAGTCTGAATGCAGATTGAAGCAAACTATTTGTTCTTTTTTCTTGTTTTGATTTGTTTCCTCTTTCTCATCATTCACCACACTGGTTATAATCCTTCTTTACAACCTGACTAATGTTTAATGTGAAGGTATTTGTAAATGCTGTATTTGATTGCATGCTGCCAGGGGCATGTGGGTTAGGACAGGGAGGGGAAGAAAGTTTGATACTCAATGAATTGTAGAACTTAATGTTGTAAACTAAAAGTAATTAAATAAATTAAACAAGTGTAATTATCTTTTCAAAAAGAAAATAAATTAAGAGAGACAGAGGAAAAATTGGGAAGAGAATTGAGAGTGATGCAAGAAAATTACTTAAAAAATGACTCTAAAGGAGACACACACACACACAAAAAAAAAAATACTCAAGGAAACAACACTTTAAAAAACAGACCAGTAGGGCAAATGGTAAAAGAGGTCTAAAGAGCCAGTGAGGTGAAGAATACCTTAGAGAGCAAAATTGGTCAAATGGAAAAGGAGTTCCAAAAGATCAATGAGGAAAAGGAGTTCTTAAAATGAGAGTGAAGTAAATGGAAGCTAATGACTTTATGAGAAATCAAGAAACAACAAAATGAAAGCAAAAAAGAAAAAACAATTAAAGGTAATGTCTCATTGGAAAAGCAGCTGATCTGGAAAATAGATCCAGGAGAAATCACTTTAAAAAAATTATTGGACTACCTGGAAGCCACAATAAAAAAAAGTTCCTAGCTATCATCTTTCAAGAAATTATCAAGGAAAACTGCCCCAATATTCTAAACTAGAGATTAAAAGAATTTGAAAAAAATCTATCCTTCATCTCCTCAAGGAAATCCCAAAATGGAAACACTCAGAAATATGATAATCAAATACCAGAGCTCCCAGGTCAAGGAGAAAATATTGTAGGCAGTCAGAAACATTTCAGGCATGGTGGAAACAGTCATGGATTTCAGGTAGTCTAATAATTTTTAAATTATCTCTCCTGGAACTATTTTCCAGGTCAGTGGTTTTTCCCATGAGATATGTCACATTGCCTTCTATTCTTTCATTTGTTTGGATCTGTTTAACAGCATCTTGATTTCTCATAAAGTCACTAGCTTCCATTTGCTCCAGCCTAACTCTGAAGGAATGAATCTATTCAGTGAGCTTTTGAGATTCTTTTTCCATCTGGCAAATTTGGCTTTTTAAGGCATTCTTCTCCTCATTACCCTTTTGAGCCTCTTTGCCATTTGAGTTCATCTATTTTTAAGGTGTTATTTTCCTCAGTCAGGCTGTTGACTCTCATTTCATACTTTTCCTGCATCCTTCTCATTTCTCTTCCCAATTTTTCCTCCACTTCTATTATTTGGTTTTTAAAATCCTTCTTAAGGTTCTCTATGGCCTGTAACCCACTCATATTTTCATTTGGGGCTTTTGGTGCAGGATTTTTGACCTCAGAGTCCTCCTCCTGTTCCATACTTTGATCCTCTTTGCCCCCCAAATAGGGATCTAATGATTTGCTTTTCTACATGTTGCCATTTAATTACTTGATTTTTGGGCTCATTGCCACAGTAGGACTCTGCCACCAGACAGGGGAGCATCTGTCCCAAACGTTGGGGGTCTTCACAGCTTCCAGAGGAATTAGTTGGGTGGCGTCTGTGGAACTTCCACACACTCTGGCAAGTTGGATACCCACCCCAAACCTCCCCCCTAGACCACAGTCCAGATCCATGGAGGTTAAAGCAAGAGCAATTACCCCCCAAGACTGATCACTGGATCTCCCTACAGTTTGCAGGCCAGGAGCTGAAGCTGTCACTGAAGCTGCAAAATGGCAACTGTGCTGGGTCTCTTCAGCTGCTTCTCACCCCCAGGGGAAGAAGCAGACGTGTTCCCCAAATATTGGTCCCAAAGTCCATAGGGCACTAACCTCTCACTTTGTCCTAGGCATATCTGTGTTGATAATTCTGGAATCGCCACAGCTGCTGGTGTTCTGGGGTTCCTCCAGCTGGCTGCTGGCCCAGCCACCCTGGGGCTAAAACTGAGGCTCAAGTGGGCCTTGGCTCAGCTCCCCAAGCACTGCGCTGTCAGTTCCCAGCTCTCTGCACTGCCTGCTCTCAGAGCACTGCATTGGCTGCTCCCTGCAGGGCTGCTAGGCTGTTCTCAGCGGGAGGTTAGCTTCTCTGGGTCGTTCTGTCGGTTCTGGAGCTCCAGAAGTTGTTCAGAGTCCAACTTTTACATTGTTTGGAAGTGGTGTGGAGGAGAGCACCTTGGAAGTGCTGTTTCTACTCCATCATCTTGGCTCCACCTCCGACCTTTCTCATTATTAAGATAGTTAGGTGTATATATTGACAGAGGGCACAGGTGTGAGTTAAATATGAAGGAATGATATGTAAAAAAAATCATTAAGGGATGAGAAATAAATTTGTGGAGAGAAAAAAGAAAGGAAAGAGAGAAGAGGGTAATTATCTCATGTAAAAGAGTCAATAAAAAGCTTTTCCAGTGGAGGGGAAAAAGGAGGAAATGAGGGGGAGTGAGTAAACCTTATTCTCATCTGAATTGGCTCAAAGAGGGAATAACATATACACTCAGTTGGGTATAGACATCTACCTTACACCACAGGAAATTAGTGGGGTTCAGGATAAGAGAAGGATGAATGAGAGATGGGAGGGCATATTGGGGGTGGGGGTAGTCAGAAGCAAAACACTTTTAAGGAGTGACAGGTTGAATGGAGAGAAAAACAATAGTTTAAACAGATTGGGAGTAGGATGGAGTGAGGTAGTGTTAGAAATAATAATTGTGAAAAAATTTTGAAGCAAGTTTCTTTGATGAAGGTTTCATTTTTCAAACATATAGAGAACTGAGTCAAATTTATAAAAATAAGATCCCTTCCCCAATTGATAAATGATCAATAGATAAGATCAGTTCTCAGATGAAGTAATCACAGCTATCTTTAGCTATATGAAGACATGTTCTACAATATAATTGATTAGAGAAATTCAGATTTAAAAAATTCAAAAGTACTATTGCATATTTATTAGACTGGCTAATAGGACAGAAAATGTAAATGAGAAATATTGAAGGGCATGTGAGGAAAATGAGACATTAATGCACTATTGATGGAGTTTTGAACTGATTCAACCATTCTGTAGAGCAATTTGGGGATTTTGTAAAAGGGCTATAAAATCATGCATATCTTTTGAGCTAGCAGTATGACTACTAGGTCTGTATTCCAAAAGAGATTTAAAAAAACAAGAAGTTAAAGCAAGTATTTATGGTAGCTCTTTTCTGGAAACAAAGAATTAGAAATTAAGGGAATGACCATCAATTGGGGAATAGTTTAAAAAAAACTGTGGTATGTGGTTATGATGGAATACTCTTGTACTATAAGAAATAATGAACAGGATGCTCTCAGGAAAAACTTGCATGGGCTTATGAAAACTGAAATGTAGCATGTACAAAATAACAGCAATATTGTAAGATGATCACCTGTGAATGACTCAACTATTCTCAGCAATACAATGATCCAAGACAACTGTGATGGACTAATGATGAAAAATGTTATCCATCCCCAGACAAAGAACTGATGGTGTCTGCATGCAGACTGAAGCATACATTTTGTCATTTTATTTTTCCTGAATTTCTTGGGGGGGGGGGGAGTAGGGAGGGCTTTATTTTCTTTCACCATATGTTTTCCATGACTAAACATGTATAATGTCTATTGAATTGATTGCCTTCTCAGTAATGAATGTGGGGAGGAAGCAAGGGAGAGAATTTGGAGCTTAAAGTTTAAAAATTAAGGCTAAAAGTGATTTTCATATGTAAGTGAGGAAAAATAAAATACTAAATATATAAATAGAAATTGTTTTTAAAAAAGTGTTTTGCAATAGTATTCATATAATTCCTGGACATATATTGGCAGATAGACTCCCAAATATTTTATATTGTTTACAATTAATTTAAGTGCAATTTCTCCTTCTATCTCTTTTTGCTGAGCTTTGTTGGTAATATATAAAAATGCTGATGACTAATGTGGGCTTATTTTGTAGATTGCAATTTTGATAAACTTATTAATTATTTTAAGTAATGTTTTGTTGATTCTCTTGGATTTTCTAAGTATACTATCATATCATCTGCAAAGAGTGAGAGTTTTGTTACATCATTGCCTATTCTAATTCCTTCATTTTCTTTTTCTTCTCTTATTGCTGAGGCTATTTATCATCTTAATGAAAACTCCATTTATCCCTATGCTCTCTAGTGTTTTTAATAGGAATCAGTGCTGTATTTTGTCCAATTCTTATTCTGTATCTATTGAGATAATCACAAGATTTCTCTTAGTTTGTCTTAATATGGTCAATTATAGTTGCTGATAGTTTTCCTAATTTTGAACCAGTCTTTGAATTCTTCATATAAATCCCACTTGGTCTTAGTACATTATCCTGTTTATAAATTACTGTAATCTCTTTCCTAACATTTTATTTAAATTTTTTACATCAATATTAAGTTAATTGGTCTGTAATTTTCTTTCTCTGTTTATGTTCTTCCTGTTTTAGGTATCAGCAACATTATTTGTGTCATGAAAGGAATTTAGTAAGACTACTTCTTTGCATAGTTTTCCAAATAGTTGATATAGTATTAGAATTAATTATTCTTTAATTAGTTGGTATAAATCACTTGTAAATAACTTTGGCCCTGGAGGTTTTTGCTTAAGGAGTTCATGAATGGCTTGTTCAATTTCTTTTTCTGAAATGGGACTACTTAAGGATTTTATTTCCTCTTCTGTTAATCTGGGAGACTTACATTTTTGTAAATATTCACTTCACTTAGATTGATTTAGTGGTTCACAATTGGACAAAAAAGCTTATAATTATATTTTTAACTTCTTCATTGATGTTGAATTAAATCCTTTCATCTTTGATACTAGTAATTTGATTTTCTTTTTTTTTAATCAAATTAACCAAAGAATGATCTATTATTTCATAGACAAGTTTTTAGTTTTATTTATTAATTCAATAGCTTTCCTGGTTTCAATTTTAGTAATCTTTCCCTTAATTTTCAGAATTTCTAATTTAGTTGGGGATTTTTAATTTGTTCATTTTTCTAGCTTTTTTACTTGCATGTCATTGATCTCTTTTTTCTCTATTTTATTCATGTAAGCACATTGAAATATAAAATTTCCCCTAAGTACTGCTTTGGCTGCATCCCATCTGTTTTATCATGTTGTCTCATTATTGTCATTCCCTTTGATTAAATTACTGATTGTTTTTATTACTTGTTGTTTGACCCAATCATTCTTTAAGATTATATTATGTAGTTTCCAATTAAATTTCCATCTATCTTTCCATGACCCTTTATTATGTTTATTGCATCATGATCTATAAAGGAAGAATTTAACATTTCTGCCTTTCTGAATTGGATTGTGAAATGTTTTTATACCCTAATATATGGTCAGTTTTTGGGTAGATGCCATGTATCCACTGCAAAAAGGTATAATCCTTTCTGTGCCCATTCAATTTTCTCCAGAGGTCTATCATAGCCAACATCCTGGAGCATTACCAGGCACCCTGACATTTGTCTTGCAACTGAACTTTGATGACTATGAAAGTAAAAGGGAGGAAGAATCTTTTTTGAAACTCTCTTTCCCTTAAATCCAATACATACTCAAATAAATACATCATATTGTGATGGCATTAGTCTTCTTGGAAAGGAAAAAAAAATGAACAACTATGTAGAGAGCATTTGAGTTAATCACTTTACAAATATCAAATTTTGAAGGATATTTAATGATTTTGCATTTTTATTACTAGTTTCATGTTTTAATCCAGTGCTGCTTATGAGGTCAGAGTTGTTTTAAGGCTATTTGAGTGGTAGAAGTGCCCTTAGAAAATTTAGAGGACCTTGCCACCAAGGGAAAACTTTTGGTAGGATAAGTACTTGTTTTATGTTGGCTCAGCTGATCCTTTAAGGCAGCAAGGAGACAGTTTGGCTTTTTTTTTTTCTTCCTGGGGGATAAAAGGGTGATTGTATGGGGAGGTAATTGTGAAGATATTGATAGAATTCTTATTGCCAGGTGGGGATAATTTTCCTACCAATACTTATTGATGTCCATGGCCAATGCTGAAATGGAGTGTTTGATTTCAATTTAACCAGAAATTTTATTTTTTTATTTTATTAACAATACAGTTGATTTCATTAAAAAAAGAACAAGATAATGATATAAGATTTCATGATTTGGAATAAAAATGAAAGGACTGCAGCTATTGATTCCATTTTACATAATATTTACATTGTAATCATTCCAATAAAAGAATATTTTAAGAAAAAATTCAAATATCCCCTAGTTAAGTATATTCCAGGAGCTCCTTTTGATGGTCCTTCTGAAATATGCAAATAAATAAATAAATATTAAAAAAAATAAAATAGACAAACCTTTGCTTAATTTGATTAAAAGAGAAAGAAAGAAGAGAACCAAATTACTAGTATTAAAAATGAAAACAGTGAATTCACTACCAATGAAGAGAAAATTAAAACTACAATTAAGTTATTTTGCCCAATTGTATGCCAGTAAATTTGAAAATCATCATGAAATAGAAGAATATTTACAAAAATATAAATTGCCCAGATTAACAGGAGAAGCAAAATAATTAAATCATCCCATTTCAGCAAAAGAAATCGAACAAACGGACTGTGCCGGGTAGTTGATTGGTGGGGAGGGAAGCTAGATGCCTAGATGGACGTGTTCCTAATGATCCGGCTCCACAAGACAACGATCTTCACAGATGCGGAGTCGAGCACAGTGTTTGAGCTGAAACGCATTGTGGAAGGCATCCTCAAGAGGCCCCCAGATGAGCAGCGGCTCTACAAGGATGACCAGCTGCTGGATGACAGTAAGGCCCTGGCGAGTGTGGCTTCACAAGTCAGACAGCCAGGTCTCAAGCACTAGCCACTGTGGGGCTGGCCTTTCGAGCCCATGATGTATTTGAAACACTGAGCATTGAGTCTTTCTCCAGCCCTCCAGAACTGCAAGATGTCATGAAGCCTCAAGACTCTGGAAGTGGCACCAGCAAGCAAGCTGTGCAGTAAGGGCCCAAGGCCCCACCCCCTATAGTGACCTAATACAATAAAAATTTTTGGTGTTAGGCAAAAAAAGAAAGAAAGAAATTGAAAAAACCTTCAATGAACTCCCTAAGAAAAAAATCTCCAGGGCCAGATGGATTTATATGTAAATTCTAAAAAAAATTTTTAAATTCCAATACTATATAGACTATTTGGAGAAACAGGCAAAGAAGTCCTACAAAATTATTTTTTTATCATACAAATATGGTACGGGTACCTGGACTGGGATGACCAAAACAGAGAAAGAAAATTATAGACCAAATTCCCTAATGAGTATAGATGGAAAATTTTTAAATAAATTATTAGCAAAGAGATTTTAGCAACTTCTGATGAGAAATAATACACTGTGACTAGGCAAGATTCATATCAGAAATGGAGGACTGGTTTATTGAACCAGGAAAACTATCACCATAATTAAACATATCAACAACAAAACTACGAGAAAGCATACGATTATCATTATACATGTAGAGAAAGGTTTTGACAAAATACAGCACCCATTCCTATTAAAAACACTTGAAAACATAGGAATAAATGGGATCTTCCTTAAAATGATAAGCAACACGTGCCTTAAACCACAAGCAGGCAATATATGTAATGGGGATAAGCTGGACTCATTCCCAATAAGATTAGGAATAAAACAAGGATATTCATTATCACCCCTGTTATTAAATTTGGTACTAGAAAAGTTATCTTTAAAAGAAGAAAAATAAATTGAAGGAATTAGAATAGTCAAAGAAGAAGCAAAGCTATCACTCTTTGAAGATGCTATGATGACATACTTAGTATATCCTAGAGAATCAAGTAAAAAAAAAAATATTTGAAATAATAAATAACTTTAGCAAAGTTGCAGGATATGAAATTAACCCACAAAAAACATTGGCATTTGTATATACTATATATATATATATATATATATATATATATATATATATATATATATATATATATATATATATTTATTTATTTATTATTATTATTATTAACAAAGTCCAACAGAAAAATATAAATTCCACTTAAAGGTACAGTAAACATTATAAAATATTGGGGAGTATACCTGCCAAAACAAAATCAAGAACTATATGAACATAATTACAAAACACATTTCACACAAAAAAGTCAAATCTAAATAATTAGAAAAATACCAGTTGCTCATGGGTAGACTGACCTAATATAATAAAAATGATAATTCTACCTAAATTAATTTAATTATTTAGTGCCATACCAATCAAACTACCAAAAATGACTTCATAAAAATTATTTAAAATTCATCTGAAGAAAGAAAAATTTCAAAATATCAAGGGAACTAATAAATAGAAATGCAAAGGAAGATGGCCTAGACATACCAGATCATAAATTGTGTTATAAAGTAGCATTGATAAAATTACTTGATACTTGCTAAGAAATAGAGTAGCGGATCAATGGAATAGGTTAGGTACACAAGACACAGTAGTAAATTAATATTGTAATCTGCTATTTTATAAACCCAAAGACTCCAGTTTCTGGGATAAGAACTTACTATTTGACAAAAACTGCTAGGAAAACTGGAATCTAGTATAGCAGAAGCTAGGCAAAGACCAAAATCTTACACCCTATACCTAGATGAAGTCAAATTTGGTACATTATTTGATATAAAAGTTGATACAATAAGCAGACTAAAAGAGCAAGAAATTGTTTACCTGTCAGATTTATGGAAAATGGAAGAATTCAAGACCAAACAAGAGATAGAGCACATTATGAAATGCCAAATGAACAATTTTGATTAAATTAAATTAAAAAGCTTTTGTATAAACAAAGCCAATGCAACAAAGAATAGTAGGGGGAGCAGAAAACTGGGAAAATTTTTTACAACCATTGTCTCTGATAAAGACCTCATTTCTAAAAGAAATAATTGAGTCAAATTTCTAAGGATACAAGTCATTCCCCAATTCATAAATGGTCAAAGGGTACAAACAGTCAATTTTCAGAGGAAGAAATTAAAGTTATCTATAATCATATGAAAAAATTCCCTAAATCACTATTGATTAGAGAAATGCAAATCAAAACAACATCACACCTATCAGATTGGCTAACATGACAAAACAGGAACATTATAAATGCTGGAGAAGATGTGGGGAAATTGGAACACTAATTAACGCATTTTTAGTGGGCTTATGAACTGATACAACCACTCTGTAGAACAATTTGGAATTATGCCTAAAGGACAATAAAATTGTGCATATCTTTTGACCAGCTGTAATGGAAATGCAAATTTAAAGATCTTCCCTGCCCATAGCTTAAGTGCACCTGGAGCCCCTGGTGGGAAGAGGCTTGTTTTTTCAGGGAAGCCCACACCTTGATACTTTGTGATTGGGCAGTGGGTCAAGGAGGTTGTTACAATCTCTGAGCTAGGAGAAGACTATATAAACCCTGATGAGAGGCTTTGCTTGGGGGCTCACTTTGAGAAGTGTTGTGTGACTTGACCAGGTGAGACTCTGGGAAGCCGTTGTTGAGAGCCCCCCGGCTTTGAAAACCCAGATGTTGATGCTTCCCTCTCTGGTAACTGTGATTTGGTATGGATGTAATGGTTGGACAGTTTGGAAGCCTGTCTGTTTGATCTGTAAGTTCTGTAACTCTGAAGTTCAAGGTGCTGACCTTTTTCCCCTGAACTAGGTAATGTGTGTTTGTTTGATTAAAGTAAGCTTGTTAACCCATTTTGAGTTGCTTTCCTTTTGAAAAGCAGATCTAAGAACCTATATTGGCAGTCACCCTGGGGATATTGGGGTGCTTGCTGCTACACCAGCAACTCCACTTCTAGGTCTATATCCCAAAGAAATCATAAAAATGAGAAAAGGACCCACATGTAAAAAAAATATTTATAGTAACTCTTTTTGTGGTGGCAAAGAATTGGAAATTGAGGGGATGTCCATCAATTGGGAAATTGCTGAACATGTTGTGGTATATGAATATAATGAAATACTATTTTGCTATAAGAAATGATGAGCAAGAGGACTTCAGAAAAACCTGGGAAGATTTATATGAATTGATGCTGAGTGAAATGAGAAGAACCACATTGTGTGATGACTGTCTTTGATAGAATTAGTGCTTTTCAGCAATGCAAGGATCTAAGACAACTCCAAAAGAGTCATGTTGGAAAATGCTACCCACAGAGAAAGAACTTTCGAGTATGAATGCAGATAGAAGCATACTATTTGCTCTCCTTTTCCTTTTTTGTTTTGTTTTGTTTCTTCTTTCTTATGGTTCTTCCCATTAGTTATAGTTCTTCTGTCCATGACTAATATGAAAATATATTTAATATGATTGCATAAGGAGAGCATATATCAGATTGCATGCCATGTTGTGGAGGGGGAAAGAGAGGGAAGGGGGAGAAAATCTGAAGCTCAAAATCTTATGGAAGCAATGTTGAAAAATAAAAAAAACAAATTATTCTTTAAAAATAAAATTATCACTTTGGCAGATGGCACAATAGCATCCTTAACAAATTCTAGAGAATCACCTAGAGCAACTGAAACAACAGGAACCAAGGAAATTGCAGAATATAAATCTCCAAGAATAATGAGCATTGAAAAATACTTTTTAGGGGGCAGAGCCAAGATGGCAGAGTAGAAACAGCACTTCCACGGTGCTCCAGCCCACACCACTTCAAAATTATGTAAAAGGGTACTCTGAAAAACCTCTGGAGCTCCAGAACCCACAAAACGACACAGAGAAGGTAACCTCCCACTGAGGACAGCCAGGCAGCCTGGCAGGGAGCAGCCAGCACAGTGCTCTGGGAGCCAAGCCCAGGACCTCATGAATCAGAGCTTTTAGCCACAGGGCAGCCAGACCAGCAGCCACCTGGATGGACCCCAGAATTACCAACAAATAGATGCCTAGGACAAAGTGAGAGGTTAGTGCCCTATGGACTTTAGGACCAGTATTTGGGAGAACATCAGCTTCTTCCCTGGGGGCTAGAAGCAACTGAGGAGCCATGACACAGGCACCATTTTGCAGCTTCAGTTGCAGCTTCAGCTCCTGGCCTGAGGATTGTAGGGGGATCCGGTGATCAGTCTTGGGTGTAATTGCTCTTGCTTTAACTTTCTTGGATCTGGATTGTGGTCTAGGGTGGAGGTCTTGGGGTGTGTGACCAGCTTGCCAGAGTGTGTGGGAGTTTCAGGGAGGGCACCCAACTAATAACCTTGGCAGTTTAGAACACCCCAATGTTTGGGACAGAAGCTCCCCTGTCTGGTGGCAGAGTCCTACAGTGGCAACAAGCCCAAAAGTCAAATAATTAAGTGGCAACATGCCTTGGCAAAGAAAACAAAATTAACAGAAAAATTCAACATTAGACTCCTATTTTGGCACAAAGAGGATCAAAGCATGGAACAGGAGGAAGACTGTGAGGTCAGAACTCCTGCACAAAAAGCCCCAAATGAAAATACAAGTGAGTTACAGGCAATAGAGGACCTTAAGAAGGATTTAAAAATCAAATAAAAGAAGTAGAGGAAAAATTGGGAAGAGAAATGAGAAGGATGCAGGAAAAGTATGGAATTAGAGTCAACAGCCTGACTGAGGAAAATAAAACCTTAAAAAATAGACTAACTCAAATGGCAAAAAAGGCTCAAAAAGATAATGAGTAGAAGAATGCTTTAAAAAGCCAAATTTTCCATTTGGAAAAAGAATCTCAAAAGCTTATTGAGGAGATTCATTCTTTCAGAGTTAGACTGGAGCAAATGGAAGCTAGTGAATTTATGAGAAATCAAGATGCTGTTAAATAGATCCAAGCAATTGAAAGAATCGAAGGCAATGTGAAGTATCTCATGGGAAAAACCACTTACCTGGAAAATAGATACAGGAGAGATAATTTAAAAATTATTGGACTACCTGAAAGCCATGATCAAGGAAAGAACTTAGAAATCATCCTTCAAAAAATTCTCAAGGAAAATAACCCTGATGTTTTAGACCCAAAGGGCAAAATAAAGGTTGAAAGAACCCACCCTTCACCTCCTGAAAAAGATCCCAGAAAGAAAACTCCTAGGAATATTTTAGCCAGGTTCCAGAATTCCCAGATCAAGGAGAAAGTACTACAAGCAACTAGGAAGAAACTATTTCAATATCGTGGAAACACAATCAGAATAGTGCAGGACCTGGCAGCTTCTACACTGAGGGATCAAAGGGCATGGAATATGATATTCCAGAGGGCAAAGGACCTGAGATTAAAACCAAGAATCACTTACCAGCAAAACTGAGTATCTTGTTTCTGGGGAAAATTTTGTCATTCATTGAAATAGAGAACTTTCAAGCATTCTTGAGGAGAAAACCAGAGTTGAATAGAAAATTTGACATTCAGATACAAGAAGCAAGAGATGCTTGAGAAGGTAAACAAGGAAAAGAAATCAAAAGGAACTTATCAAAGTTGAACTGTATACATTCCTACATGGAAAAACAATAACTGTAACTGATGAAACCTTTCTCAGTATGAAAATAGTTGAAGAAGGGTAAATGGGCATATGAACACATATGGGAATGTGTGTATATATGTTTACAGGTATACATGGATAGAGGGCACAGGTCGAATTTGGTGGGAAGGGATGATATTTAAGGGGTGATGTTAAGAGGTGAGAGAGGAATGTGGCAAGAGGAGATGGGGAGAGATGGGGAGGGGGGTAAACGATCTCATATGGAAGAGTCAAGGGGAAGTGGTTACAGGGTAGGGTAAGAACAGGAAGGCAAAAAGGAAAAACCATATTCTCATTGAATTTGGCTCCTGGAGAGAATGATATACATACTAAAATGGGATATCTCACCCTGCAGGATAGCAGGGGGGTGGTGGATGAGAGGGAGGATGATGGAGAGGAGCGAACTGTGGGGGGAAGGGAGGTTGGAGGCACCCTTTTTTTTGAAGGGGGACAGGATGAAAGTAGGGAATGGACCAGGTGGGGGGTGTGGTGGCTAGGAGGGAAATACAGTGTCTTTTACAATATATCTTCTATGGTAATGTTTTGTATAGCTATACATGTACAACATATACTGAATTGCTTATCTTCCCAGTGGGATTGGGTGACAAGGGACAAAGGAAATGGATCTAGGATACAAAGTTTTTAAATTAAATGTTTCAAATATATATAAATACTATTATTAACACTATTTTGCATGTAATTGGGAGATAAGATGTGCAGCCATTGGGGCACAGAGATTCACCTTGCCCTGATGGAAAAGTCGAAGGGGGTATGGGAAAAGATATGGGAGAGAGCATATTGGATGAAGGGATAGCCTGTGGTGTGCTATTCTGGGGTGGTGGGTAAGGGAAAAAATGGGGAAAATTTTTAACTCAAAATCTGTCAGAAATGAATAATGTAAACCAGAAGTTAATAAAGCATTTGGGAAAAAAATACTTTTTAGAGTTAGAAATAGAAATTCCATTTAAAATATACAAATATATAAAATACTTAGGAGTCAAAAATAATTAGAGAAATGTTAATTGCTTCTACCTGGGCCAACCCAACAGAGAAAAAATGATAATACTACTGAAATCAATTTACTTATTAGTACATTACCAAATTACCATATCTTAAAAGGTAATATGCTACATTCAGACTTTGTGAGCTTCATATCTTAAAGGGCAATTACCCTGATGTCTCTCAAAATGTTCACTGGTACCACCACCAAGACATATGTTTATGCCAGATCCCAGTTCTCAAGCACTGGGACAGTGTTTAGGTTCCTGGTGTCTTATCTGTCTCTTCCAGCTGACTCTTGTTCAAGTAGCAATAAGTCATTTTTCATTCAGCTGATTCTATCTTTTGACTTATAAAGGAATTTCCAAACCACATTCTAAATGTCAGATATTGGCTGATCTTTCCCCTGTGCTGTCACAGTCCAAATGTTTTCCCACTTTGGGAGCAGGAGATTGGTTGTTAAAAGTACACTTAAAAAAAAGAACTATTCTCACATTTATATTGCCTGTGAATAATTCAATGAGTAAATAAGCAATTATTAAGTACCTACAATTTTCCAAGCTCTGGAGATAGAAAGGGGAAAAAGCATTCTCTATTCTCAAAGGACTCACATTTTGATTGTGGATGCAACATGAATAGGAGAATTCAGGTACAGGAAGGATAGAAAAGCCCAGAGGTCCTACAAACTATTACTCTTATGTGGTCATACCAACATGGCATACATAGCCATATGAACTATTTCTGCCCCACCTAAGGTAGAGCATTCCAAACTCATATCGGCATGGTCAACAATACCCAGAGACACTGAACATTGACCTTGACATTGCAATGTCATTTTTGGTCTTCTTCAAACAAGAAAGACAAATAATTGCACAGTGAAGGGCAAGGCCAAGGAATCCTTAGGACTGGCTATTATACAGTAAAGATCTCTACAGAGTGAAAAACTCATTTAATTATCAGAAATTTTTCAACAAAAAATAAATTAACAAATATTTATTCATCACCTATACTGTGTAGAATACTGTGTCTCTACCAGTGCCAAGCATGAAGGCCTTTTTTTTCCCTAAGATTTAATAGCAGGCCTGGGAGATATGATAAACAAATAAAACTACCAGATGGAGCAATCCATGTTAAGTGTAGCGGGGAGGTACAAAGAAGGATCTATATAAGGTTCATGGTGAAAGTTCATAATCATCTGTTTTAATTGAGGTGATTTGGGTGTGATCTACTGGAGAAGTTGCTTCCAAAATCAGGTAATTAGCAACATCCAGATGTTTGAGTAAATTATCCTCATTTCATCCGGTGTATTATTAGCATCATTAGGATCACCATTCTTTCATTTAATGTCAGGTTTGAAAATTTAAAAAGACGGAGGTTGTTATTAATCAGGAAGAGTAGTCTGTATCTTTTAGATAACACATCAAGTTGTGTAGATCTGATCTAAATACCATCCCTTATGAATATGAAGTGGAAGTGATGAATAGATTTAAGGAATTAGATCTGGGAAAAAGAATGTTTGAAGAACTGTGGACAGAGGTTTGCCATATTGTACAGGAGGCATGAATACAAAAAACATTCCAAAGGGAAAAAAGAACAAAAAAGCAAAATTTGTCTCATGTGGCTTTACAAATAGCTAAAGAAAGAGGGAAAGTGAAAGATAAAAGAGAAAGGAAAATTTATACCCATGGAATATCAAGGAGAGATAAGAAGGTTTTTCTTAAATGAGCAAGGCAAAGAAATTCAAGAAAGCAACAGAATGGGGAAGACAAAAATCTCTTCAGGAAAATTAGAGATATCAAGGATATATTTAATGCAAAAATGAACATGATAAAATACAAAAATAGCAGGGACTTAACAGAAGTAGGAGAGATTAAGAAGGGGTGGCAAGAATACACAAAAGAGCTATACAATAAAGATCTTAACATCACTGATAACCATAGCAGTGTGGTTACT
This sequence comes from Gymnobelideus leadbeateri, assembly GCA_011680675.1. Taxonomy (NCBI): domain Eukaryota; kingdom Metazoa; phylum Chordata; class Mammalia; order Diprotodontia; family Petauridae; genus Gymnobelideus; species Gymnobelideus leadbeateri. The sequence continues at coordinate 349,847 of WOXC01000279.1, forward strand.
GATCTAGAGCCAGGCATCCTAGAGAATGAAGCCAAGAGGGCCTTAGAAAGTATTGCTAACAATGATATTGGTGGAAGTGATAAAATTTCAGCTGAGCTATTTAAAACCCAAAAGATGATGCTTTAAAAGTTCCACAGTCAATATACTGTCATTTGGAAACCTCTGCAGTGGCCACTAGATTGGAAAAGATCAATTTTCATCTCTATCCTAAAGAACGCCAATGTCAAAGAATGTTCAGATCACCAAATAATTGTGCCCATTTCACCTGCCAGCAAGATTATGCTTGAGATTTTGCAAGCTACGCAGAAGGAATATGTAAAGTGAGAATTACCAGAAGAGCAGACTGGTTTTCAAAGAGAAAGAGGAACTAGAGACCAAATTGCCAACATTCCCTGGATTATGAAGGAAGCAAAAGGGTTCCATGAAAGTGTCTATTTTTGCTTCATTAAGTATACTAAGGCCTTTGGCTATGTGGATCACAACAAAATGTGGCAAGTCCTTCAAGAGATAGGAGTACCAGATCATCTCACTTTTCTCCTTATGAAGCTGGGTGTGGGTCAAGAAGCAACAGATAGAACCAAATATGGAAAAATTGGTTAAAGATTGGAAAAGGCTGTATATTGTCACCTTTTTTATTTAATTTATATACAAAGTTAACATGTAATATGCCAGGCTGAATGTATCAAAAGTTAGAATTAAGTTTGCTGGGAGAAATATTAACAGTCTCCAATATGCAGATAATATCACTTTGATGGCAGAAAGTAAAAAATAATTAAGAAGCCTCTTGTTCAAGGTGAAAAAAAAGCTGTCTTGAAGTTGACCAACAATAAAAAGAACCCTAAGAGTTTGTTTTCTAGTCCCATCACTTTCTGGCAAATAGAAAATAATTTTATATTCAGATTTTTTATTCTTGTCAGATTTTATATTCTTGGGCTCAAAGATCACTGCAGATGATGACTACAGTCATTAAATCAAAATATGTTTGCTCTTTGAAAAAAAGCCATGGAAAATCTGGATAATATACTATAAAGCAGAGACATCACCTTGCAGACAATGGTCTGTAGAGTCAAAGCTATGTTGTTGTTGTTTGTCAGTAGTAGTGTATCAGTGTGAGATTTGAACTATAAGGAAAGCTCAGTGCCTCAGAATTGGTGCTTTCAAATTATGGTGGTGGAGAAAATTTTGAAAGTCCCTTGGACAGCAACAATATAAAATTAGTCAATACTCAAAGAGATTAACTCATACTAGTCACCGGAGTGTAAATCACTGAATCTGAAGTTTAAATACTTTGGCCACATAATGAGAAAATGGGTCCCATTGGACAAGACCCTGATATTGGGGAAAATTAAGGGCAAAAGGAGGAGGGGATTGCAGAGGATGAAATTGGAGAGATAGCATCATGGAAGCAATCAATATGAGCTTGGAAAGACCTCAGGAAGTAGAGGAGCATAGAATGGCCTGAAGCGCTATGGTCCAAGAGGTCACCAAGAGTTAGACACAACTGAATAACTTTAACAAATTATTATGAGAATAGGTTTTTTAATTGTTGCTATTATTTAAATAGCTATCATTGTCATTATTAATTCATTGAATAGAAGATTCCTGGGACATGACCAAAGACCCATAGACTGTCAATACATAGTAACTGATAATGAGGATGATGAATATTTATTGTGGACCAGTAAAGAGTAATGAATTTCTTTAAACAAAGAAATTCAATAAGAAGCATATTAGGGGCGGCTAGGTGGCGCAGTGAATAGAGCGCCGGCCCTGGAATCAGAAGGACCTGAGTTCGGAGCCGGCCTCCAACACTTAATCCGCACAAACAAAAACCTAGCCGTGTAACCTTGGGCAAGTTACTTAACCCCAATTGCCCTAAAGGGGCGGCTAGGTGGCGCAGTGAGTAAGAGCGCCGGCCTCGGAGTTTGGATGACCCGAGATCAGATCCGGCCTCAGAAAATGAGCACCCACGAATAAATAATGACTAGCCGTGTAACCTTGAGCAAGTTACTTAACCCCAATTGCTTTAAAAAAAAAAGAATAAAAAGTGTTGGGGTAGTGCCAAGATGGCAGTGTAGAAGCAGGAAAACTCCATGGGCTCCCCCCATAACCACCTCAAATACCTATAAAATATGACTCTAAACAAATGTTAGAGCTACAGAACCCACAAAATGACAGAGAGAAACAAATCACCCACTGAAGGCAGTCGGGCAGGCCAACAGAAAGGGTTCATCACAGCATGCTGGGAGTAGATCCCAGCCCCACCTGAGGCAGAAGTTTTACCCTCAGTATGGCCCCAACCAGCCACAGCTGGAGGGACTTTGGGGGAGTGGATCTCCAGCAGCTATGGTGGTTTCCAGAATTATCAACCCATAAATGCTAAAGGTAAAGTAAAAGGTCAGTGTGGACTTTGAGAACAGGGGGTCCAAGAGTGCAGTCTGAACTCTGTTCCCAAAGGGAGAAGCAGCTGGAGCATGGCAGTCATCACTGTGTGGTTACTTCAGAGCTCCTGGCATGCAGATTGTAAGGGGACAAAACAACCAGTTCAAAGGGTAATCACTCTTGCTTTAACCTGCTTTGATTTGAATTACTGTCTTGAGTGGAGGTCCTGGGGTATATAACCAGGTGCCAGAGCCTTTGGAGTGTTCAGAAAGGGCACCCAACTAATAGCTCCAGCAGCTAAAAAAAAACCAGTGATTTGTGAAAAAGCTCTCCTCTCTGTAAGCAGAGCTCTACTGTGGCAAAAAGCTCAAAAGTCAAGTAATTGAACAACAACATGAGCAAGCAAAGGCAGCAAAGCAAGCACAGCAGTTCAACCTTAGATTCCTATTTTGGGGACAAAAAGGACCAAAGCATGGAACAGAAGGAACACAGTGAAGTCAGAACTCCTGCACCAAAATCTTCCAAGAAAATATGAACTGCTTACAGACCATAGAGGATCTTGAGAAGGATTTTGAAAACCAAATAAGAGAAGTGGAGAAATTGGGAAGAGAAAATAATGGTGCAAAAAATCATGAAAAGAGAGTCAACAACCTAACTGAAGAAAATAACACCTTAAAAATAGATTAACTCAAATGGCAAAAGAGGCCCAAAAAGTGAATGAAGAGAAGAATGCCTTAAAAAGCTGAATTTGCCAGATGGGAAAAGAATCTCAAAAGCTCACTGAAGAGAATGATTCCTTAAGATTTAGACTGGAGCAAATGGAAGCTAGTGACTTTATGAGAAATCAAGATACTATTAAATAGATCCAAACAAATGAAAAAAATAGAAGGCAATGTGAAATACCTCATGGGAAAAACCACTGACCTGGAAAACAGATCCAGAAGAAATAATTTAAAAATTATTGGACTATGTTAAAGCTATGATCAGAAAAGGAACCTAGAAATCATCCTTCAAGAAATTCTCAAGGAAAATTGCCATGATGTTTTAGAAGCAGAGGGCAGAATAATTGTGGAAAGAATCTACCTACCAACTCTTGAAAAAGATCCCAAATAGAAAACTCCTAGGAATATTATAGCCAGATTTTGGAGTTCCCAAATAAAGGAGAAAATATTACAAGCACCCAAAAAGAAACAATTTGAATATTGTGGAAATACAATTAGAATAACTGGCATCTTCTACATTTAGCTATCACAGGGGTTGGAATATGATATACTGGATGTTAAAAGGGCTGGGATTAAAACCAAGAATCACTTACCCAGCAAAACTGAGTATCATGTTTCAGGGGAATATATTGTCATTTAATGAAATAAAGGACTTTCAAGCATTTTTGATAAAAAAAACCAGAGTTGAATAGAAAATTTGACATTCAAATACAAGAAGAAAGAGAAGCATGAGAAGGTAAACATGGAAAAGAAATTATAAGGAACTTATCGAAGTTGAAATATTTACATGCCTACATGGAAAAACAATAATTGTAACTTATGAAACTTGTCTCATTATGAGGATAATTGAAGGTAATATAAATGTGTTTGTATGTATGGGCATATATGTGTATATACATATGTATATATATATACATATGTATATATGTACATATGTATATATGTATGTATGTATATGTTTATATATCTCTATATATGTATACATTCATATATATATGTGTGTGTGTGTGTGTGTGTGTCCTCATATATATAGGAGGGTATATGGGCATATAAACACATATGTGAGTGTGTGTATATATGTGTACAGGTATACATAGACAGAGGGTTCATATTTAAAAGGTGAAATTGAGATGCAAGGGAGGAATATAATGAGAGGAGATAGGGAGAGACAGAATGGGGTAAATTATCTCATATAGAAGAGGCAAAGGAAAACTGTTACAATGTAGGGAGAGAACAGGAAGGTAAAAGGCAATGGGTCAATGTTACTCTCATTGAATTTTGCTTAGGGAGGGAATGACATTCACACTAAATAAAATATCTCACCCTATAGGAGAGTAGGGGAGAAGGGGATGAAAAGGGGGATGATGAGGGGAGGACAGGTTGGGGGGGGAGGGTAGTTAAAAGCACACACTTTTGAAAAGAGACAGGATCAAAATAGAGAATAGAACAATTTGAGTGTGGGATATGATGGAGGGAAATATAGTCAGTCTTTCACAATATATCCACTATGGAAATGTTTTGCTTAGCTACACATGTACAAACTATTTTGAATTGCTTATCTTCCCAGTAAGGGTGGATGATCAGGGAGCAAGGAAAAGAATCTGGAATTTAAAGTTTTAAAATCAAATGTTAATATATATATATATATATATATATATATATATATATATATATATATATATTTTAACATGGAACTGGGAAATAAGATATACAGGCATTGGGGTGTGGAGATCCATCTTGCCCTCACAGAAAGTCAGAGTGGGGATGGGGGAGGATATAGAAGAGAACAGACTGGGAGAGGGGATATACAACAGAATTGCTGTTTTGGGGTAGTGGGTAGGGGGAAAATGGGGAGAAAATTAGTAACTCAAACTCTTGTGGAAATGAATGATATGAACTAAAAATAAACATAAAATTTAATTTAAAAAAAATACAGAGAAAAAAAGAATAAAAAGTGTTATTCTAGAAGGAAGAAGTCCTGGGGTGCGAGAAAGTAGACTCTATCATCAGGAAATAAATCTGCCATGGTGGTGGGGGTGGGGAAACAACCTCTAGTTCAATTCATATTTAAATATTTAACATACATTAATTAAGCACAAAGTGCTAGGCTGTGATTTTAGTGCTAGGGATAGAAAAAGAGACAAAAACCCAGTTCCCTCCTTCAGTGAGTTTACATTCTAATGCTGGAGACAACAAGCAAACAAATATGTAGACAAGCTATTTGCAAGATGAGTAAGGGAAAGGACTAGAAATAAGAGGAATTGGGAAAGGTTTCCACTGCAGAAGATGGCAATGAAAGATCTCCCAAGGATATAGTCACCTTGATAGTCCATTCCTCATTAAAAGATGAGAGTAACTAGAGGTTTAACTGAACACAGCCAATACATAGGCATCACCAGTCTATCCATCAGACAACAATGCATTTATTAAATCCTTACTATGTGCCACAAACTGCTCTCAGAGTATAAAGAATGGGGGTGGGGGACAGCATGACCTTGTCCTCAATGCCCATATATTCTAATAGGCGAGACACCATTTAAGTAACTATGAATCTACAATAGCAACTAACATTTGTAGAGCACTTATTTTATACCATTTATTTTATATGCTAAGTGCTTTATAATTAGTATCTTATTTGATCCTCATCACAACACTGGAAGGTAAGTGCTATTATTATCTTCATTTTACATAAGAGGAAACTGAGACAAAGAGAAGTTAAGTGAATTGTCCAGGGCCATAGAGTTAGTAAGTGCTTGAGGCCAGATTTTAACTCAGATCTTCCAGATTCAAGGTCCAGTGAGCTACCTAAGATGCCTCTAGGTGCATACAGTATGAACTGAAAGCAATCTCAGAAGAAAGGTACTATCTGTTGGCTACTCCTGCAGAAGGGTGGATTTGAGCTTAGTTTTAAAAGAAACCAAGGCATCTGGGAGGTAGGAAAAAAAAAGACTCAAGAGGCGGCGGCTAGGTGGCACAGTACCAACCCTGGAGTCAGGATCACCTGAATTCAAATATGGCCTCAGACACTTGACACACTAGCAGTGACTTCTGGCAAGTCACTTAAACCCAATTGCCCTGCACAAAGAAAAAATAAAAAAATAAAAGACTCAAGAGAATTATGATAGCTATCTTCAAGTATTTGAAGGGCTGTCTTGTGAAGGAAAGATTAAATTCACTCTGACCCTGGGCATAACTGGGAATAGTGGGTGGAATTTACAAAGGTACAAGTTTAAGCTTAATGTTAGGGGGAAATGTAATAACTTTCCTAAACAAGAATGGTTACATTTAGTGATAGTGGATTCAGTCATTTGTGGGGTATATTTTGAATGGGGTGACCACTGAAGTCCCTTCCAATTCTCAGATTCTAACAAATTATTCTTGAAGAGAGAGCTGCAAAAATGTTTAAGGAGACAGAACCAGGCTTCAGATGATCTGTCTGCTGAACAACTACATCATATTTGTCAATAAAAGTAAGAAGAAAAAGAAAAATCAATCAAGGTCAGGTGCTCTGTTAAAAGGGTGAAAATGGCAAGAGATCTTTGATGCCACTCCCACTCCCTACTACCACCAATGGGATTGTTCATGGATTCCAATTCTTCACTGTTAAGTATGACAATGCAAAGTCTAGTTAATTGCAATTGCATGGGCTTACTTTACAAACAATTTAGGATAAAAGAAAATGAGGTTGTATCAATCTTACAAGAGAGAGAAAAATGTTCATTTGGTAATTTTGTTTAAGAGGAAAACAAATTTCTATATCTTATGCATTAAGTTCAAGACCTTGTCACATCCTGATTACTTTGCACTTTTTTTAACAGGTAGCACAGTGCTCTGTGATTTCATTGGTAGCAAATAAAAGATCCAAATGGAAACATCCTATTAGAAGCTAAAGGAGACAACTTTCCAGCTCCATAAAGGAAGCAATAAACAATTTGAAGAATGTTGCAATGAAAAATAAAAAGTAACTAAGTACTCCAAAAATACTATTTAGACATTCTTTCAAAAGTTACAAATAACTTCATTTTTCTGATTTTCCCCTTTCATTCTTATGTCTTCAAATAAAACAATTTAAGTAATCAAATAAATTTTATTAAGAGTTTCAAAATGGAAGAAAATGTAATGGAAGTAAATATAGCTGACTTGCATATCTAAAATTCCCTAATATTGGAGATAAAAATCTCTTGATGGTTCAGGTGGAAATGATAGAAATCTTAATTTCACTCAATTTAACTTCTGTTTCTAGCAGGAGCTTATTTCTGATTTTCTGATTTATTTTCTCTACCATGAAAACACTTTAAATAATGAAACTAAATTTCAACAAGACCTCTTATAGAGAAGCAGTGGCAAGTTTGAAACCAATTTAATCCAACCTCACATTGCATGTATTAAATAACCACCCTGTGCAAGGCATCACATTGACCCTGGGTATATAAAGACAGAATGAAAAAATGTCCATGCTGTCAAGGCACTTACATTACCCTAGGGAGATACAGTAGGAAAACAGATAAGTATATGCTTACTTATTTAATGAGGGAAGATACTTGAAAGTAAGAGGGAGTGAAAGTCAAGAACAAGTCAATAAGCATTTATTAAGTGCTTACCATGTGCCAGACACTCTTCTGAATGCTGAGAATACAAATACAAACAGAAATAAAGCCCCTGCTCTCAAGGAGCCTATGTCCTAAGGAGGTATGACAGGAACAAGAAAAAGTTAAAAAAAAAAATTTAAGGGTGGGGAGGGGAAATATTGCACAAGAACATAGTGCAAAAATTCTAGAGAGTGGAAGCAGCTAGGTGGCACAGTGAATAGAGTGCCATCCCTGGAGTCAGGAGGACCTGAGTTAAAATCCAGCCACAGACACTTAACACACACACACACACACACACACACACACACACACACACTAGCCATGTGACCTTGAGCAAGTCAAGTAACCCCAATTGCCTTACCTTCCGCCCCTCCAAAAAGAAAAAAAAAAGTCTAGATAGTTAGAAGCATGCATGGAGAAAAATGAAGACATGCTTGACCTGAGCACTTTCCTTAAAATGGAGGATCAGGGAGGAACTAACCAATCAGAGGAGAGAGCTGCTGGTGTAGAAAGTACTTGCAGACAAAAGATGATGAAAAGAGAATGAATTTGGTCAACTGAAAGTATGGTGGCTCCCTCAAAAGAAATATGGAAGACTAAATGATAAGTGTTCTCTAGTTTGAACATAGGCAGTTTTAGATTTGCATATGAATTCAGGTAAAGATAACCAACAGTCCTCCTTTTTGGGGTATAGAATTAGAATACAAGAGAAGCACTAGTGCTAAATATGTAGTTCTAAAATCATCTGTGTATAAATGACATGTAAAACCATGGGAACTCATAAGATCACCAACAGAAATGGGAAAGAGAAGACCAAGGACAAAGCCTTGAGTATCACCTGTGTTTAGAGGACAGGATCCTCTAATTTTTTGGATGATTATCAATGATAATAATGTAAAGTTAACTTTATTGATTAGAAGGTGTGTGCTTGTGAATGTTTAGCAATTAACTCTCTGGAAAAAATATACTGGCACACTTTTAAATTTAATCTTCATTATTAATATTTTCTCTATCAGTTTCTTAAGTCTAGATAATCTACAAAATAATGAATTAAACTCTGATTTGTATGTTTGCCAATTCCTAAATGTTCACACTAAAATTTTAACAATTGACTCCCACAAGCCATTATGATGTAATTCCAAAATACATCCGGTAGGAGAACCAAGTATCAGAGAATTCCTAAGGGGTGGGGGGAGCCTCCAATTGCAGAGAATTATCAACCCTGTCAAATTTTTATAGAAGAGTTAAATGGACACTGAGAAAGGTTTGTAAGATTTAGCAAATTACTAAAGAGAGTAATTTCTACCACATGCCTGGAGTCAGAATACAGCTTCAAATAGTTTAGAAATGGCAAAAGGAAAAAGAAGGCATGACACCACCAAGAGCTTAGTAGTAATTGGGAAGAATGATACAGGACAATGCCTTACAAGGAAAGTAGTGAAGACTTTCTTTTATGAGATTCTAACATATTTATATGCATTAGGAAAAAAAAAATCCACTTGATCAGGATAGATGTAAAAGGGATCAAAGAGACAAATTCAAGAAGAAGATGGGCTATATTCCTTCTTTGGGTAAAGTAACTCTCTTCTTTGGGTAAAGTAGGAGATGAAATCCTCTTCTGAGAAAAGGAAATAAGATGGATAGGGAAGTACACCAAGAAGGGAGAAAGTTTTGAGTAACCACTGTAACATAGAATCAATTAGAGAAGACTAAAATTAGGGTCATGTAGCAATATGGATTGGTTGAAATGTGATAAATTTGCATTGGACTCAAATGGTGTGACTTGCTCAAGGGTTATCTGCTAGAACATATGTGGAAAGCATATAGTGGTTATTGATGAGGGTTAGAATTAGTCCAATGCTTTAGCCTCTCATGAACTTTTTGTATCCAGATTCTTTCAGCGAATGTGTTAGCTACCAATCAACCACCAACTTAATAAGCATCTCATTTATGCCTTTATTCAAGTCATTGATAAAGATTTTTTAAAGAACATCTGGCCAAGCAGGAATCCCTGAGATACTCCAGTAGAGAAACGTTGCTACAGTGACAATAAACCATTAACAATGATTCTCTGAATCATTGTTCTTAATCAGTCTAATTCTATTATTGCCAACTGACTGACATTTTACTATTAGGTATGTGCTTTGCAGGTATCTAAAATTCATTATCTTCAAGACAGAACTCCTTAGCTTTCCTCTTAAACTCTCTTCTCTTAATAACTTTCTAACTTTACAATTCTCCATCCTCTCTACAAAAATTACATGAGATATTTTATGAAATTTTTGATAAAATCTAGCTAAACTTTATTTGCAGCATTTTCCTGATGTATTAGTTTAGAGATTCTTACTTAAAAAAAAAAAGAAATGAGGCTAGACTAGGATAAACTATTTGCTCTTTTTTAATGATCTCTCTCTTTCTAAAAGTTTATTAACCATCTCTTTAATAACTTCTAGACCTTTACCAGGAAACAAAGTTAAAGTCACTGACCTATAATCTCAGATTCTATTCTCTCTCTTTTTTTTTGTTAAATTAGGATATTTTCTCTTTTCTAGGATTTTACTACCTCTACCATTCTCCACAACCTTTCAAATATGATTATCAGCTCCACAATAAAACCTGCCAGTTCTTTTTACTAGCTGAAATGCAGTTCATTTGGGCCAGATGAGTTGTATTCACCAAGGACAATCAAGTATACTCTTAGTAGCAAATGTTGATATTAGCTTAGGGTTGGGATCCAACAAGATGTATGTAAAAATAGGAAAAGATCAAAAAATAAATTTAATAACAGAGAATATTTGAAATTATATACTACACAGTCAATTGTGAAGGGAATAATAGTGGATTCAGAAGAGAGTTGATGGATGATAAAAAAAGAAAATAAAAATCAACGATAATAATAAAGAAGTTTGGAAATGAGCACAGGAAGATATGGAAGGACAGAAGGTTGTGGGCAGATAAGAAAAATCTCAGAGTTCTGGATCATGGAATAAAGGACTTAAGGTGAGGTCAAGGTTACAGCCATTCATAAAGTACAGGCCAAAAGGGAAGCTAGATGGAGCGAGTGGATAGAGTCCGGGTTCTGGAGGCAGGAAGACTCCTCTTTGTGAGTTCAAATCCAACTTCAAATCCAACTTCAGTCATTTACTAGCCATGTGAACCTGGGCAAGTCACTTGACCCTGTTTGCTTTAGTTCCTTGTCTGTAAAATGATATGGAGAAGGAAATGGCAAACCACTCCAGCATCTTTGACAAGAAAACCCCAAATGAAGTCACTAAGAGTGGGACATGATTGAAATGATTCAGCAACAGCAGAGAAACTGAGGGTGTTAATAAACTATGAAGATAGTAAGTTTGAGGGAACACAAACATTTATTTTGAAGTTCTCATGCACAAAAACAGTAGATTCAGATCCTATCATCCGTTAGCTAGACTATTGAATTCACTTCTAATCTATTGTCTCCTCTCCCCAATCCATCCTTCATATAGCTGCCAAAATGATATCCTAAGCACAGATCTAACCATGTCACTTCCCAGCTCAAGAAGTTCTAGTGGCTCCATATTGGCTCTAGGAGTAAATATAAGTAAGGTTAATTTAAAAAGAGAAAAAAAAAAACTTTAGAAACGAACTTCAACATACCTTTCCAGGCCTATTATATCTTATTCCCCATCTCAGATTTTTAGTTTCCACCAACTTGGCCTTCTTCCTTATTTGCACATGACATTACAGATCTAATGCCTGTGTATTTTACAGGCTGTCCCATGATCATGGAATGCATTCCCTCTTACTAACTGTATATCTTAAAACCCCAGGTTTCCTTCAAAGGGTAAGCATGCCCTTCTATGTAATGCCTTTGTTTATTCTCCCCAAATTCTAGTACTTCCTCCTGCTCAAATGATCTTATACCCATTATATATATAGCCATATGCATGTTTTCAAAGCCCAATGAAATTTAATCTCTGAAGGCAAGAAATGTTTCACTTTTTTTCTTTGTATCCCCTGTGTTTAACAAAGTGCCTGGCATATAGCAGCTGCTTAATGAATAATTATTGATTAAGGAGCCAAGATGGTGGATTAGGGACAGCAACCCACTTGAGCCCTTCCAAAAATTCCCCTCAAAAAATCTTTAATGGGAGGCTAGATGGTGCAGTGAATAGAGCACCGACCCTGGAATCAGGAGGACCTGTCTTCAAATGTGGCCTCAGACATTTAACATTTACCAGCCATGTGACCTCAGGCAAGGCATTTAACCCCAATTTCCCTGCCTTCCCCCCTCCAAAAAGCAAAAAGGAAATCTTTAAAATAGTTTTAAAATTTAAAATATCAAAGCAAAATTTGAGAGGTAAAGACAACAAAAGTTTTGGATAAGACTTTTCTCCTCCCTAAACAAAAAACTAAAGAGATCGACAGGAAAAGTCTATGACAGGAGGGTAGAGGACTCTCCAGAACCAATACAAATATTGGTAGCAAAAGCAGCAGCAGCAGCAGCAGCAGGAGTTTGCAGCCAAGACATAGTAAAGGGGTGGCACTTGGAATAGCTGGCACTGATTGGAAACTCTATTGCCCATATGCAGTTCTGTGTTACAGTTCTAGAACAGAAAGGAGTATACTGATCAGTCACTGCAGAGCAGAGAACCTGGTCACAGTTTCAAAACAAAAAAGAATATCAGTGCTTGTGTTTACAGGGAACCAATGGTCCGTCCTGATTAAAGACCAGAGCACAGACCAGGAAATCAATTACTATACCTCTCCCAGGATGACCTTAGAAGCAACAAAAACTTACACTTCCCCAGAATTAGCTCTGAAAATAGCAACATGAAAAATCCTAAAGTTTGGGAAAGAGCATCCCCACCCCAAAGTGAGCAGAGTCCTACTTTCAGATAAAGTTCAAAGTCAAGAAATAGGCTGGAGAAATGAGCAAACAATAACAACAAAAACAAGAATTTGACCATAAAATGCGAGTGTGGTGGCAAGAAAAACCAAGACATAAACTCACAAGAAAACAATGGGAAAATAGCTATCCAAAAAAAAGTCTTAAAGAAAAGTGCTAACTGGACCCAAATCCAAGAATTTGGATTCCTGAAAGATTTTTAAAAGATCTGAATGGCAGAAAAATATTGGGAAAAGAAAGGAGAGTTATGACAAAAATATGGAAAGGGAATTAACTTGGTAAATTAACTTGGTAAAAAAAAGGCACAAAAAGTACTGAAGAAAATAATACCTTAAAGAAAAAGAATTGGTCAAATGCTAAAAAGAGATGCAAAAATCCACTGAAGAAAATAATTCCTAAAAAAAGAAAAATTAATCATTTGGAAACAGTGGCACAAAAATCTCACTGAATCACATGTATAAAAATATTTATAGCAGCCCTTTTCATGGTGGCAAAGACTTGGAAATTGAGGATATGTCCATCAATGGGGAAATGGCTGAACAAATTGTGGTAAATGAATGTAATGGAATACTATTGTGCTATAAGAAATGATGAGCAGACAGACTTCAGAAAAACCTGGAAAGACTTATATGAACTGACACTGAGTGAAATGAGCAGAACCAGGAGAATTTGTACACAGTAACAGGCACATTGTCTGATAACTGACTTTGATAGATTTAGCTCTTCTCAATGAGGAGAAGAATGCCTTAAAAGTTGAATTTGCCAGATGGAAAAAGAATCTCAAAAGTTCACTGAGGAGATTAATTGCTTCAGAGTTAGACTGGAGCAAATGGAAGCTAATGACTTTATGAGAAATCAAGATACTGTTAAGCAGATCCAAACAAATGAAAGATTAGAAGGCAATGTGAAATATCTCATGGGAAAAACCACTGACCTGGAAAATAGAACCAGGAGAGACAATTTAAAAATTATTGGACTACCCGAAATCCATGATCAAAGAAAGAACCTAGAAATCACCCTTCAAGAAATTCTCAAGGAAAACTGCCCTGATGTTTTAGATCCAGAGGGCAAAATAGAGGTTGAAAGAATCCACCAATCACCTCCTGAAAAAGATCCCAAAAAGAAAACTCCCAGGAATATTATAGCCAGGTTCCAGAATCCCCAGATCGAGGAGAAAATACTACAAGTAGCCAGGAAGAAACAATTTCAATATTGTGGAAACCCAATCAGAATAGCACGGGACCTGGCAGCTTCTACACTGAGGGATCGAAAGGCATGGAATATGATATTCCAGAGGGCAAAAGAGCTGGGAATGAACCCAAGGGTCACCTACCCAGCAAAACTGAGTATCTTGTTTCAGGGGAAAATATGGTCATTCAGTGGAATAGAGGACTTTCAAGCATTCTTGAGGAAAAAAACACAGTTGAACAGAAAATTTGACATTCAGATGCAAGAAGCAAGAGATGCCTGAGAAGGTAATCAGGGAAAAGAAATCAAAAGGAACTTATCAAAGTTTAACTATTTACATTCCTATATGGAAAAACAATAACTGTGACTGATGAAATCTTTCTCACTATGAAAATAATGGAATAAGGGTATATGGGCATATGAATACATATGTGAATGTGTGTATATATGTTTACAGTTATACATGGATAGAGGGCACAGATTGAATTTATGGGAAGCGATGATACTTAAGGGGTGAAATTATGAGGTGAGAGAGGAAAGTCACATGAGGAGATGGGGAGAGACAGGGTAGGGCAAACTATCTCATGTAGAAGAAGCAAGGGGAAGTGGTTGCAAGGGTGGGGGGAAGAACAGGAAGGCAAAAAGGCAAAACCACATACTCACTGAATTTGTTTCTGGGAGACAATGACATAAATACTAAATGGGATATCTCAACCTGCAGCAGAATAGGGGGAAGGGGGATGAGAGGATGGATGATTGATGGGAGGGCATCCTTGGGGGGAGGGGAGGTTAGAAGTACCCACTATAGAAGAGGGACAGGATCAAGTAGGGAATGGACCAGGTGGAGGTTGGGATGAGTGGGAAGGAATTATAAGCAGCCTTGTACAATATATCTACTATGGTAATGTTTAGCATAGCTAGACATGTACAACATATACTGAATTACTTATCTTCCCAGAGGGAATTGGTGACAAGGGAGGAAGGCAATGGATCTGAAATTTGAGGCCTTAACATTAAATGTTTCAAATATATATAAATACTATTATTAATACTCTTTTGCTTATAATTGGGAGATAAGATGTGCAGGCATTGGGACCACATTTCCTGACTGGATACCCTCTCCTTTGGTTTTTCATAATACTACTCTCATCTTCTTCTTCTGATAACTTTAGTCAATTTTGATAAATCATCATTCTTATCCTACTCCAAATAAGTGGTTGCTCTATAAGCGATCTCTTCAACTCAATTTCACCTCCATTCCAATGATTCTCAGATCTATATATCCAACCTGATTAGCTTTTCAATGCCAATCTCACAGTAACTATTAACTGTTACACAATCTAACTCTATGCCTTCCCCAGAACTGTCCCTTCTTCTTAACTTTCTTTTATTACTTCTGAGGATACTACCATTACTCTAGTCACCTAGATTTGTAATCTTAGAGTCATAAAAATTCTTCCCTCTGCCTCACCACTCACATCCAATTAGTTGCCACTCTTGTCACATTCATCTCCAAAATACATCTCACGGGGAGCAGAATCAAGATGACAGGGTAGAAACAGCACTTCCTCAGAGCTCTGGCCCACACCACTTCAAAATTACATAAAAGGGGGACTCTGAATGACCTCTGGAGCTCCAGAACCCACAAAATGACACAGAGAAGCTAACATCCCACTGAGGACAGCCTGGCAGGCCAGCATAGAATGGCCAGCACAGCACTCTGGGACCAGAGCCCAGGCCCACATGACTCAGAGGTTTTAGCCCCATGGTGGCTGGACCAGCAGCTGGCTGGAGGGAACCAAGAACAAAAGCAGCTGTGGTGTTTCCAAAATTATCATGACAGAGATACCTAGGACAAAGTGAGAGGGTATAAAAGACCTTAAGAAGCAGATGTGAGAAGTGGGGGGAAATTGGGAAGAGAAATTAGAAAGATGCAAGAAAAGTATGAAATGAGAGTCAACAGCCTGACTGAGGAAAATAACACCTTAAAAAAAAAGACTAACTAAAATGGCAAAAGGGGCTCAAAAAGGCAATCAAGAGAAGAATGCCTTAAAAAGCTGAATTTGCCAGATGGAAAAAGAATCTCAAAAGCTCACTGAGGAGAATCATTCCTTCAGAATTAGACTGGAGCAAATGGAAGCTAGTAACTTTATGATAAATCAAGAGGCTATTAAGCAGATCCTAACAAATGAAAGAATAGAAGTTAATGTGAATTATCTCATGGGAAAAACTACTGACTTGGAATTATTGGACTACCCGAAATCCATGATCAAAGAAAGAACCTAGAAATCACCCTTCAAGAAATTCTCAAGGAAAATTGCCCTTATGTTTTAGAACCAGAGGGCAAAATAAAGATTGAAAAAAATCCTCTGATCACCTCCTAAAAAAGATATCAAAAAGAAAACCCCTAGGAATATTATAACCAGGTTCCAGAATTCAAGGAGAGAATATTACAAGCAGCCAGGAGGAAACAATTTCAATATTGTGGAAACACAATCAGGATAGTGAAGGATCTGGCACCTTCTACACTGAGGGATCTAAGGACATGGAATATGATATTCCAGAAGGCAAAGGAGCTGGGATTGAAACCAAGAATCACCTATCCAGCAAAACTGAGTATCATGTTTCAGGGGAAAATATGGTCATTCATTGGAACAGAGGACTTTCAAGCATTCTTGAGGAAAAAACCAGAGTTGAATAGAAAATTTGACATTCAGACACAAGAAGCAAAAGATGCTTGAGAAAGTAAACAGGGAAAATAAATCATAAGGAACTTATCAAAGTTGAACTATTTACATTCCTACATGACAAATGATAACTGTAACTGAGGAAAACTTTCTCAGTATGAAAATAGCTGAAGAAGGGTATATGAGCATATGAATACATATGTGAATGTGTGTATCTATGCTTACAGGTATGCATAGATAGAGGGCACAGGTTGAATTTAATGGGAAGGGATGATACTTAAGGTGTGAAACTGAGAGGTGAGAGAGGAACATAATGAGAGGAGATGGGGAGAGATAGAATGGGGTAAACTATCACATGTAGAAGAGGCAAGGGAAAGTGGTTGCAGGGGAGGGGAAGAACAGGAAGGCAAAAAGGCAAAACCTTATTCTCATTAAATTTGGCTCAGGGAGAAAATGACATACATACTAAATAGGATATCTCACCCTATAGGAGAGTAGGGGTGAACGGGATGAGAGGGGGCATACCTGAATCTCATACACTATTTCTATAGTCTGATTAGTAAAAGCTGACAGTTCTCACTGTGCTAGTGAGTTGCTATTGGAATTTGCATCAATCATCTAACCATATGGTGGTTCACCTCCCATTATAAAGTATGCATGAACACATTTCCTAAGTGAACTCTGGTTTTTGGAAAGTTCATGAAAAATTCTAGAAAACTGTATAAAATATTATCATTGTCTTCCTGTAGATATTAATAAGGGTGATTTATAATAAATATATTAACACAGGCCATCTCAAATTGCTGAAATAATAATCTAGTTGACTTCTCATATAACAAATTATGCCATAAAATTATACACATATAATTCACATGTTATATGCACATGCTTGAAGTACATTGAGTTTTAAAGCAGTATAAAATAGGTTTAAATACTGAAAAAATGTTGCTTAAAACAAAAATGTAGTTGTGTTAATAATTTACTCCTTCAGAATTATGTTTCTCTCCTCTGGCATTTTCATGAGATTCGGCAGGTCTGAAATGTGTGCTTAGTTGGGGAGTAAATAACTCCCTACCTCCATCACATCAATCTTATCAGCACTTCTTCTATCCCTCAGTGCTCTGAGAACCAACATATTTAAGTTCTGACCCACAGGTCCTTACATACTCTGTACTATCTTTGAAAATGTCCCTTTTCAGCTCTTTCCTACAACTTAATTTTGTAGACCTCTGATCTATTCTTCCCCTGGTCATAATGAAATCTTACTCAGTATTATTGTAAGATTGATTCTTGTACAAATAGTAGGGTGGGGGGGATATAAGTAAATGGGTAAATGTGGTCTACTGTTCAAAATAATTCACATTAGGTTCAAGTCCAAATTTAAAAAAAAATTCAAAATAGCTTAAATCCTTTAGAAGGATACATTGATACATTTTAGTTTCTTTTGCAGTTCTGAGTTTATATTCTAAGTGATGGAGAGAGAGATAAAGACAGAGAGACAGAGACAGAGATACAGAGAGATGTGATGTATATATGCACATATAAGAGCAAATAAACTATTGTATTCAAAAGTAAGTTATAATTTATTCACACAAGTATAAAGCAAAGAAGAAGATTGGGACTTCATAAAGCTGGATTTTAAAGTGAAGGAGACTGTTGCAATAGTACTGCCAAGATGTCATGAAAACCTAAAAACAAACACTTAATAAATGCTAAAGGTGTGCTAGGAACAGTGTTAACTGTTGGGGAAATTTCCTTACTCTAATGGATTTGTAATCTACTTAATATAACATATCTTTCCAGTGATGCAGATAGCAAAACATCTAAGCCATTTTATGCTATATTACTCTTACTCATGCCTCCCAAATCTAACATAGGGTAGAAACCTTTTTAACATTCTGTGATCTGTTCTTAATATCTTTTAACATTGTGGGGATAACAATGGATCATGCAATCTGTCCATTGATTATACCTCAGTTCTCACCACATAACCAGACCTCTTTCTTCTCTGTACATAAATCTCTCTCATGATACGTTTTATACAATTTCTCATTGGTATTGTTTCACTTGAAATTTGTTCCTAAGTGTTCCTAAGTGAACACTCAAGAAAGCATCTCCATGGTCTTTTGGGTCATGTTAACTTTAAATTTTTTTCAGACTATAGTATTCTATATGGCCCTTAGCCATACAATATCACTTGAAGAACATTGTCATTCTTCATCATTGGTTTGTGAATTTCATTTTTGTGTTTTCCTATGCATATGTTTAAACTAAATTCATGTATATTATTTAAGGGGTACTATAATGTTCTAGGTCTTAATGCTATAATACAATATCATGCACAAACAGGAGCAAGTTTTTTTTTTTTAATAATCATTCATAGCGAATTATTTTCCATTTGTACATTGCCCCAAGCATCTCCTAGAATAGTGCCAAACCCTTTTGACAAGCATAAACATCCCTGCTTTATACTTTGCCAGACATTAGTGATAAGAAGGTAATCTAAAAAAAAGTCTCTCATCTTTCAAGGAATCGTGTATGAATTTGTCATATATGTTTTGCTAAATCTCACCTTATTAAAGAAAAGTGTTTTTTCTTAACATAAACATTTGAATTTGTAAAGTCAATGAGTAATAAACACATTAGGACCTTGTATATTCTCAGTTTTTTTGGTCAATTATATGATTGTGAAACTATGGTCTAATATATAAGATTGTGAAAACCTACCTATATTATTCAAATATCTTTGTCTAGGATGCATTCAATTTGTATGTAGATTACTTTTATGAAAAATTTTATTGATATAAGTAGTCATATGGATTTGTAGTTATTAATACTTTCTTGATCATTTTTGGGTGACCATAATGTCCATTCTTTCAATTATACTTGTATCCTCTCTTCTTTCAGACATTTTAAGACTTGATTCTTCAATGTCCTTAAAGCTGTATGATTTTCACCCCACTCATCTTTACTGCCATTTTTATTTATGAAATATTTCAGAAAATGTGATATTAAAATCTAAATGCTATGACTACCCTGTAATAGATGGAGAAAAGAATTTATTAGAGAAATCTTGACATGTATTTTCTATTTCTTGTTTGCTTTTATCCTTGTTTCATCAATAAATGCACTCAGGGTGTTTTTACTTAGGTTGTTTATCAAAGTTTCTATTTTTCTCTCTATATGTTTTATTGTTCTATGATGTTATAGTGCTGAGAATCTCCCAACATTTTCCTTCATAATATTTTACAAACGTATATCCTAAACCAATGATGCCGTTAACTGACACATCTTTTTATTTAAATTTGTGTTTGATGGATAATGTAATTTACTGTCTAATTTGTTCTCCTGACTCTTCTTTAGTTAGAGGAGTAATCTAGGGCAAACCATGCTCTTATCAAATTATAACAAAATGTCTAAAGATTGAACATCAAAAAGAATGTTTACTAGAAACAGAACAAATCAATCTTGTTGCACAGCATAGCCTCTACTTCTCAATTTCTTTAAGTCTCCCTTTCAATAACATTTCTCTTGCTTATAACTCTCAGAGACAAGCTTATAACTTATACAAGCTTATAAGTCTCCCTTTCAATAACATTTCTCTTGCTTATAACTCTCAGAGACAAAGATGTATCATCATTGTTAAATAAACTTCATTATAAAATCTAAATAAATTAATATGTGGTAAATGTCCATGTCAGAACACTAAACCGGAAGCAACCTTTACAATTGGTTTCCACTGTCTTATCAGATTTAATGATATTGACTTCAAAATGAGACCACAAGTCCAAGTAGAAATGTTGGAGTTTCTCCAAGGGTCATCATAGCTACCCAACCAAGCTCAATATTGTTTGAAAATCAACAAACTATGGATTTTAGCCTGTGTCCAACACTAGTAATTGTGATAAGAACTATTTCAACTTCCCTTGATACTAATAATCAATTAAAGAATATTTGTCTTAAAATTCTATTCCACTGATTTTAATGAAGTATTTCTGCATTAAAAAACAAATTTTAAAATAGAATAATTAATGTACAAAACTAAAGCTAAGTTTAAAAAGAAGTTGAAGACACATGTATTATTTCATTGAATTTAACAAATGCCTCACCCCCCCAAATAAAAAGAGAACATTATATTTACAATATAGAACAGAAAAAGAGACTGTGTGAAACCAGGAAACTTTATTATGTATATCTACATGTATCCAATCATTAGTGTACAAGTTTGATGTCAGTTATCAACAAGTAGAAATTAGAATAGAAAAAAAATGAAAACATAATAGTGTTCCTTTTGTTATTGTGATGACAATCTAAGTTTTTAGATCTGTCATGGAAAATTTCCATCAGAAACAGTTATTTTATAATAATAGAAAACATTACAATTTTTCAAAAATAATCCAAATATTTATTCTCATATTAAGGATTTCAATTAATTTCATTTACAGGCTATAATATTTATGCACATTTATAAAGCTGATCATCCCTTTTAAAAATAATCCAGTTTTTAGAGTGAGCTGGTACAACAACAAAAAAAATGTGAACATAAAGTAATTGTATTTGCTTATACTGTTTAGGAAAACATGCTTCATTATCTTAGTAACACCTCATAAGTTAAAGAATACCTATATGATCCCTTCTACATTCACTTTTTCAAATGTCCTAATAAAGTAGGTTTGGTTATAGAAAGCTTGCTTGAATTTCATCTCTAATGGCCTATTAAAATACAGAAAAATGATTTTAGCTGATCCATGGAAAATTTTATTGCTTCACAAACACATAAATATGTTTAAAGCCAAAACAAATTAGAGAACTGCTTCCACAAGATCATTGTTGAAAATATTGTTAGAAACAGACTTTTCTGGAAGACTATAATTTTCTAAATATGTTTCTTTCAATAAGTACTTCGATGCACACATCTCTTGGGTAATATGCTTACTTTTAATGAAGTAAATCAGGTTAAAATTACAGTAAATCAAGTTTCTGTAGATGAATTATTCTCTAGCTTTAGAAATGCTAATATGAGCACCTGCTTCATTTTATCAAGATCATTTGAGTTAATGTGCAGATGTTATTCTATCACTATCACTTCTTGGGAAATGGCTCTGATCAGATGTTTGTCACTTTGACATTGGGGAAAACACACCACCTGTTTATTAAAAGAGAGAGCACAAAACAATGTTTTCATTCAAAGGAGCAACCAGTGAATTTTTTAAGAAGTATAGATGTAAAAATAATATTCCTTTTCTTTCCTGTTAATACCTCTTACTAAATCTTAAAGATAAACCAGCTGGCATTTTTTAAGTTTAAGAAAAATCTAGCACCAAAAGCATAAGCTAAAAATAGTAAGATGTTAAAGAGGTTATATTATTGCTTAATGAACAACTTGCTGAAAAGAATTTAAATCTATCTAAATTTCATTAAATTGACAGTCATTATCCCCATGGTGCCTATGCTGTATGAAGAAAAACGATGTATTAAGGAAGGAAAAATGAATTCCAACTTTAGGGAAAGGTGATTATATGACTTAAAAACTTTTATACAAAATGAGATATACTTTATTAAGGAATTTGCCCAGATTACTATTTTCTTCCTCATACTTCTGTTACAAAGGGTCTTTCACAAAAGAACTTCATGTGCCATATGAGTAAACAGTAATTGACAATTCATTTTACAAATGATTTACAAATGAACACAACCTGTGTACACTGAGGTTGGTTCACAATCCCTTACCATACAGAAGGGATTCTTTTAGCTAATGTTAAGTACAATCTAAGTTTTTGTTTTGTTTTGTTTCATTTTAGGAACTGGTTATTCTTTTAGAAAAAAGAACATACCAAGTAAAATATACACTTATGAAGAACAAGAATGATTATGTCTTGGTGGTCATATCCTGAGACCTAACACACATTAATAAATTTGCAATGAAAAATTTATCAAGCATCCACAATATGCAAGGTGCTCTTTTCCTTCATAAATGATTATATGGGAAGTCCTTCACAGATTCATAGCTGATTATCATTTTATAGTATTCTTTAAACAAGAGACAATTTTAACACTCATACCATATGTTTTTGAATAATAATTACATGTAGCTGGCCTTGACAAGGAGGACCACCTCTTCATCTGAGACCAGAATGAATGTGTAGATATCAAGAAGGTTTCTGAGTGATATGAGATGAGGAGGAAGGGAAAGGAAGAATATCTTGATTGTTCTCAATTTTTTAGGTAAATCTGAGGTCCTCAGATGAGAATATAAGAGAAGAGATGCTGTGGGAAGCTTGAAGAGTAATGAAAGAGTTTGTGAAACCTAAAAGGAATGATTTATAACTAGTTATGTGTATGTGTAGATATTTTATAGCAAATAATGCAGATTCATTTGCATTACTCAGATTAAGAAAGGATAATATTTGCTGTTAATTGTAAGAAACAAAACATATCTTTTTACATGTAATAAGTCAGAATATAGAAATAAAGCAACCAAAACATTTCAGGAGTTAAGTTTTTATTCCCCTTCCCTCCCTGGAATGAAATATTGAAGACATTTTTTTTAAATAAAGAGGTACTAATTTAACTGAAAAGAAGTCTTGGATGCCTAGATTAGAAAGAAGGCACTAAAAGTATCCTTTAAACAAATTACTTCCAAGGCAGTGCCACCAAAATGCCTGAATCATCCACAATTAGTCACAATACAATGTAGTACCTAATCACTGTGCAGTACGGACAATAGGTATTGCCAGATTTCAAAAGAGTTCAAATGGCAAAGTTGAGAAAATGCTTAGTGTGCTCAGGAAACTGCCAGACTCAATGGGAGGAGTCTTGTATCCATTAATTTATTAGCTTGTGTTAGGGGTTTTTGTTTGCTTTTGTGTAGGCATTTTTAAAATTTTGCTTGTTTTCCAGTTATAGAAATGAAATAGTGAAAGTAGAGACTTAAGGAAATAGCACAGTAGGCATACATGTTTTGGTAAGAGAACCTGAAAGGGCCCATAGCATGGTGATAACAACCAGGGAGCGAGGTAAGGCCTGTGCTAAAAAGGTATGTTGAGCAAGAACTGGGGAGAAGGCACTGAGAAGAGAGGGAGAGGAGAAGGGCCATTTGTTTTCAGTTTAACCTAACCCTGCTCCCAGAGACAGGTGGGATCTTAGTAATAGAACAGGTACCAGAATGGTGCCCAGCTGTTAAATTCAAATACAAGTATGTAGAATAGGAATTCCTAAATGATTCCAATGAGGTGGGTCTTCAGTGGCATTATCAACAAAGCAGCAGGCAATCCAAGCAGGGAAAACTGAGGCAATAGCCTGACCTTTTCCATAGTGCTGTCACCTACACGTTTTACTTGCAAAAATAAGTGGAAAGTTACTATATGAGTGCCTCTGTCCCCAATATGTATTTTGCTCAGAATTTTTTATTTTATTTCCCAGACCAAACTCTGCTGGTATTTCATGCAGAATAACTGATTTTTTTTCCTGTTCTCTATGACTTTTAAACAATTTGCCTTTTAATGGTTAAATTTGAAAATAAGTAGTATACAAGAAATAAAGGTTAGATCTGGCATTACCAATGTTAAAGACATATTTTTCCAATGTTGTACTGTACCACTAATTTCTAACTAATAAAAAATGGCACGTTTATATATGATAATTAAGGGATGCCTTGTTATTTTAAAATTATATTTAATACCTTTCACAGTCTTATAAAAATGGCTTATTAGGCAACTATATTATATGTGAGGTGTATGAGGCATACAGGGAATATTAGCACCTCTTGTTTAAGGACTTGCTGAGCCCAGGAATATTCATCCACCTTTGGTGTCCACCTGTCACTCAACTCTCACCTGTGGCTCCAAGAAGCTGTAGCATATGAAGTGGCGACACTGATAAAATCAACTTGGCAAATGTATTAACTCATGCTGATAGTAATCTAGAGGCCTTAAGTCTTTCAGTGACTTAGAAGAATGTTTACTCCAAGCATGCGAAGATTTTCCCCAGCAGAAGAGGAGAATTAGAAGAATTTGTTCCAATGGCCATTAAGGTGGCTCAAGCAGGTGCTGCAGAATGCTCAGAGCTTTGGTAGACATTGCAGATGTGATGCCAAAGTTATTCATTGCATCCTGGGTCATTTCCAATAGCCTTGATTTTTGTCTTGCCACTTATTCTTTAATGACTATGGAAGAGAGAGAGGGAGAGGCTGATGACTTTGTTCCACTCTGCCTCACTTAAATCCAATTCACACAGAGTCAAGATAACACCCTGTGAGATCACCGATTTTGAGAATGAAGAATAAATGACTATATATATATATATATATATATATGTGTGTGTGTGTGTGTGTGTGTGTGTGTGTGTATGTATATATGGATGTATATATTAATACATGTGTATATGTGTATGTGTGTCCATGTATGTGTACATGTATACATATATTATATTTATGCCTTGGGAGTTTCTCTCACTTCCTTAAATTAAATTCACCTGTTCAAAAAAGAAAATAGCCAGGTACAAATGAGTAAAGAGTAAGGACTCACCCAAGAAATTTGTTTCTCAAAATTTTGTTCACTGAGCTGTTAGATAATTTGAGGTGATGTTAAGAAAAAGTCACCATGGACTTAATCCACTTGTTCCATTTCAACAAATTTCTACTCTGTGAGACTTAGATTGTGTTTTAAAGATTCTCCAGGGTTTTATTGTTGTTGTTGTTGTTTGTTTGTTTGTTTGTTTATTTGTTTGCTCTGAATAGACCTGTGATTTCATCTATACATGACCTCTTATCTCTCAGTAAGGAATTTCTACCATTGGAGACTGACATCTCTTCTATAACTTCTGATATCACAGAATTACCTAGGACCATGAGAGGTAATGGCCTTGCAAAGGGTCACATAGTCTTCTTACCTTGGAAGAAGGAGTTATATATCCTAGACTTCTTGAGACCAGTTCTCTATCCACTGTACATGCTGTCTCATTTTTAGAAGCTTTTCCTAGTTCTCCTAAATCTCTGAGTCTATCTTCATTATTGTGGAGGTATGTTTTCTACATATAGTTACTTGCATATTATTTCCCCATTAGTCTGTGATTTCCTTGTTTTTTGCTTCCTTAATTCAATGGCTTAGACGGAGCAGATATTGGATACATGTTTCTTGATTTAATCTGATTTTTAAGCTCTCTTTTAGTAGCAATACCTAGCACAGTACCTTGCACATACCAAGTGTTTAATAAATACTTCTGGAATGATGGATTTTAGTATGGCAGCAAATTTCGTTATGACTATGATAATGAGATTCAGAACTAGAAGCAACCAGGATTGCTTAGAAAGGAGGATGAACTCCAGGGGAACAGGAGAACAATCTTCAGTGAAAGATATCATATACAAAAGGGATGATACTTCTTTTCACTTGGCCCCAGAGGGCCATGGTGTGAACACTGATTCAATAGAGAGACAGATAGAGACCCAAAGTCACCGAGAGAGAGAGAGAGAGAGAGAGAGAGAGAGAGAGAGAGAGAGAGAGAGAGAGACAGAGAGAGAGACAGAGAGACAGAGACAGAGACAGAGACAGAGACAGAGACAGAGAGACAGAGACAGAGAGAGAGACAGAGAGACAGAAATAGAGACTAAAGAGAGATTTCAGCCCAGTATAGGGGAAAACCTTTCTAAAAGGCAGAATTTTTCAAAAGTGAAGCAGCTTACCTTGGAAGTAATGAACTTGTTTGTCATCATGAAAGATTTCAAACAGATGCTAAGCAACTACTTTCTAGGTACTTTATAGAGGGGATTACTATCTAGGAATGGTTTGGTCTAGATCAGTGGTGTCAAACTCAAATAGAAATAAAGGGCACTAAACCATGCATAAGGATCCCAGTAGGTTATATAGTAACTCAGAAAATTGCCTGTTAATATTATCTATGGAATATTAAATTTTTATTTATTTTGTGTCCTAGTTACATTTTAATCTGACTGGGGCATCATTAGGGAGCCTGAGGGATGTTTGACACTTCTGGTCTAGATGACCCCAATACTGGTGTAGACACCTTTTTGAAACTTCCTTCCGACTTTGAGAGGTTATTTTCTGGATTCCTCTGCTTTTAACATTGCTTATCAATAAAGCTAAATGAGTCACATCTTTCCATCACTGTCCCCACACATTACCTTTCACATAACTTTGCCCACTTTCTTATGTAATGACAAGCAAAAAAGAAGTTAACACCTTGTTTCAACTATTTACTTGACACCTTGTTTCAGTTCTTGCCTGTGATTGTATCAAGTCTTTGTTGAGAAGCAGAAATTGTGAACCCCACAACTTGTGAACCCTAGAATTTGTGAACTCCTGTTGCTGATGTTACAGGAAGGGGAGGAGCTAATAACCATATATAAGGAGAGGCTCAGGCTAGAGAGAGCAGAACTGAGAAGAGAGAAGAACTGAGAAAAGAGAAGAACTGAGAACTAAGCAGAACTGAGAACTGAGAAGATAATTTAGAAAAACTGAGAAGAGAACTCTTGTGCTGACAGTCAAGGAGAAGAAAACTTGTGGTATCTTGCCACTCTATATTTGCCTGTTCTGTCTGTGTTAATGTTTGTTTGTGATACTTTGTACAGAAGCCCTGGAACCTTACTGGAAGCCCTGAAAGAAGAATTTCTGGTTGTCTGTTTAGAGAAGTCCTGCAGAATGGTTTTGGAGGTCCTGGGACTTTACTGATGATTTATGTAGACCTCTCAGACCTTGTTTGTGGGTCTGTGTTGATTTCTATGTTGATGATTTGTGTTGACCTCTCAACTTTGTTTGTGGGTCTCTGTTGATTTCCCAGACAGATAGTGAATTGATAATGTTTCCAGCAATGAGTATGACTGTTATTTTGGCTCTGCTATGCTTTGTTTTCCCAGAAAGAGGAACCGTGAAGGACTTGAGGTGGACTGGACACTGTGAGCTTCCATATGGAACAGAAACCAGACAAGGAACTGGACAAGGCACTAGATGAGGAGCTAGACAAGGAGCTGAGAGATACATGCCTTTGAATACAGGTGACAGGTGGGTAGATTCGGGCAGGAGCTGGGACCATGGAAGAGGAACCATGGAAGCTGAGAGCTACCCTTGAGCCAAGATGAAAGAAAATTTTTCTTGGATATTACGTATTGATTGAGAAGATAATGATTTACTATGACAAAGGGGTGGAGAACATTGACCTTTGTACTTTGTGTCCCTTAAGGAGGCCTACTCCTTAAGGATGATTGAGCTAAGTACTTACTGAATTATATCTTTTGTTTTAAACTATGTGACCACTATGGTGAAAACTATGTGGTCATTTTGGTGATAACTTGTTATACTATAACATTTTGAATTCTTTACTTTGGTTTCTGTTAACATTTTGCTTTAATTTACTGCTGAATAAATAGAGAGTTCACTATACTATGTGATCATAACCTTGAAGCTGTTCACAGCAGCAGTCCTCTGGAAAGCTGCTTATGCTTAGCTTTACACCTTGCTATATACCTTGTTAACAAGGGGGCAAATGTAAAATGCCAGAAAAAGGGACTCAAAATCATTGCATAGCACTATTGTTACTTTTCCTCAGTAGTTTATATGTAATTGTTCTATCTTTATTTTGGGGGGAGGGGGAACTTTAAACATATATAACTCTTGGATTAAGTAATAAAAAATAGAAAACAAATTAAAGAGAGCTCCAATTGGTTAGGATCAATAGAGAGAATCCAAGGACAGAATATGATCCTCTTGAAGGTAGGAGGTGGTCTATTTTTATCTTTGTTTCCTCAGCATGTAGCACAGAGTCAACCAGAAAGTAGATAGAAAATAAACCTTTGTCATTTAGAACAGATAGATATAGGCATAACAAAATAGAAGGGTAGAGAGTCTACCTTTAAGGGGAAGGAGATAAGAAAATATCAGACTTTTAAAATATTCTGAACAGCTAGATGGTACAATGGATAGAGCACCCACCCTGTAGTAAGGAGGGCCTGTGTTCCAATCCAGCCTCAGACACTTACAAGCTGCATGACCCTGAGCAAGTCACTTAATCCCAATTCCTTTCATAGGAAGGAAGGAAAGAAAGAAGGAAAGAAAGAAAGAAAGAAAGAAAGAAAGAAAGAAAGAAAGAAAGAAAGAAAGAAAGAAAGAAAGAAAGAAAGAAAGAAAGAAAGGAGGGAGAGAGAGAGAGAGAGAGAGAGAGAGAGAGAGAGAGAGAGAGAGAGGAAGGAAGGAAGGAAGGAAGGAAGAAGGAAGGGAAAAAAAGAAAAGAAAAAAGGAGGAATTTTAAATGGATGGAAAATACTACAAATGTGACAAGGTAGGATGTTTGGAGTAACTCTTCCTTGACTAACCCAACCTCATCAATTTGCATTAGGGCCTACTCAGGTTTTATATTTTTGCTTCATCCAGTTCCACTTTGCACTAATAAGCCTATTGTCCTATTTTTAGTTTTTTTTTTTTTATCTTAACATTTTGCCTTTATATTGAAATTTGATGCAAATCATTTTGTCAGAGGATTTTGTAAAATCTGTAAGGGCAGAAATTATTATTTAAAAAAATATTCTTCCAAACCTACCTACACATACATACATAAACACACATGCATGAAAAAAACATACATATCAAAGAATAGCTTCTCAACAAATGCTTAATGGATGAAGTGAATGAAAAGGTAAAATAAAGTGTTAATGGATTTCAGAAGGCATGAAGAGTCAGACATACACACACACACACACACACATACATATATAAAGGTAAGATGAAGCAATGTGAGTCACTAGAATATACTATTTATTTATACTCAGAGAGAGTGAATTTGAGTCCTGGCATTACCACTTATTAACATTTACAATTCAAATAAGAAAACTTAAAATTACAACTTAATTTTGGCAAGTCACTTAGCCACTATGGGCTTTAGTTTCCTAATTTGTAAAACTGGGGGATTGAAATTCTAAGGTGACTACCAGCTTCAAATCCGCAATCTTCTGAGTTTGTCATAAGAAAGATACAAAAGAATGTCTGAAAGTAGAAGGAAGTATGAACTCTGATGAAAAGTGATGGGAATATATAAATACTTTTATTTCTCTCACATAGATGGCTTAAAAATTTAACACAAAGGAAAAAATGAGGGTGGGGGGAAATAAGTTCTTCCCACACATATAGCACATTTGGCAACCAAATGAACTTGCCAGCTGCTTTGTAGGTGTTTCTCAGGTGATAGTTGAAGTAGTGATGTATTTGTCCTGCTATTTCACATGCTATGAAAAAATTCATTTTTGTAAATAGTGAAAGTTAGTATACATTTTAGTTCTCATCTCTAATTCTACACAATTTTCTACAGTTTCGTAACTGATAGTTGGAGAAGAGAGGGGGAGGATCTTTTTACCATACTGGATCTGTGTGTGCTTGTATATAGATACACAGAACTATAAGTATGTATTGTGTTTAAGAGAAAGAAAAAGAATAAGATTTTATCTTATAAGTATATACTTTTGAGAGTCAATATGTCATCATATCACTTTTTCATAGCAAAATGAAATACCCCTGAAACTATATGTTAAACAATACTGGGAGGGAAGAGGGGTGTGAAAGAGAAATTCCATATTCTTATATAGCAATTGATAGTGGAAGGCATGGTGAATTCAGGGGCTAAAAATAATTGAAAGAATTTGACTTGGGGTAGCATGGTTATCCCAAAGAGTGATATAAATTTACCTAGTAAGAAACAAGACCTGAGGTATAAAAGAAATCGGTTTCTGTCTTTCAGGCAGACAGAACTGCAATGGGCTTAGAATTAAAGTCAAAATTATAAGAAAAAAATGTGTGAGCAGAAACAAGATAGTGGATTAGAGGGAGCATTCTAGCTAAACTCTCCCAATATTCCCTCCAAAACAATTTTAAAATAATTCATCAAATGCATCTAGAAACAGCATAGCCAACAAAAGGTCAGAGGGAA
The DNA here is from genome assembly GCA_011680675.1 of Gymnobelideus leadbeateri. Lineage (NCBI taxonomy): Eukaryota > Metazoa > Chordata > Mammalia > Diprotodontia > Petauridae > Gymnobelideus > Gymnobelideus leadbeateri. The sequence continues at coordinate 380,232 of WOXC01000279.1, forward strand.
ACATTTTTCCAGCCCGAGGCAACTTAGGAGGTCTGAAGGAGAAATATGTGACATTGGGCTTGGGTTTAGCCTGGAATACAGTTTGAGGCAACAGTAGCTCTGGGCCTTGGAGCTGGTGGAAGTAATAGAAGCAGCAGCATCAAGAGCAACAGTTCTGAAAGTTATTGTTGCCCAGAGAAGATAAAAGAATTGGGCACTAACACCAAGGCAGAAAGAGATTACAGGGGATCTTAGTTCCGGCAATGAACAGAGGACCAGGTGCTATTTGGAAACTCCATTACCCATTTCCCAGTACCAGGTCAAAATTCCAGGGTAGAAAGAGAGACTCGCAGTTGCAATTGACTAGGAATCTTTGTCAGAATGCCAGGTGGATAGAGAGCAAAAGAACAAAACAAGGGCCCTAGTTCCCAATTACAATTCCAGTGCTATCTCTTGAGGTAGCTCCTTTCTGAATAAGGAACAGAATGCAAACAAGGAAAGGAGTGATCAAATATCTACCCAGATCACACAACCTTGCATGCACTGAAAACTTACAAAGAACCCCAGTTATCTGCGAAAATAGAATGGCAAAATATGCTAAAGCTTGGTACAGTGGTGCTGTGCTGCCTGCTCACAGAGCGTTGTGCTGGCCGCTTCCTGCAGGTCTGCTGGGCTGTCCTCAGCAGGAGGTTAGCTCTATATGCCATTCTGTGGGTGCTGTGGCTCCAGAAGTTGTTCGGAGTCCCCTTTCACATTATTTGAAATTTGTGTGGGGCAGAGCACATTGGAAATGCTGTTTCTACTCTGCCATCTTGGCTCCGCCCCCCAGAAATAATTCTTTTTTTTTCTTTTTTTTTAATTAATTTATTAGTTTAGTTTCAGTTAACAAGTTTCAATTCCATAGTTCCTTGATTTTCAAATTTCCTTTACTTCCCTCCCCCCTCCCCACACAACAGCATATAGTCCAGTATATGATCTGCAAATGCATTCATATTAGACATTATTCCAATTACAAAGGTGTATTGTACTAGGTGGGATGAAAAATGGTAAGGAAGAAATAAAACCAAACAATGAAAAGAACAAGATCATTTAGTTTGCTTCCATCAGGATTCAGGTTCAGTTCTCACTTTCTTGAGTCTTTTGGGATTAACTTATATCACTGCATTGCTGAAAAGAGTCCAGTCTGTCATAGTTGGTCATCACAGATATGGTATGTCTGTGATTGTATACAGATTTCTTCTGATTCTACTCTTCTCGCTCAGCATCAGTTTTTATATGTCTCTCCAGGTAATTATGAAATCTGTCACCTCTTCATTTCTTATAGCACAATAATATTCCATTACGTTCATATACCACAACTTGTTTAGCCATTCCCCAATTGGTGGGCACCCCTTAAGTTTCCAATTCTTTGCAACCACAAAAAGGGCTGCTAAAAATATTTTTGTACATATGGGTCTTCCTCTCACTTCTATGATCTCTTTTGGATATAACCCTAGAAGTGGTATGGCTGGGTCAAAGGGTATGAAATTATTTATAATCCTTTAGGCATGATTCCAGATTGCTCTCCAGAATGGTTGGATAAGTTCACAACTCCACCAGCAATGTATTAGTGTTCCAATTGGTCCACATCCTCTCCAGCATTTGTCACTTTCTTGTTTTGTCATCTTAGCCAATCTGACTGGAGAGATGTGGTATCTCAGAGTTGTTTTGATTTGCATTTCTCTAATTAATAGTGATTTAGAGCATTTCTTCATATGCTTATAGATATCTTTAATTTCTTTCTCTGAAAATTTCCTGTTCATATCCTTTGACCACTTATCAATTGGGGAATGACTTGTATTCATATAGATTTGGCTCAATTCTCTATAAATTTTAGAAGTGAGTCCTTTATCAGAGACACAAGTTGTAAAAATTCTTTCCCAATTTCCCATCTCCCTCTTGATCTTGGTTACATTGGCTTTGTTTGTACAGAAGCTTTTCAATTTAATGTAACCAAAATTATTCATTTTGCATTTTATAATGCTCTCTAATTCTTGTTTGGTCCTAAAGTCTTCCCCTCTCCACAGATCTGTCAGGTAAACTATTCATTGCTTTCCCAAATTGCTTACAGTATCATCCTTTACACTTAGATCATGCACCCATTTGGACTTGATTTTGGTTTCTACTCTGCCATCTTGGCTCCGCCCCCCGGAAATAATTCTTTAAAAATTATCACTGCTCATATGGACATGGACATTAAGAAACAATTTTTAAAAACTCAAAAGAATGAAAAAACTAGAAAATATGAAATATCACATTAGAGAAACAACTTATGTGGAAAACAGACTGAAAAGAGATAATTTAAGAATTGTTAGACTACTTGAAAGCCATGATCAAGGAAAAAAAGCTTGGATATGATGTTATAGGAAACTATAAAGGAAAACTGTCTTAAAATCTTAGAACCTCAAGGCAAACAAATCAATAGGATCCACTGACCACCTCCTAAACAGAATATCAAAATTAAAACTCTTAGAAATCATTATTAAGGCAATTAGAGAAATTCTATAAAGACAAAGAGCATACATGTAAGTAAATTATGGAAGTATAATCTAAAAAAAAGAATGGAAGGCTGATAACAAGTGATACACTGGGAGAAGGGAAAGGAGAGAAATAATAGGGACTATTATCTCATTTAAAAGATGCATGCAAGGAAGTGTAATTACAGTGTGGGGAAAATGAGGAGATCAGGCAATTCTATCTATATGTGTGTATGTATATGTGTATACATATGTAATAAGTATGTGTGTATATATGCACATATATACATATCCATGTGTATACTCTTATCATTCCCACCTTTTTTTAGCTCCTTCCCTTCCTATTTCCCTATATGTCAAGATGGATTTGTGTGTATGTATGTATGTGTGTGTGTGTGTGTGTGTGTGTGTGTGTGTGTGTGTGTGTGAAAGAAGGGTGCATTAAAGGAGATAGTGTTCAGAAGTAAAACAGACTTCTGAGGAAGAGAAGAGAAGGGAAATGGAGGGGGATTAAACAGAAGAAAACAGGATGTAGGGAAATACATAGGAAGAAATCATAACTCTGAATGTGATTTGATGAATTCATACATAAAATGGAAGCAAAAAGCAAAATGGATTAGAAACCATAATTGAATAATACATTGTTTAAAAGAGACACTTGAAATGGAAAGACACACAGAAAATTAAAATAAGGGGCTGAAGCAAATATATCATGCTTCAGCTGAAGTAAAAAAGACAGAGGTAACAATCATTATCTCAAGCAAGGCAAAAGTAAATATAGGCCCAATTAATAATTTGCTAAAAGTTGCCATAGACAATGAAGTAATGTCAATATTGAACACATATATATACACCAAACCAAATGGCATTCACACTTCTAAGCTTTAAAATGAAATGTTTTATATATATATATATATATATATATATATATATACTCATTGATATTATTTTACATGTAACTGGGAATAGCACTGGGGCATAGAGATCCACCATACCCTACTGGAAAGTCGGAGCAGGTATGGGAGAAGATATGGGAGAGAGCAGATTGGAGGAGGGGATATCCAGTGGGATCGCTATTTTGGGGTGGTGGATAGGAGAAAAACAGGGAGAACATTTCTTAATCACTACCAGATTGTTTTCATTACTGTAGCTTTATAATATTTTTGCAACAGTTTGAAATCTGTTATTGATAGTTCATTTTCATTCACATTTTTCCCACTAAGTCACTTGATATTCTTGATCTTTCGTTCTTTCATGTAAATTTTGCTACTATTATTTTTTCTTTTTTTGTAAAGTAACTCTCGGGTAGATTGATTTTTATGGCACTGAATAGGTAAATTAATTTAAGTAAAATTGTCATTTTTATTATATTGGCTCAGTCTATCCATGAGCAATCAATATTTTAAAGCTTTGAATTCCAGATTCATTCCCTTTCTCCCTTGTCACCTACCCTTACTGGGAAGATAAGCAATTCAATATATGCTGTACATATGTAGCTATGCAAAACATTTCCATAGTGGATATATTGTAAAACCTGACTATATTTCCCTCCCTCCTATCCCAACTCCCACTTGTTCTATTCTCTACTTTGATCCTGTCCCTTTTCAAAAGTGGGTGCTTCCAACTTCCTCCCTCCCCAGCCTACCCTCCCTTTTATCATACCCCCTGTTCATTCCCTTCCTCCTTACTCTCCTATAGGGTGAAATACCCTATTTATTGTATATGTCATTCCCTCACTAAGCCAGAATCATTGAGAATAAGGTTGAACCATTCCCTTTTGCCTTCCTGTTCTTCCCCTCCATTTTGACCATTTCCCCTTGCCTTTTCTATATGAGATAGCATAATCCCTTCTATCTCTCGCCATCTCCTCTCATTATATTCCTCTCTCACCTGTTAATTTCACCTTTTAAGTTTCATCTTTTCCGATTAAATTGCTCCTGTGCCCTCTGTCTATATATAGTTATACACATATATACACACATTCACATATGTATTCATACACCCATATAGCCTCCTATATAGACATATATGTATACAACACACACACACACACACACGAACACACACACACACACACACACACACACATATATATATATATATATATATATATATATATATATATATATATATATATATATATATATATATATGTACTGAGAAAAGTTTCATAAGTTGCAATTATCATTTTTCCATGTAAGGACGTAAATAGTTCAACTTTGATAAGTTCCTCACGATTTCTTTTCCCAGTTTACCTTTTCATGGTTCTCTTGCTTCTTGTATCTGAATGTCAAATTTTCTATTCAGCTCTGGCTTCTTAATCAAGAATGCTTGAAAGTCCTCTATTCCACAGAATGACCATATTTTCCCCTGAAACATGATACTCAGTTTTGCTGGGTAGGTGATTCCTGGTTTTAATCCCATCTCCTTTTTTTTTAAGCAATTGGGGTTAAGTAACTTGCTCAAGGTTACATGGCTAGTCATTATTTATGTGTGGGTGCTCATTTTCTGAGGCCGGATTCAATCTCGGGTCATCCCAACTCCGAGGCCGGTGCTCTTACTCACTGTGCCACCTAGCCGCCCCTATCCCATCTCCTTTGACCTCAGGAATATCATATTCCAAGCCCTTTGATCCCTCAGTGTAGAAGCTGCCAGATCCTGTGTTATCCTGATTGCGTTTTCACAATATTCAAATTGTTTCTTCCTAGGTACTTATAATATTTTCTTCTTGATCTGGGAACTCTGGAACCTGGCTATATTATTCCTAGGAGTTTTCTTTTTGGGATCGTTTTCAGGAGGTGGTCAGTGGACTCTTTCAACCTCTACTTTGCTCTCTGGTTCTAAAACATCCGCGCAATTTTCCTTGATAATTTCTTGGAGAATGATTTCTAGTTTCTTTTTTTGATCATGGCTTTCAGGTAGCCCAATAATTTTTAAATGATCTCTCCTGGATCTGTATTCCAGGTCAATGTTTTTCCCAGTGAGTTATTAAACCTTGCCTTCTATTTTTTTTTTCATTTGTTTGGATCTGTTTAATAACATCTTCATTTCACATAAAGTCAGTTGCTGCCATTTGCTCCAGTCTAATTCTGAAGAAATGATTCTCTTCAATGAACTTTTGAGATTCTTTTTCCATCTGGCAAATTCGGCTTTTTAAGGCATTCTTCTCCTCATTACCCTTTTGAGCCTCCTTTGCCATTTGAGTTAATCTATTTTTAAGGTGTCATTTTCTTCAGTCCAGTTGTTGACTATCATTTCATAATTTTCTTGCATTGTTCTCATTTCTCTTCCCAATTTTTCCTCTACTTCTCTTATTTGGTTTTCAAAATCCTACTTAAGGTCCTCTATGGCCTGTAACCAGCTCATATTTTTCTTGGAAACTTTTGGTACAGGACTCCTTAATTCACTGTCTTCCTCCCATTTAATGCTTCAATCCTTTTTGTCCCCAAAATAGGAATGTAAAGTAGGGTTGCTCTTTTTGCTTTGCATCCTTTGGCTACTCATGTTGCCACTCAATTACTTGACTTTTGAGCTTTTTGCCACAGTAGGACTCTTCCACCAGACAGGGGAGCTTCATCCCAAATGCTGGGGTTTTCTCAGCTACCAAAGGTAGTTGGTGCCCTCTCTGAAGCTTCCACATGCTCTGGCAAGCTGGTCACACACCCCAGGACCTCCACCCTAGACCACAGTCCAGATCCAATCAGGGTAAAGCAAATGTGATTATCCCTCAGACTGGTCTCTTGGTACCCCTACAATCTGCAGGCCAGCAGCTGAAGCTGCCATGTGGAGGTGGCTGCACAGCCATGGTGTCTCAGTGGCTTCTCGCCCTGGGGCAAAGGTTGACCACTCTCCCAACCTACCAGATCACAAAGTCCACACTGTACTGACCTCTCACTTTGTCCTTAGCATCTATGTGTTGATAATTCTGGAAACTGCCACAGCTGCTGGTGATTCAAAGTCCCTCCACCTGGAGGCTAGTCAGGCATGCCCTAAGGCTAAAACCTCTGGCTCATTCAGGGCTGGGGTCAGCTTCCAGACTGCTATGCTGGCTGCTTCCTGCCAGCCTGCCAGGCTGTCCTTAGCAAGAATTAGCTTCTCTGTGTCATTTTGTTGGTTCTGAAGCTCCAAAGTTTGTTAAGAGTCACCTTTTACATGAATTAGAGGAGGTGGGAGCCAGAGACCCTCAGAAGTTCTGTTTCTACTCCGCCATCTTGATTTCACCTCCCCTTTGATTATTTCTTGAAAGATGTTGTAGCAAGAACCCCCGACATACCTCGAGTGGCTGCCAACACAGGTTCTTCTTTTCAAAGGAAAGCAACTTAAAATGGGCTAACAATCTTGGTCTAATCAAACACATGTCATTTACCTACTTCAGGGGGAAAATGTCAGGACCCTGAACTTCAGAGAATACAAACAAAATATAAACAAGTTACAAGCAGAGGTTACAAGGAGACAGAGAAAGGGATCAAGCAGACAGGCCTCCAGCTGTCTTGACCACTACATCAATACCTAGTCAGTTACCAGAGAGGGAAACATCAACATCTGGGTTTTCAAAGGAGGGGTGGGGAACTCAACAGCTGCTCAAAGTCTAGTATCTAGTATCTACAAAGTATCTCTTAAAAAACAAGCCTTCTGCCATATGCTCCAGGTGCACTTAAGCCCATCAAAGGGCCTAGGGGCAGGGAAGATATAAAATTCACATTCCCATAACAGATGCCTAGGCTCTTTTTTTGATCATGACCTTCAGGTAGTCCAATAACTTTAAAATTATCTCTCCTAGATCTGTTTTCCAGGTCAGTGGTTTTCCAATGAGATAGTTCATATTATGTTCTATTTTTTTCATTCTTTTGGATTTGTTTTATAATTTCTTCTTTTCTCATAAATTCATAAGCTTCTGTTTGCTCCATTCTAATTTTTAAGGGATTAGTTTCTTCAGTTAGCTTTTAGACCTTCTTTTCCATTTTATCCATTCTGCTTTTTAAGGCATTCTTCTCCTCATTGCTCTTTTGGATCTCTTTTGCCAATTAGGTTAGTCTATTTTTTAGGTGTTATATTCTTCCGTATTTTGGGGGTCTCCTTTAGCAAGTTGTTGACTTGTTTTTTAATGATTTTCTTGCATCACTCTCATTTCTCTTTCCAATTCTTCTTCTATTTCCCTTATTTGATTTTCAAAATCCTTTTTGAGTTCTTCCGTGGCCTGTGACCAATTCATATTTTTCATGGAGGCTATGGATGTAGGAGCTTTGGCTTTGCTGTCTTCTTCTGGTTGTATGTTTTGATCTTCCTTGACACCAAAGTAAGATTCTATAGCCTAATTTTTTTCTACTGTTTGTTCATTTTCCTAGCCAGTTACTTAACTATTTACCTCTTTTTAAAGCAGGCCTTTGGTTCCAATGTGAGGAGTATACTGTCCCAAGCTTCAGGGGTTTTGGGCAGCTGTTTTCAGAGATATTTCTAGAGACCTGTAATTTTTCAGCTCTTCTACAGTGACATGTTTAAAGGAGAAGTGTTTACTCCTTTCTTGGTCTGTGAGTGACCACAATCACTCTTTTCTGCCTTGGAACTGTAAGGATTCTGTCTCCACTACTGCCACATGCTCTGCCATACCAGTGCTCCTCCTCACCACTGGACCATCACCCTGGTTTTCAACCCAGATTGAAGTACAGGCAAAGTAAGAGAATCCTGCCTCAGTAGAGATCCCTGCAATCCCCTTCTGATCTGTCGCTTGATCCCTCTACCATCTGTGGGTTGAGGCTCAGATGCAATCACTGCCATTGCTGTTGCAACTGCCCTAGGGCTGTAGCCAGACCTTGTGCCTTTCTCCCCAGGTTGGACACATCTTTCCTACTGACCTTCCAAGTTGTCTTTGGAGTTTTTGGATTGAGATGTTTAGAAATCACCACAACTGCCAGTGATTCAGGCCCCTGAGGTCTTTTCCACCTCTTCTATGCCTAGGTGGCCCATGCTGGGCTATGCTCCTGTCTCAGATTGGTGCAGTAGACCTTTCCTATCCACCTTCCAGGTTGTCTTGGGCTGGAAATTTGTTTCACTCTTTCATTTTGTGGGTTCTGCTCTTCTAGAATTTGTTTAGTGATCTTTTACAGGTATTTGGAGGGGTTTGGAGGAGAGCTCAAGCAAGTCCCTGCTTTTACTCTGCCATCTGGGCTCTACCCCACCTCCACTTTTCATCTTAAATGCTTTGGATCACTTCTTCCTAATGTCCAAAATCCACCTTATTCTTTTCTTCTTTTAAACATTCCTCTCCTTCTAACTTTACTATATCAGTCTATGGCATATATGTCTATGGCCAACCTAGCTTTTCCTTTAACTTATTCCTCTCTCTCGGCTCTAATATTTATACACTTTCCAATTCCTAATGATTCCACTGCCTTAGTATGTTTCAAATCTATTCCTTTCTCTCTATTCCTACTGCTATCCTCCTAGTATAGGCTTCAATTACCTGAACTATTATATGTATCCTAACCAACTTTTCTACTTCTACTTTCTCACCCCTCAAATTTATCTTTCATAATGCTTCAGAATTGAAATAGGAATATGGAGTAAGAATATGTTCAGTATGCATGGTTCTGGTCTGCTAAAAATTCCTCAATGACTACCTACTGTTTCCTGAGCAAATTCCAAACTCATTTGTTTTGTATTAAAGTCCCATTACAGTCTCCAGAAAATTAAAATTGAAGACCACCAAAAGAGAGGTACATGGTTTGTATGAGTAGACGGCAAAGAATTTCCAACCAAAAATTGCACAAAAGATGCAGCATAAAGAAAGTCATGAAAAATATGTATGACTAGAAAATATATGCTGGTCATGTTTCAAAAGTAAAGGACAACCAATATAATGTTTATGTGAAGTTCCATTGATATTCATTCAGTATCAAAAAATATGGAACACATCAGATGAACCTGTTGTAGAATTTGCAGGAGGATATAGGCAAGGGTCACACTAGGTAAGAAAAAAATGTATGGGTTTTAACTAGCATTATTGAAGGGAGTACCTCCATCGGAGAGATTTTGAATAATCAAAATATTACCTCTGGCTTCTAGTGAGTGCTCTCCATTGGAAATCCTTACCAAATGCTTATGGAGGAAAAATGTTGTTGAATAAACCTTTTTCATTCTTGGTGTAGTAGATAAAATTTCTACAATAATATACCATCTTGTCCATATTAATGCTATCCAGTAAAAGAAAACTATGATGTTATTTTGTCCATTTCATAGTGCTTACAATTCATTTTCACTCAATAATTTTGCAAGACACATAGTTAGTCAATGACAAAACCAGGAAGGGTACTTAAAGTTCCCATTTACATATTCAGATAACTATCCCTTTCTAAAGCATAACACTATTTGAACACATTCACAATCACTCTATTTCCAATAAATTTCCTAGTAGTTCTACTGCCATATATATTTCATACAACCTGTTAGGATTTAAAAGCTATGTTTATTTAATTGAATTTTATCCCTGTGTTTCTGATTCACTTGCATGTAACTCATTAAACTCGTTTCCCAAGGGGTTGGAAGGGAAGGTGTGAAAAGTGTCTTCATATTCATTTTTAACTTTCTTTGCCAAAATTGAGAGCTGCATTAGCATTTTGCTGAGGATAAATAAATTTCAAACCCCTATAGGTTTGAGTGAAATTTAAAACTCTAGGAAAAAAAAAACAAGATCAGAACTGGCTCAAATTTGGGGTGGGGGGGGGGGGCGGCAGAATCCTTACATTTACTTGGGAAACCATATATCCATAATGTAAGCTATGGTCCTAGGGGAATTAAAGAAACTTTCTTATAAAGGCACTTAGGGATCAATTTCCAAGATATTTCAAAGAAATCAAGCTATCTAAAGAACAGAAAAGATCAACGATAATATTAGGTGACCAAGAAGATTTTAACAACTACCAACCTACTTGCCTACTTTCTCATCTTTATAAAATCTCTATGAGAATGGTTACATATCATGAATGACATTCCCAATTCAAAATATACATATATATATATGTGTATATATATATATATACATATATATATACATATATATGTGTGTGTGTGTGTGTGTGTATATATATATATATAAAACAGAACAAGTAGACTCTAAAAGATTTTATTTTAAAGCCTTCCTATGTGAGTTATATTGCAATTGCTGGGAATACAGAATTCAACTACATAGACCCTCTAACAGTTTATTTTTAAGACAAACACAAGTAAGACTTTTAATATGCCCCAAAGCAAGAGAATTCTCTACTTCAAATAATTCTAATAGCTGGCATTTATATAACACTTTAAAGTTTGTAAAGTACTTTATAATTATCTCATTTGATCCTTACAACAACCTGGGAGATGGGTGCTATTATCATCCCCATTTTATATACAAGGAACTGAAGTAGATAGAAGATAAGTGATTTTCCCACTGTGCTGTAGTTAAATAAGTTTTTGAGGTCTATTTTGAATTCAGGTCTTCCTGAGCCTATATACTACACTTTACCAGCTGGATTGCCACCTAACTGCCTAATTTTGCATACACAGAGTTTATAAGCATAAGTCAAAATGATTTCTGAAAAATGTTGCCTTTTTATTTGTAGCTTTCAAAACCAAAAAAATGTAATATTCAATAATTTGACATGACTTGTCCTCCTTCAGATAAGTGCACAAAACATCAAACATTAAATTTCTCCAGTAAGCTCTGACAGCTGCTGCTCTAAAATAAGCATCTGTACCCTTTAACAAGGAGGTCCTTATACCACAGGAAGCCTGGTGCACATTTCTAGCCTAGACTGTAAAAGGTGCTCTGTTTCTCATTCTCAATTTCCAGCCACTTTGATATTGTAATTCAAATAGTTTCTCTCAAAACCTGTTTTTCCCTAACAAAATGCAAAATATTACATAAGGTTTGTCATATGTAATCTTCAAATATAAAATGTGCAAATAAGATTCCCAAACCTGTTAAGTTTTTTTGCCTTTAGAAATCCTACAGATCTATAATTTGAAGGTTACACAGCTAAACATTTCTTTTTTGATAGTTTTAATTTTATGGATTAACATGCTATAATTAAGACAGGAACCATTATGCGTCTTCTTTCATGTCAGACCTATAAAACATTGTTTATATCACCAAATTCCTAACTCCTAAATAGTGTGAAACTCTAGAAGTTTCAGACATTTTGGGATTCCTATTCCATGCAGAATCCATCTCATGGAAGAACTTAATTCCGAGATTCTCTCCTCAAGATTTAGGTGAGGTATAAGCCATTGAAGTCTTCACCAATCACTGCCAGGGGAGCTAATTTAAGGTCAGTACTGACAACAATTCATTCCTTACCAATTCATCTCCTGTCATTCATATAATGCATTCTTTTATGACATAGTACTATACTGTTTGTCCTTTTTCTTTTCAACAAATCCATAATCTTGAATGGAGTCTTAACTGTGAGTCTTGAATTTAAGATAGTGCAGCACTAGAGTCCTAAGTGTTCTGAACCTTATTTACTTAACTTTAACGTATAGAATTTATCTTATTAATATTAGGTCTTATGACAGAAAAGCCACTATACTCACACTATGTGAAGAATTATTTTGAGTATTCTGCTGAGAGAATCCAGGTGCAGAATGCTTGTTAATTCATGCTATACATTTATTTGCTTGGCATATACAAGCTGTAAGAAACCTTGGTATGTAAATGTTGCTATAATAGACTGATTCTCTCCTGGTAGTTAATGTGCTCACTGTTGAGGGGAAAAGGTGGAAAAAATGAAAGAAATAAAAACAAATAATAAACTAATGTTTATAGTAAAATTACCCTTCTTTATTTTCCATAATCCTAAATTAGGGTGGCTTTGAAATAAATGTGTAAATAACTTCAGAGTTGTTATTTTTATAAGCTCCACCATGAATTTTGAATGTATTATGGCAATATTTCCAGAAATGAAATGGTAAGAGAAAATAAATATCTTATTTGTAACTTTGAGGAAGAGAGAAGCTTCTTTCTTCAGCACTGACACTGAGACATGATTTTGTCTCCCCCAAACTATATATATATACACATACCTAAGCAAGAAAATTTGGGAAATTTACTAAGCACATTAATGTCTATATAAATGAGATTAATATTTTATTTTTCCTTTCATAGAAACTAAACTTGGTATATCAGCAGATCCTACAAAGAATTACTGAAGAAGATTAGACTATCTGGTTCAATGGTAGAGGCCAAGAAGGAAGGGTAGAAAGAATGAAAGGGTGAAAGTGATGCTTCAGTTTAACATGGTATAGAGAAATGTCAAGAGAAGTTTTTGAATCTACAAAAAACTTCAAGGCCAACATAATAGAATAGAGTATTTGTGAGCATGTTTACATCATGCAAGACCAAACTCACTGTTAATACATGGAATGTTGTGTCAAAATGGAGCTATACTCTTTTATATTATATCTACAACTTTCATCTCTAATCTACTGTGGTTATACAATGCATCTGCCAAACATCCTTCAGTCTATAAGACAAAAGAGACAGAGACAGAGAGAGTCCAGGACCAGTCTTTATTTTTTTTCCTTTGGAATGAATAAAAAAGACATCTTCATTCTATCAAATCATTCTGTCTCTACATGTAACAATTTAACCATCAATTAGTAAACCAATAAAATGAGTTGATTCAATCACATGTGTGCTTGGTTGCATAACTTTTTTACCTTTATTGTGGACAAACCAATGAGGCATAGCTATGAATCCTACTCAGGAACTTTTCTGGACAACAGTTACCAAAGATAACTTCATTAGCTCCCTCTAGACTTTTGGTACAGCTTTATACGACAAAGTTAATGGAGAAGTTGAGTGGAGAATTCATTTCATATTGGATCTCTTAATCAAAATTGCTTCTATCCTCTCCCAGAATATTTCTTTTTTACTAAACCAATACACTTAATAATAACTTAAGTTGTTTTACACTGGTCTTTTTCACCCATTGATATCTTATTATCACAGATTTCTTATATCATGGATCTTATTTATCCCACTGGGGAGATGGAAAAAAATGAAGTTTACAAATTTCTTTGAAATTTTCAATCACTGGGATGTCAGAAGTAAATTAGTCAAACTCAGCTTTAAATCAGAACTACAACAAACCTAGATTGATTATTTTGAGAGTTAAAATAGAATGTTAAAGTATTTATGATTAATACTAATTCTCAAAACATGTAATTATGATCTTCTCATGATATTTCTAAGAATAATTTTTAAAACAGGTATATAAATAAAAAGAAATTGTATCTCAGAGGGAAAGCATTCATATTTTAAAACCATGAATCTGTTCTATTGGTAAGAAGAAAAAAGATTCACACCTTCTAAAGCTGTGTATTCCATGTTTCTAAAAATACTCAAAGCTCTGTGGTTTATTCATTCAGGAAGGTATTTTGTATAAATGTATATAAATTAATATAATGTTGAATAATGGGGAAAACACTAGGAAAGTATATCTTATGTTTACTTTTGACTTGTTTTTAAGTAAAATTGTTGCAAGGATTTATTTTTTTAATCTTGTTAAATATAATAACATTTTTTTTCAAAATTCAGCAATACCTTTCAGGAAAATGTATTTAGTGATAAACTCCAAAGTGATTCCAGTGTAAATAAATTTCAGAGGGGACAAATCCATAGCCATATTTTTTTATTTATGTATCTAAAGCCATGTTCTGTGAATATGAAATCATAAATTCAAGTTTTCTTGCCATCAGTCCTAAAACATCCTGTTTGTTTGACTGACTTAGCAGATTTAGTTAATTTACTTTTATTAAATTAAATTATATTAAAAGGAAGTCGTTTTTTATGTTGCTAAATTAAAGTCCTTTGACCCTCTATAATCAAACGGAATTACTTACTTGGAAAGAAAAAGACACATTTTAATGCCAGAAATCTATCCACTGTCAGCCCTACAGTAGAGCACCTACTGCTATTGCTAAAGTGCTTCTGCTAAAGGTAGCATACATCTGATTGTACCTAGGAGTACTTTTAAAGGAGAGTTATAGTCATGTGTCTCTTAAATGGCTATTAAAAGTTTTACTTTACTGTACATTTTATATGCATTGAAAGTTACCACTTGGGGGCGGCTAGGTGGCACAGTGAGTAGAGCACTGGCCCTGGAGTCAGGAGGACCTGAGTTCAAATCCGGCCTCAGACATTTAACACTTACTAGCCATGGGACCTTGGGCAAGTCACTGAACCCCAATTGCCTTGCCCTTTCCTCCAAAAAAAAGCAAAAAAAAAAAAGTTACCATTTATGGGCATTTGTTTACTCATAAAATTATCTGAAAATATACATACTATTTTCAAATGTTCTTTAGGTGCCTGAAATTTAAAATGTATAGATATTTGTCTAAATTAAAAACCTCTTTCTCTTTCTGAAAACTAAATGAATTGCAGGCACATAATCTTCTTGTATATAGCCCAGAAAAAATATTTCATCAACTCTGCCATCATGATAAAAAATTAAATACCAATTTGGCCTAGAGAAGTTAAGATACAGGCTACACCCATGTGATAAAAAGGAAGTAATAGACCACCCCAATAGATGATCATTCATCAGAGGAGACCTCATTTTACTATGTCATATTTGTACCTCTATATTGATTGTAGGCTCCATTTTCCTTTTTTTTTAAACAAATGCTTTATTAACTTCTATTTTACATCATTCATTTCCACCAGATTTTGTGTTACAATCATTTTCCCCCAGTTATTCCCCTACCCAACCTCCCAGAATAGCAGTCCCACAAGATATCACTTCCTCCAATCTGCTCTCTCCCATACCTTCTCCCATACCCCCTTTGACTTTTCCATTAGAGGAAGGTGAATCTTTGTGTCCCAATGCCTGCACATCTTATCTCCCAATTATAAGCAATAGAGTATTAATAATAGTATTTATATATATTTGAAACATTTAATCTTAAGACCTCGAATTTCAGATCGATTTCATTCCTCCCTTGTCACCCATTCCCTCTGGGGAGATAGGTAATTCAGTATATGTTGTACATGTCTAGCTATGCAAAACATTATCATAGTAGATATATTGTACAAGGCTGCTTATAATTCCCTCCCACTCATCCCACCCCCCACCTGGTCCATTCCCTACATGCTCCTGTCCCTGTGCTATAGTGGGTACTTCTAACCTCCCCTTCCCCCAAGGATGCCTTCCCATCAATCATCCCTCCTCTCATTCCCCTTCCCCCTATTCCGCTGCAGGTTGAGATATCCCATTTAGTATGTATGTCATTTTCTCCCTGAACCAAATTCAATGTGAACGTGGTTTTGCCTTTTTAGCCTTCCTTATTCTCCCCCTCTTTTGCAACCACTTCCCCTTGCTTCTTCTGCATGGGATAGTTTACACTACCCTGTCTCTCCCCATCTCCTCTTACCACTTTCCTCTCTCACCTCATAATTTCATCCCTTGAGTATTCTCCCTTCCCAACAAATTCAACTTATGCCCTCTATCCATATATAACTGTAACCATATACACACACATTCACATATGTATTCATATGACCACACACCTTCTTCCATTATTCTCATACTGAGAAAGGTTTCCTTAGTCACAGTTATTGTTTTTCCATATAGGAATGTAAATAGTTCAACTTTGATAAGTTCCTTTTGATTTCTTTTCCTGATTACCTTCTCAGGCATCTCTTGCTTCTTGTGTCTGGATGTCAAATTTTCTATTCAATTCTGGTTTTTTCCTCAAGAATGCTTGAAAGTCCTCTATTCCACTGAATGTCCATATTTCCCCTGAAACAAAATACTCAGTTTTGCTGGGTAGTTGACCCTTGGGTTCATTCCCAGTTCTTTTGCCCTCTGGAATATCATATTCCATGCCCTTCAATCCCTCAGTGTAGAAGCTGCCAGGTCCTTTGCTATTCTGATTGTGTTTCCACAATATTGAAATTGTTTCTTCCTGGCTGCTTGTAGTATTTTCTCCTTGATCTGGGGATTCTGGAACCTGGCTATAATATTCCTGGGAGTTTTCTTTTTGGGATCTTTTTCAGGAGATGATCGGTGGATTCTTTCAACCTCTATTTTACCCTCTGGATCTAAAACATCAGGGCAATTTTCCTTAAGAATTTCTTGAAGGGTGATTTCTAGGTTCTTTCTTTGATCATGGCTTTCAGGTAGTCCAATAATTTTTAAATTGTCTCTCCTGGATCTATTTTCCACGTCAGTGGTTTTTCTCATGAGATATTTCACATTGCCTTCTAATCTTTCATTTGTTTGAATCTGCTTAACAGCATCTTGATTTCTCATAAAGTCATTAGCTTCCATTTGCTCCAGTCTAACTCTGAAGGAATTAATCTCCTCAGTGAACTTTTGAGATTCTTTTTCCATCTGGCAAATTCGACTTTTTAAGGCATTCTTCTCCTCATTGCCCTTTTGAGCCTCCTTTGCCGTTTGAGTTAGTCTATTTTTTAAGGTGTTGTTTTCCTCAATCAGGCTGTTGACCCTCATTTCGTACTTTTCCTGCATCCTTCTCATTTCTCTTTCCAATTTTTCCTCCACTTCTCTTATTTGATTTTTAAAGTCCTTCTTAAGGTCCTCTATGGCCTGCAACCCGCTCATGTTTTCCCTGGGGCTTTTGGAGCAGGACTTCTGACCTCACAGTCCTTTTCCCACTCTATGCCCCCAAAATAGGAGTCTAGGGTTTCATTTTTCTGTTTCCTTTGCCTTGGCATGTTGCCACTTGATTACCTGACTTTTGGGCTTGTTGCCACACTATGGCTTTAAGGCCAGATAGAGGAATTTTCGTCCCGAACGTGTGGGGGGGCAACTTCTGTTTCTGGCAAGCTGTAAACCCACCCAGGACTTCCACCCTAGATCACAATCCAGATCCAGGGAGGTTAAAGCAAGAACGATTAACCCCCAAGACTGATCGCTGGATCTCCCTACAATTAATTGCAGGCCAAGAGCTAGAGCTGCCTCTGAAAACTATAAAATGTTGTGTCTCCTCAGAGGCTTCTAGCCCCCAGGGGAGGGAGCCGACACATTCCCCCAAAAACAGGTTCCAAAGTCCATAGGACACTAACCTCTTACTTTGTCCTAGGCATGTCTATGTTGATAATTCTGGAGTCTCCACGGCTGCTGGTGTTCTGGGGTTCCATTTTCCTAATAAGAACAGGAAGAGTGGCTTTCATTTTCTTTTTTAGCTAGAATCAACATACCCACAAAAGGTTTATGACTTTCTTAGTAAAATGTCAGACTATGGACTGTTGTTAGGAGTTTATGATAAAATATACTAGTGTCTCCAAGCAGAAAATCTGCTTGTGTCTTTGTTACAAAATTTTAGCCAGAACATTGGTTCACTTAGGGAGATTAGGAAACAATAACCTAGCACTTCCCTTCCTAACCCCAACACAAATACATTTCTCTCAACCAAAATTACTGTGGGAAAGCCTTCCAGAGTAGCCCAGAATGTAGAATTCAGTGACGACATTTATTTTGTGTTTGTCTACAATATGTAAAATAACCCAACAGTCAAGAAAGCATTTAACTCAGCATCAGAATCTTATTTTTGAGCCCTGAACTTGACACTTCCCAGAGTCTCCTCAATACTCTGAGTTTCCTTGTATGTGAAATGGTGATAGCATTTCAACTCTCTGTCTAAAACAAAAACCTATCTTTTTAGTAATGTTGTTTAGTCGTTTTAATCTTGTCCAACTCACTGTGTACTCATTTGAAATTTCCTTGGAAAATATACTGGAGTGGTTTTCCATTTCCTTCTCTAGCTCATTTTGCAGATGAGGAAACTGAGGCAAATAGTTAAATGACTTGCCCAGGGTTACACAAGTAAGAGGCTGAGGCCATATCTGAATTCAAATCTTCCTGCCTCTGGGCCTGGTGCTCTATCCACAGTGTTATTTAGCTGCCCCATCATTTTAATAGCAATTTTCTATTAATGTTACTATATGACTGTGAGGTACAGAAAACTACAATCACTGAAGAATTGGAGGTGCATATTACTCAGAGCCAAGAGAGATATATGGTGTGCGTTACTAGGCTACAGCATATCACATATAGGGTTACAAAAACAGGTGTATAATCAGAAAACAAATTAAGCTTTTAACACACTGAGAAAAAGTAGCAAATGATGTACAGGCATTCGATTTTTTTATATCAAGAGACAATAAGAAAGACCTCCATCATGTTGGGTGTCCCTCAGTCCTTTCCACCTTTCTGCAAATTTAAGAGTCTGTGCAAAATTCTACCAGATGGGCAGAGATGGATAAGTTATGATCCCCATTGGTGGAGGGAGTACACATTAATGAGACCATAGATTGACTTAAGTACCTATTTTATAATGTTGTGAGGCAGAATAATTTAATGTGAAAGAGTGCTGGGTGCAGAGTCAGGAGAAGCTTACATCTGAATGTCATTTCTAACATCTGCTCATTTTGTGATCATGAGCAAAGCACTTTAACTTCTCCACTCCTCCATTTTCTCCCCTTTAAATAGAGTCAATAAAACTTGTAATATCAACCCCAACAGGGCTGTTACAAGGAAATCATTTTAGAAACCTTAAGTTGCTATAGAAAATTGAATTATTCTCACCATCCTTCAATTACCATATGTATAAAGTAGTTATTTCTTACTTTTCCATCATTTGTCATTTTTTCCCAAATGGATCTCTCTTCTTTCACCAAACTACCAGTAACAACAAACAAAAATAGGGTGGCTATGTGGAGCAGTGAATAGAGCACCAGCCATAGAGTCAGGAAGACTTGAGTTCAAATGTGGCCTCAGACACTTACCATAAAAAACTAGCTGTGTGACCTTGGGCAAGTCACTCAACCCCAATTATCCTGACTTTCCCCCTCCACAAAGCAAAACAAATAAACAGAAACAGAAACACAGGTACTCCTGCATATTTCCTAGTGCTATCATGATACTCACTGGGACTGATAAGAAGACAATGCAGATTATAGCAAAAGATAACTGGAAAAGAAATATCTCCAAAAAGGCAATGAAATGAGGTGTTTCTTGCAAAGAACATTAAAGAAAAACCTTGGACATTGCAATTCCATTCCTATTTTCACACCAAGTTTATTGTGTGTTGTTTGTGCCTCAGGTCTGTGTTTCATAGGAAATTACAATGCACCCTGAGAGTTTTCCAAGTAATACCAAGAAATTGCAGTGTTGTTTATCAATGGAGATTGAATATTTGACTCCAGGGGGAAAAAAGTCTAAAAACAAAAAAAAACCCAACTTTACAATGGCTCTCCATGTGAAATACTGCCAGTAGCTCTAAGTATTTCTTTGCACTCCAGGGCATATAATACATTGACTGGGTTCATAGAATGTATCTAAATATCCAAAGGCCATTTCTATGGGCATACTATTCCCCAGGGAACTTCACAGTTTCTCAATGATTCTGTTGTCTTTTGAAGGGATGCCTGCTGGAAGACCAAAACATATTCTTCCTGCCAAAATTTCAAATGATATTTTTCAGGCAAAGTGCAGATATGTGACATGCAAAATCAATGGCTACAAAAGCAAAAGGGATAAGAGCATGAAATTGGGCTCTGGGATTCATGCTCTATTCTTCTTTAAGAGAGGATTTCTCTATTATTGTAAATCTACCTTGAGTTGGAACGAATGGAGGAAAAGAAAAAAGAGCTTAAATCTAAAGTTAGTTTTGGTTACAACCTGACTGACTAATAACAGGCATTTCTGAGCTTTGAGAGCAAGCTTATTAGGTGGTTTCTTGATTTTTAAAAATGGAGATTTTACAAAGAGAGACAAGTGACTGGTTGCTGAGAATGAAGAGTGGGGGTGGGGAGCAGAAGCACTGAAGAGACTTGGAAAAGTAAGTGCAAATAGGCAGCATGACCGTAAAAAAAAATAAACAAATAAGCATGTGTTAAGCATTTGTTCTGGTCAGGCCTATTTGGGAATGCCAATAAGAAAGTGAGACAGCATCTGCTCTCAAAGATCTTCCATTTTAATAGGGAAACCAACACATAAAGAGGAGTGGCAGCCAAGGAAGGGAATTTTGTTGGGGAGAGTTGCAGAGGTCTGGAGCTGACCATAGAGGAAGCAACCAACGATCACTTTATTAGAAGTAATAGTAGTATTGATTTGATTTCTGAACTCAGCAAGAAAGCAGGGGTAAGAGAGGTATTGCAGCAGGGTGGATGAATGGGAAATAAAACACAGCATGGTCTGGAGCTCTCAAGGTCAGCTTGTGATTATGGTAGATGAGCCTCTGGAGGAGATCTCCTGAATTAATTAGATTAATTCACCCATGGAATAGAATCTAAACCTGGAGATCAGGTTTAGATCAGGTGCAAGTTCAGGTAGGCAGAAATCAGCAGTGGTATAGCAGATGTCGAGATGGCCCAAACATAATGTTGGATGGAGTGTGAAATATAAGCTGGCCTGGGGTCAGTTAGAAATAGAATTTGAAGAAACAATGAACTTAATCAGACCCTGCACAACTGGAGGCAGCTAAGTGGTG
Source organism: Gymnobelideus leadbeateri (assembly GCA_011680675.1). Classification (NCBI taxonomy): domain Eukaryota; kingdom Metazoa; phylum Chordata; class Mammalia; order Diprotodontia; family Petauridae; genus Gymnobelideus; species Gymnobelideus leadbeateri. Next base: position 401,222 of record WOXC01000279.1, read on the forward strand.
CTGGCTTTAGGAAAATCTGATTTCAAATCCTACTCCAGACACTCAATAGCTGTTTGAATCTGGGCAGCTTACTAAACTTCTCTTTGCCTCATTTTCTCATCTGTAAGGTGACTTTGTCCCAGGATTTTTGAGATGACAAAATGAGATATTTGTAAAGAGGTTTGCAAAGTAATAATAATGAATGGGGAAACTTTTCAAATAAGGAATAAGCAGCCTATTCACTGATCTTGAGCACTGAGGAGGTTGGGAAATTAACAAAGTCTTATACTTCCAAGTCAGAGTTATTAACTGTGAATCCCTATATGAGGCCATGAGGAGAACTGGTATTTTAAATCCATTTCCAAGTGAACTATTATTTGATTTGAAATTTACTCCTCATCAACTACCATTCCCTAAACATCTGTTTGTTGCCATAAATACAATAGCCACAGTCATAAACACCAAAGTGTTTAACAGTGACTTCCTACAAAGTAATTCCATATAAATGTTTTGTCCTAGTGTATCCATGGTCAAGGACTCAATATAAAACCTGGAAAAGGAATAGATCTGATTCTCTGGTGTGCACATAATACTAAGGGAATTCTAGAAAAGCTGCTAAAAGAATGAATCTTTCATTTTCATCACGTCTAGAGAGGCATATCCTTAATATTACTAAGTAGTTTAAAGACCAGAGTTAGAGAGAGAAAATGGGAATGGAAAAAATGGATGTTTCTATTCACTTCCATATATAACCAAAGCTAAAGAAAACATTTTCCTTTTGCTCAGAAAGTAAAAAAAAAAATAAAAAATAAAATGTATCTCAGTGGTATATATGAATGTGTTCCTTGCATCTAGGGGGTACCACCTGAAGCCTTCAGAATTTTTCAGATGTGAACTATTTGGATTTAGAAGCCTTAAGGGAGCAATGTACTTGTTTTTGCATGTGTTATTTTAATGTAAACTTCTTGTGTCTCAATTTGTTATACCATTTTCTCTATCCACCATCTCCCTCATTTGCCAGTCACAGTACTTCATATATAAAAATCTACAGTGCAGGGAGTTAAACAAAATCCAATTTCAGGGGTATATGATTCTTTAGAAAGCACTGGTGCTTAATTAGACATATTTATGTAAGCCAGGGGATGGACATTACATCTTTTACTGGAAATGTGCCTGCTTTATGCCACTTCTTTTTAGTGCAACTTTTGGGATCCCTCATCATCTTCCATGTTTCTTTAAGAAATATACTGAGCACATTCTTTATTTATTAATCATCCCATTCTATTCTCTCCAAAGTGGTATTCGTATCAAATGACCTGTAAGGAAATGAATCTGTAGCAATTTCATGAACTGGCATCTTTTTCCCTTACACAGCAGATCTTCTATAAAGTCCTTCCTAATTATGAGTCCCAACAACCATAGCATTGTCTACATGTGTTAGGTCAATGTGAAACTGGGTGAAAAGAAAATTTAGTTTCTATAAGCAGCACACAGTTTTATTAAATCAATGTTTCTTTTAGTATGATCTACCCAATGTGATCTTTCTTTTTTTATCCTTTTTTGACTTTCACAAATACAGCATATTAGGTTTGGTTTATTTGAATGATACTACCTATAAAACTCTGGAATATCATATAGGTCTATATACAGCATACAATAAAGCTAAATATAATGAATTAACATTACTTCTGCCTTCTTTTAATTCTTTACAGATGTTGTCTTAGAATGCAATTTTAAGAAAAGTCCAAAAAAATTACCAAAAGCGTATGGAATCACCATTTATAAAGTTATGTTAAATTAGATCAAATTTTCTTTTTTATATATAATTAATTGTGAAGCAGTCAGTTTTATTTTTATTTTTATTTTTTGGAGGGCAATTGGGGTTAAGTAACTTGCCCAGGGTCACATGGCTAGGTTTTATGTTTTGTGTGTGTTGTGTCTGAGGCCAGATCGGAACTCAGGTCCTTCTGACTCCAGGGCCAACGCTCTTCTCACTGTGCCACCTAGGCGCTCCTAGATCAAATTTTCTTGTTGATAATAGAAGAAATCTAAATAGACAAATAGGTAAAAGAGAGAGAGATAGAGAAAGAGAGAGAAAGAGAGAGGGAGAGGAAGGAAGAGGAGGGGGGAGAGACAGAGTTTTTTAAAGTGTTTACCGTGTCCCATGTCCCAGGCATTGTGCTAAGCACTGAAAGTACAAAAATAAAAAAATAAATAAAAATAATACAGTCCCTACTCTCAAGGAATTATCATTCTAATAAAGAAAGACAAAACATAAATAGGAAAAGGAAAGAGAAAAGTGGTGGAAATGAAGGAAAAGCCCCCTAGATGGTGTAAGGCAAAGAATATGGAGATGGATCAAGCTAGAATATAAATTCAAAGTAAGAACTGTGGCCAAGCTTTCTCAGTCTTTGGCAATTTCAGTCAGGGACACATCAATCAGACAGTAGGTCACAGAGTGGAGGTCATCCTTAGGGGTTGAATCAGCCAATGTGGAGCAAACTAGAGAGAGAAATGTGGAAGATGCCTAACTATAACCTTATTATTTGTCAAATGGCTTATCCAACCTTATCTTTTGCTACCCCAAGAATTGTAAATTGAAGTTAACTTCTAAACTGGCATGCACAGATTCAAGCTGTCAGTTACTGCCAATCCACTTGCGCTCGCTCTCTCTCTCTCTCTCTCTCTCTCTCTCTCTCTCTCTCTCCCTTATTTTTTTTACAAAAGCAGGATAAGGATCAACTCTATATAATCCAAAATTCCCAGTCATAAAAAAACAAGGTCTTAAACACTGTCAATGTATCAGAAATATTTCTTGAATTCACAATTTTTTTTAAAAGATTTGTTTTACTTCACTTTGATTTTGATTTTTACCAATTTGGAAAGGTCTTAAGAATAAATGTATCTAGTAAATAAAATTTTCAGCTAAATTGAGTGTTTTAACTAGTGAAAGGCCAACTCAACTGCCAATTAAGGATTTCATAGTTATTTTTAGAGGCAGCTAGGTGGTATAGTAAATAAGAGATCTGGGCCTGGAGTCAGGAAGACCTAAGTTAAAACACAGCCTCAGTCCCTTAACCCTGTCTGCCTAAATGAACTGGAGAGGAAATGGCAAATGACACTCTAGTATATTTGCCAAGAACACCCCCAAAAGGGTCACAAAGAATTGGACATAACTGAAAATGACTAAATAATAAGTAGTCATTTTAAATTTCCATTTTTAATTTTTTCTAATTATATGTATTTTTAAATTAGTTTTTTTTTTATTCCCAGATTCTCTTCCACCCACCCTCCTCTGACCCCTCATTGAGAAGGCAGGCAATTTTATATAGATTATACCTGTGTAGTCATACAAAATATATTAGTCATGTTGTGAAAGCAAAAACAGACCCCTCCAAATACAAAAGACCATGAAAAATAAAACTAAAAATATTGCATTCTTCTTCATTACCAGACAGTTTAAAGAAACTGTATCTAATAAAGTCTTAATTAATTCCACCAGGAGAAAATGAATTAACTCAATAGGTTTCATAAAATCATGAAAGATTTCAGTGATCACTTTACAAATAAAGAAATTGAGTTATGAAGATAGGTCAATAGATGATAGATCGATCAATAGATAGATAGATAGATACAGGTCTTTAGCTAGACTTCTAACTTAATTAGTGGATTCCTGCTGCATTCCAGGAAGGAATATCTTCAAGACACGATTTCAAAGGAACCCAAGAAAATGTCCTCTGCAAATATCTGAAATTCATTTAAGGAGAAGAAAAGCCTGTCATTTAGGGAAGAAAAAATAATGTGAGTTGTACCTTTATTAGATAGGCCACTTTCAGCACAAAGTCTTTCTTGATCTGTCTCCCACCAGCTGCTAATGCCCTCTTTCCCCAAATTACCCTGTATTCATTTGGCACATAATTTTATATATTTATCATGTACAAGATGTTTCTTCTATAGATGGCAGAGAAGAAACAGTACTTTTGCTGAACTCCAACCCACACCATTTCAAAATTATGTAAAAGGGGGACTCTGAATGACAAAATGGAGCTCCAGAACCCACAAAATGACACAGAGAGGCTAACTTCCCACTGAGGACAGCCAGGCCGCCCAGTAGGGAGCAGCCAACACAATGCTCTGGGAGCCTCCAGCACAGCACTCTAGGAGCTGCCAACGCACCACTCTGGGAGCTGAGCCCAGGCCCATGTGAGTCCCGGTTTTAACCTGAGGGTAGCCAGACCAGGACTGGAGGGACCCAAAACACCAGGAGCTGTGGCAATTCCAGAATTATCAACACATAGATGTCTAGGACAAAGTGAGAGGTTAGTGCCCTATGGACTTTGGGACTGGTTGGGAGAATGTGTCAGCTTCTTCCCCTGGGAGCGAGAAACTGCTGAGGAGCAAGCACAGCTTGTGCCATATTACAACATTGCAGCATTAGCTCTTGGCATGCAAAATGTAGGCAGATAAGGTGATCAGTGTGGGAGGTAATCACTCTTGCTTTACCCTTCTTGGATCTGAATTGTGGTCTGGGGTGGAGGTGTTAGGGTGTGTGACCAGCTTGCCAGAGTGTGTGGAAGCTTCACAGAGGCCACTCAACTAATACCTCCAGAAGTTAAGCAGACCCCAACATTTGGGATGGAAGTTCCCCTGGCTGGTGGCAAAGTCCTATTGTGGCAAAAAGCCCAAAAGTCAAGTAATTGAGTGGCAAAATGCCTAGGCAAAGGAAACAAAATAAAAAGAAAAATGCAACATTAGACTCCTATTTGGGGGGCAAAGAGGATCAAAGCATGGAATAGGAGGAGGACTGTGAGGTCAGAAATCCTGCACCAAAAGCTCCAAACGAAAATACGAGCTGATTACAGGCCATAGAGGACTTTAAGAAGCAGATAAGAGAATTAGGGGAAAAACTGGGAAGAGAAATGAGAAAGATGCAAGAAAAGTATAAAATGACAATCAACAACCTGAATGAGGAAAATAACACCTTAAAAATAGACTAAATCAAATGGCAAAAGAGGCTCAAAAAGGCAATGGGGGGAAGAATGCCTTAAAAAGATGAATATGCTAGATGGAAAAATAATCTCAAAAGCTCACTAAGGAGATTCATTCCTTCAGAATTGGACTGGAGGGGCAGCTAGGTGGCACAGTGAGTAAGAGCGCCGGCCTCGGAGTTGGGATGACCCGAGATCAAATCTGGCCTCAGAAAATGAGCACCCACACATAAATAATGACTAGCCGTGTAACCTTGAGCAAGTTACTTAACCCCAATTGCCTAAAAAAAAAAAAAAAAGAATTGGACTGGAGCAAATGGAAGCTAGTGACTTTATGAGAAATCAAGATGCTATTAAGCAGATCCAAACAAATGAAAGAATAGAAGGCAATGTGAAAATATCTCATGGGAAAAACCACTGACCTGGAAAATAGATCCAGGAGATACAATCTAAAAGTTAATGGACTACCTGAAAGCCATGATCAAGGAAAGAATATAGAAATCATCCTTCAAGAAATTCTCAAGAAAAATTGCCTGGATCTTTTAGAACCAGAGGGCAAAATAGGGGTTGAAAGAATCCACTGATCACCTCCTGAAAAAGATCCCAAAAAGAAAACTCCTAGGAATATTGTAGCCAGGTTCCAGAATTCCCAGATCAAGTAGAGAATATTATAAGCAGCCAGGAAGAAACAATTTCAATATTGTGGAAACACAATCAGGATATAGCAGCTTCTACACTGAGGGATCGAAGGGCATGGAATATGATAGTCTATAGGTCAAAGAACCTGGGATTAAAACCAAGAATCACCTACCCAGCAAAACTGAGTATCATGTTTCAGGGGAAAATTTGGTCATTCAGTGGAATAGAGGACTTTCAAGCATTCATGAGGAAAAAATCAAAGTTGAATAGAAAATTTGACATTCAGACACAAGAAGTAAGAGATGCTTGAGAAGGTAAACAGGAAAAGAAATCACTATGAACTTATCAAAGCTGAACTATGTACATTCCCATGGGGAAAAACAATAACTGTAACTGATGAACTTTTCTCAGTATGAAAATAGTTGAAGAAGGGTATATAGACATATGAATACATTTGTGAATGTGTATATATGTTTTCAGGTATGCATAGATAGAGGGCACAGGTCAAATTTAATAGGAAGGGATGAACTTAAAAGGTGAGGTTAAGAGGTGAGAGAGTAATGTGGTGAGGGGTAATGGGGAGAGACAACGGGGTGAACTGTCTTGTGTAGAGGATGGAGGGGATGGTGGTTGCAAGGGAGGGGAAGAAAAGGAAGGAAAAAAGGCAAAACCTTATTCTCATTGAATTTGGACCAGGGAGAGAATGACATGCATACTAAATAGGGTGTACCACCCTAAAGGAGTGTGGGGTGGAGGGGGATGGGAGAAGGTGGTGGAGGGGAGGGCGGGCTGGTGGGGGAGGGATGTTGGAAGCACCCACTTTTGAAAAGGGACAGGGTCAAGGTAGGGAGTGGACCAGGTGGAAGGTGGAATGGGAGGGAGGGAAATATAGTCAGTCTTTTACAATATATCTACTATGGTAATGTTTTGCATAGCTATACATGTACAGCATATACTGCATTGCTTATCTTCCTTTTAAAATCATTTTTAATATATAAATACTATGATTAATATTATTTTGCATATAATTGGGAGATAAGATGAGCAGACAATCAGGTGCGGGGATTCACCTCGCCTTATTGGAAAAGTCGAATCAGTTATTGGATGAGGAGATATACTGTATGACTATTATTCTGCGGTGGTGGGTAGGGGAAAAATGGGGAAAAATTGTAACTCAACATCTGATGTTAATGAATGATGTAAACCAGAAGTTAATACAGCATTTGGGGAAAAAAAAGATGTCTCTCTTGTTTACAATGCAAGTTCCTTGAAGGTAGGGACTGCTTCCTTTTTGCTTTTGCAGTCCCAGTCAGTCAGTTGGTCAACAAGTATTTCTAGTACCTAACACAGCACTTGGCACGCAATAAGTAGGTGCTTAATTGTTGATAGATTGGTCACAAATTTCATGAGAGGACTAATTATTTTTTTCATCATCTTTGTTACTTTCCCAGTGTATTATACCCAATGATCTATACCCAATAGATGCATAGAAAAGGTTTGCCCATTTATTTATTAGATACTTATTCAAGGTTAAAAATGGAAATAACTTTGAAAAACATGACATTTGCTCACCAAGATGGTGCAAAAAGATACCAAATCCTTGTCTGAAAAGAATGAGACCAGAAAGAAAACATCATACCAGAAGAAAAGAGGATCAGAACTGACAGGCAGAGTTGAAAAGACCAGGGAGAGGAACAGAGGGCAGTGAAGAAAAATAGATTTTATAATTTTGCCAGACAGTCACTACCCTTCAACCCCTGTTATCTGTAGGATCTTTCCCTTCCCATGAACTGAAGTTTGTTTCTCCCAGGGGAAAAAGAAAACACTCACATATGTATTTATTTCCCAGCATCATTTGTGCCTTTCTGATCCTCAAATTAGGGAGATATAGACCTCCCTTCTTGGGTCCAATTCTCCTTTAAAGTCCTTGGAACCAGATGAGGTAAAGAGATATTTCCATTGTGACAAGACACAAAACACAGAATAAGGGGAAGACTGTACTAAATTTTACAAAACCCCCAAAGTTAGTTTTTCTTGGAAGACTCTTTTCCCTATACCACTTGAACTGGGTTAACTCATAGGATTAATGCATTCATCAGTTTCAGTTCCATAAATCTCTTCCCTCAGGACTGCTTTATCCCACCTGCCCAAAATGATCCTAGATGAAAGTCATAGTCCTATCTACTTCCACATGGTGGGGGTGAGGAGGGAGGTTCCACTCAATACCTACCCTAGTAAATGGGCAAGAGCAAGATCTGGTACCATTTTATGGAGGGTAAGAGGCCCCTAAGTACTTGGAGAGGAGAGTTAGGTCAGTTCCTCTAGAAATAAATAGATGGAGAAGCTGACATTCTGTTTTACCCAAGGTTCTAAAAGACAGACTGTTCCACCCAATTCCTTCCACTCCCACACCCAGGTTATATTATCAACTGATTGGGGTCTGGCTCCAGAGTGGACAGAGTTAGTAATGCATCCACATGGCAATAAGCCTGAACATCTCCTGATTTCCCCCAATCATGTCCCAATCCAACCCAGTCAGATTTTATCTAGTCATAGTTCTAGACACACCAAAGCAGCAT